>JANRMT010062804.1:18656503-18692923 GCA_026402145.1 Polypterus bichir lapradei | reverse complement strand
ATAACATTGCAACAAATCGCATTATGAACTAAAAAATTAACTTTTGAGAAATCCGTAATACAAAAACCACCAAGAAAACTAACCTTGCATGAGACGAGTTCTGGCATGAAGTGTTTTCCTTCAGGTGTTTTCTCTCTTGTGATTTCTTGGGTTTCTGGTGCGTTTAGCTGGTGGGAGTGAAAGCCTCATGCAGCCATTCCAAAAAGAAAGTTCTTGTGACCCTCCACATTACTGGCAGTCTGGCTTTATTTACATTGTGCTGCTTGAAAGCACAAGGGTTCTCAGATTGGTAAATGAGTAAACTGGTAAACAGTTTTTCCACCTCTTGTAATTTCTTTCTTTACTTCGATTTCAATTTTCTTCAAAACTTTCTTTTGACCTCTCTTGACTTGCTTAGAAGCCATAGTTAACTGCCAAAGCACACGAAATACTGTAGAGCACAAAGAGAGTGCACGTCTTATTGAAAACAAGGAGCGGCTTGTTCAGCAAACACTGCAGCAATCTCCTCCTCCCCCTCCCCAGCAGGCACGTGCTCTTGCGCTCAGGCAAGGGAAACTGGCTTGTTCAGCAAACACTGCAGCAATCTCCTCCTCCCCCTCCCCAGCAGGCACGTGCTCTTGCGCTCAGGCAAGTGAAACTGGCTTGTTCAGCAAACACTGCAGCAGTCTCCTCCTCCCCCTCCCCAGAAGGCACGTGCTTACTCGCTCTTGCTCTCTCTCTCTGTTTAGGAGGCAAGGGAAACTGGCTTGTTCGTATACCGAGTGTGTGGTTGTGAACCGAGGCAAAAGTTTGGCGAGCTTTTTGGTCGTGAACCGAGTTGTACATGAACCGGGACATTCGTGAACCGAGGTTCCACTGTATATGTGTGTGTATATGTATGTATATGTATATTGACCATGAAGTTTATTTGCACTGAGTCCCATTTAAATATGTGTCCAGTTGAACTTTTATGTGTGTAAATCAAAGTCTGTGTATCTTTTCTTCTTCTTCACGGAACATATCAAAAACACTTGCCACACGTATACAGGAATATCGTCGTGCCGTCAGAAGAAAGGATCCATTAAATGGCAGATACGTCTTTCTCAGCTTTATGTCTCTAATTGTTGAGATTTTTTAAATTGGTAAAACTGTACAAAGTATAATTGTTTTCGGTTTGCTTGATAGAGTGTTCAGCAGTAAAAGCATATCTAGGTGCTTTTTGACTTGAATTTGAAAACCCTTTTTTCAGTGCCTTTGGCATCATATATTTCACCCCAAACTGATTTTGTTCATCTTAACATGTAGTAGTGATAATCCTAAGATTTAGAGCAGATACAATTTACAATGTTTTTTGGGATGTAAATGAACATTACCCTGAACAGAGATGAAAATCTATTAAAAAATTGCTGTGGCAACCCCTAACGGGAGCAGCCATAAGAAGAATATGAAAAAATTGAGAGTGTAGGCCACCTAGGTTGATAGGCATTTTCCCAAAGGGAAATTTAACTTTTATAGTACCACAAGAAATAGAGATATGAGCCAAAGAACACAGCAGTGTTCAAACTTGTGACATTTGTGAACATTTTTGCTTTTTGTATAGTTAGTTCTCAACATCTCTGAGATGAAAATATGGCTTTTAGGTGTGTGTTCACAACCCATTAAAAACCTGTTTTAAATGCAGAGGAAAATCCATTACAGGCAGTGGTAATTTGAACGACATTGCTGTTTTCAAAATGTATAGCAGCTAAACAAAATGTAACATTTGCAAATCCTTTGGTTTATGTAAATAATTTAAAAGATAGATTAATGGTAGAGAGTTGTGAAAATTTGCATGTTGATTACCACATGTAAGTAAGAATTTAGTTTACTCTGTACACCTGACATTGTTGACCCTGTAAACATTTATGGTTTATTTTCTCACTTTATGGTTTGGGGAGGGATTGGGGGGTTTGTAGCTGGGCTAGGTGGTAGTCTTATCAGCACATTATAGTAGTTTAATTATGATCAAATCACATGGTCACAATTTGGTTTAAATCCACAGTACAGAAAGAAAGTTGAAAACTTGAATAACATTTTTTCTTTTAGTACCTCCAAGACCTGCTACCCCTGAGAAGTTTTCCATCCCACACATGTGTGGACGCTTTGGTCCAGGAGGTCAACTGCTTAAGGTTCTTCCCAACCTTCCTTCAGAGGGCCAACCAGCTTTGGTGGAAATTTATAGCATGGAGGTAATAAGATTAATGTAGTGCTGCTTGTTCGCTTAAATAGTCTCTCCACTAATTAAAATGTAACAGGTCTTATGATTTATTTTAAAGAGTGACATTTTAAAAAGCAAGGTGTCAAAATAAAAACCAAACATCTTTTTTTCTTGTGTAATAAAAAATGTTTCAATCTTACCAATTTTGACTAAACCTCACATCTGTTAAGCTCTTTGATAGTTGAGAGAACATGTAGGATACAACACATCTTTATAGCCTTTTCTTGGGTGCACTGGCCTAGTATCCTCACTCTACAGTATATAGCTGGCATTTGTGTTTTGCTGTAATGGGCTGTTACAAGTGCCATGTGATGGGTGCTAGACTGATTCTGACTTTCTTTCCCATTTTTATATATAGATTATGTTTGCAACATATGCTTGTGTGTATGTGGTTTCCTTGTTACACCACATTGCAGTCTTGGAATTATTTGTTTTTTGCACCCGTTCATGTTGGAATAATATTCTGCTCAATGCTTTTTCTGTCTTGTTTTCTGTGTCATTTTAAGTATGCATCTTTTTTGGTGGATATTCTGTCTTACAGCCCATTTACTAATATGTACTATTAGGCCAAAAACTAAATATTTAATAGTAAACCTGTGCAGGTATTGGCCAACTGCGTAAACATCACACAGAAGATGGCTCAGAAAAACAGCCAAAGATACAAGTTGAAATTATTGGCTTTTGTACCAATCAACTGGTTTACTAGAATGAATTTTATTTCTTTGTGTTTTTGTTTCTTTGAGCAGTCTGCCCACGAAATAAATTTGACTTTAATTGTGGTTAGAGTAATTTTCAAAGATGTTGTTCAAACATGATCACCAGCCAGACAAGAAGAGCTTAAATACATTGCCACAAATAATGTAGAAATATCACTAGTTATTGTTCAATAATCTCAGAGGCTGATCATTAAAAATGTGCAGATTAAGTTATGGCAGTTCCAAACAGCCCCTTTGTTGAGCTCAGGTGTGTGCGATAGACTTGGCACCTTTAAAGGCCATTCTCTCCCATATGCACACTGCTGCCAGAACAAGCCGGAACCCACATTGACTCTGAATTGTAATTAAGAAGGTTTGAGAATGTTAAGTGTTACAGTGTTGTGAAGGACAACCAACAAATGATGGTGCAGAATTTGATAACATTTTAGTTACTTTTATGCAATTAATATTTTAAATGGTGCATGCAAATGCTGAATTGCATTCTTTTTAATGTTTATATTTTTGTAATGCAGCAGTGTTTCACAATTAAAAGGATGACTAACTACAAACACTACGTTTCGTTTTATTTTTGTAAAAATGGGCAGATGAACAGTTGACTATATACTTGGTGGCACAGTGTGCATTGATTAGAGCTTCTGTCTTACAGTTCCAGCATCCTGGGTTCAGTCATGTCTTAGATTCTGTTTGTGAGGTGTATGTGTTCTACAAATATCTATGCTGGATTTTTTTGTGTACCCGTGGTTACTTTTGCAAATAATTGCTGGTTAGACAGACTGGTGAGTGATAACAGGCCTTATATGAATCAGGGTGATGCTATGAGTAACAGATGTCCTGTATAATTTTTATTGCTACTTTGTGCCGAGTGTTCCTAAGGTAGACACACAGTCCCTTATTTTTATAATAATTGAGCTTGGAAAACTAAATTAAATTGTTATAATCACTGGCCTAAATGCCGTTAGCAACATCCATAGCTAAAACTAGATTGTAAGCCATAAATAAGCATGCATTTAAGGAAGAAAAAAAAAAAAAACAATTTTAGAAATAATAAATATAAGTGTGTGTGTGTTTGTACATCAATTTTTTTTAATGCAAAATTCCACGTATATTTTCGATGCTTTGTAATAATAAAGAAAAAGTTCACTGTAGCATTGTAGTGTGTTTTAAACCTGCTCCTGTGTCACCCTCTTTGGTGGCTATTTATCTTTCCAGCCAGTCACAAAATACCGAACTAATTTCATGGTTTTAATGTAGCATATAATTCAATTAGGCATCTTATTTCTGCACTCCTGCTGTGTGTCAGAAATGTTTGTTTTTTATTCTTTTCCTGAATTGTAAAAAAAAAAATAAATTGTATTGACCAATGTATATAGTACTCTGGGTAATTCCTTTCCCAATTTTTGTCTTTTTAAATTGTTTATTCAAGGAACTACTTTGTGATGAATGCTGTAATGAAAGGAGTACATTGTTAGCTGTGCTACCACATGTTAATTGGTAGTAAACTAGGAATAACAATAGGAATTTATGGCCTCACATTCTTAACAAACATTTAATTTAACATAAAGCAAAATTTCATTCATTCTGTAGTTGTGCATTACATCTTTGACAATTAAATGAGAAGTAGAACTAGCATTATCTGTAATACACTGCACTTGAAGAGAAAAATGCTTAAAGCACTTAAAGCACAAAGTGAGGATTAAAAAAGCAAAAAAAAAAGTTTTATTTCAAGTTTCCAATCTGATGCTATATTTGTTATCTTTCAAAAGTGCTGAAAACCATATATAATTTGATATTTCCTTGCTTATTGTTTTTTCATTGTAAGTGCAATATTGAATAATTTATGTTTCTTACAATAAATTTCTCTACAGTTCTCCTTTTACATGCAGGATAGGTTGATTGGCAGTACTAAATTGGAAACGTGAGAGAGGGAGGGATGGGTGGATGGATGGATGGATTCTGCAGCCAGCTACTGCCCGGCTCCTACTATCTGCCTGCTGCTGCCAGTAAAAAACTCCAGCCCCCTGTTACACTGAGTTAGATTAAGCAAAATTTAAGAATGTATTATTACTTTTCCTGCACATATGCAAACCAAAATAAGTGAAAAGAGTGCATACATACTTAACATTAATTAAAAATAGAAATTTTTTTATTTCATACAGTATTATTCTACTCTTTTGCTATTGCAGTTTCAAGATAGTAATTGGAAGTCTTAAGTAGAAAGCTTCATTGGGCATAGAAGTGAGAGGTTAGGAGCATGCACCAATACAGTGTGTTAGCATACCCACCACATGACGAAGTACCTCAGGATGTAGACCTGAGCATAGCCATGCCATGGGTGACATCTCAGCACCACACTAGTTCGAATGGAGTGGAACAGTGTGAGTTTACTTTACAGTGGCTGGAGTGCCACAAATGGGCTGGATGCAGATTAATGTCATAAAAGGACCCCAAAACTTCTTTGACAGTGCAGATAGTTATAGGATGTTTTTAGAGACCTCTAAGTGTTTTCTTAGTAGCAGTTTAGCATATATTTCCTGAATAATACTTGCCATTTAAACTAAATGTGACTGATCAGTGTTTGCTAATGTATTGAAAGCATGATCAGCATCCAGTAAAGAATATTTTTAGTGTCAATGTAAAAAACGTTTTAAGTTTGTGGTTCTAAAGAGGCTGGGTTAACAAGGATCTTCAAAAAGAAAAAAAAAATGTTCTTTTGAAAATGGAAAAATTAAAAAGATTTTAGAATGTTATTTAAAGATTAAACTCAGTTGTAATTTTAAGAAAAGTATTTTATCTCTAGTAATTTGCCTGGATTTGGTCTAAGGCCTAATAACCTGGATGAAATAAAATTTTATAAATAGTTCTACTTACTGCTTATTTCTAGATGAAATATAAATGTGCTTGCCACTTGTTTGACATCTTATGCTTTAATGGTTTTACATTTTTTTTTTTACCAGGTCATACTTCAGAATACACAAGAACAACAAGACTTGCTATCATTCCCAGGGCCTCTTGTCAAGTAAGTGAACTTGGTATAACCAGCCATTCTCAAATACATAACTTCAATTTATAATATTATTTTTTTGTAGATTGAGCATTATCAATCATTAGTTATTATAAATATAATATTGGATATTGTGAATAATATTGCTAATTGCTAGGTTTCTGACATCTCATTTTATCCTCAAGCATTTCAGATTTTATTACTTTTGTTGCTGAACAAATGTTTTTTTTTCTTTTCTTTTCCAGAGGGGAAACACACAAGGTTGATGTGATCAAATTTGCACAAAACAGAGCTCTAGAGTGTCTAAGAAATGAATGCCTAATTGATAGGGATTCAGCAAATCTCATTTGGGAGTTCATAGTACTGCTGTGCCGTCAAAATGGGGTCAGTATCACTTGTCAGTGTATATCAACTTTTTATGTCAAGTAAACCAGGGGAAACTATAATTTATCATAATTGGTTTCTTTTTATAAACACCATTTACACTGTGATTATCCACATATTAGAATACATTAAAATGTTTCCAGCAGTGCAGCGTACAATGTGATCTTGCATATTTATGTGTTGTTTGCTGTGTGTAAAGTTTGTGATTTGAATTCATTAAGCATTAACCTCAGAAGAGCTAAATTACATGTTTGAGTGTTTTTGCTCATAAAAGCCTTAATTTTTTATATATATCTGTATGTATGTGTATGTATGTGTGTATATATATATATATATATATATATATATATATATATATATACCTGTATGTATGTGTATATATATTATGTTTAAAGAGCTGAACCTACCTAGGCAAGCCCAATAAGCTTGCATACATGAATATATGACGTATGTATTGCACTAACAACTAAGAATTACATTAGTATATCTTACCACTACATGAATGAACACTGTCAAGTGAAGGGAGTGGTAAAACACAATCCACACTTTTCCAATCTAGCCATATAGTTAACAGGCTTGGATTGAGGCTAATATTGCCACCATGTGCATAAGAGGACATGAAAAAGAAATGGATGTGTTTGTTCTGTGTATTCATGATAACACATGAAAGATAATCGCTGCAAATTTATACTCCGCATAAGTGCTACTAGAAAGAGTGTTCTTGGTTTCTGGCCCAACTGTAAACTTACTGCAAAAGCAATTGACTCCTAGGCAAACTGATATAATATTATTCCTAAGCAAAAATGTATAATAATTTTTTTAACATTTATAATGCATAAATATAAATAAAATATTTTCTTTGAAATACATCCTTGAATTATTTTATGTTTTAAGCAGACTTTCTTCTAAGTAACAGGTATTAATTGATCAACGGACGTTATCGTTTGATTACTAAGTTAGATCAAAATTTTGCAGTGTTGTCCTCTACCTCCAGACTCCGGCTCTGTTGGATGAAATAGAGCAGCAGCTTTTATTTTTATTTCCAGTGCTACAGTGTTGCCTGCCAAAACCACTTCTGGGCCACACAGAAACCACATGAAGCAGGAAGGCTGTCTTCCTGCAGCATTGCCTTTTGGCACCCACTACAATTCCCAGGCAACCTAGTGGGTAAGCAAGGCAGGGGAATACTGCTGAGGGAGGAATTGTTCATAATATCAAAAACCTTATACAGTCCATCCGTTATTTGTTCATTGCATCTGTCATAGGAATTAAGGATCATCTAGGCTTGGTTGCACCTGCAATCCTGTAGTCCTTCCATTATGGCCTTCCAGCAGTGTTGGGAATTAACCTCTACACCAGTTGGGATGCCAGTCCTTCCTTTTCAGTATTTACAAAGTATATAAACTTTAAAATTATTTTAAATGTAATTTCACAAAATTGGCATCATATATTGCAAGATTTTTACATTCAGGAATCGTCAATTCATTTTAAATGTGCTGTCTTTCTTTACCTGCCTTTTCCCTAATATACCTGTTAATGGTTGTCCTCATACACCCTATAATTTTCATTGGAAGAGTCGGTCTTATATGCCTTATGTAGTTGTTTTTTTATTTGCAACTTCTTTTTCAACTACTTTTTTTTTTTAATTTCCTACTTATTCCAAATTTTGGGTTGTACCTGGCCTGTATTATATGTAAAACATTTTTAAACCTGTTCCACTGCTCCTCAACTGTTTCTAAGCACAGTTTGTCCTTTTTTAGACTTTGCTGCATCTATTTAAATTTTAACCCACCAAAGTTAAACTTAACAGTTTTAGTCTTTGCATTCACGCTCTAATAAAATGCGGAAGGCTGTATTATATTATGGTCACTTGACCCTATAGATTCAATCACCTCTACACCTTAAATTCAATCATGTATTTTTTTTTTTTTTAGGCAAAATACTATATCTAGACAGGCTTTCCCCCACGTTGGTGCTTTAACGTGTTCAATCACAGAGTACATCCAAAAACTCCTGCAGTTGCACTTTTATATTTGCAAGGTTAGCACATTTAATATTAGGGTAGTTAAAGTCCCCCAAGATTGTAATCTATCCCTCAAAATGTGCCTTTTTAATACTTTTAAAAAGGTGCATATTGAAATTACTGTCTACATTTTGTGCCTGTGGCATGCTCGTAAAATAAGGCATCGTTCCCTAATGCCTTTTTTTTTTTTTTTTTTTTTTTTTTTTTGACAAATCCAGACATCCTAAATTTGTTACTCATTATCTAACTAAAGAAGACATGCATTTGAATGCTGTTTTACATAAACTGCAACCCCCTCCTTTTCTGTTTTACCTATCCTTCCTAAAAATGTGTAAGCCTCTATTTTATACTCCCCATCTATTTTATCCCCATCTCAGCTACATACAACTTCAACTCACTTGTTTTATTTTTGATATGCCTAGCATTTAGACAATCTATTCTTAACTTGTTAGTTAGTTTACTTTTGCACTTACGTTTTGTTAGAATTTGCATTACTATGCATTTGTTTTATTTGATTTTGCAGTATTTTTTCATGTACTATTCTAACCTGGCCTGTCCTAAACTTCTTCCCACCAACCCCCAGTTTAAACAATCCTCAACTAACCTACTCATATGCCTCCCTAACACATTGGCTCAAATGAAACCCATATTGGCAGAATAGGTCCCATGTGTTCCAGAAGTAGTCCCAATGCCCCATAAACCTATACCCTTCTACCTTACACCAAGATTTGGGCTATGCATTAAGCCTTCTGTTCTCCTCAGTCTTATCCTTGACTGGAACTTAGCACAGGCAAAATTTCAAAGAAGACTACTTTGTCGGTTCTGCTCCTCAGCCTGGCACATAAAACTTCAAATCTGAATTGCTGAATTGACAGTCTGTTTTTATGTATGTTGCTTGTTCCAACATGGGCACTGACAACTTGATCCACCTCCACTCCATCCAAGAGCTTATCCACCCTTTCAGGGAGGTGTCTTACCTTTGCACCCGGAAGGCAAAATACTATGCAAGACTCTGTGCCTCTAGACCAAACCTGTGCTTTAATCCACCTAATGATTGAGTCTGCCACTATCACAACCTGTCTCTTTCTGTGGACTGTTTTGAGGTGGTGGGGCTCCTCAAGCTTGCCTACCACCTCACAGTTTTCAGAGGCACCATCTAGCTGCTAAAAACCCTGAAAACAGTTTGAATCTTCAAATTCTTCAGTTGATTCCCCCAGACAATGTGCATCCTTTGCATGAATTTCTAAACTGTTTAACCTTTTTTTATTACATTTAAAAGATTTAACTGAAATGTTTAATAATTAATAGATTAACAAACTACTAGTTATTTTACACCTTCTGCTCCCTTAAGCTCCTGTAATACTCTACACAGATGCTTGCTGTGCGTCTTTCTTTGAAGTTATTAAACTTTACTTTTCCATGTCTGATTTTCTAACTTTGCATCCCTTTTATTGCTTCCTTACTTTGAAACGTTTCATTTACCCTGTTTGTACTCCTTCATACTAATGAGCCCTTAAGAAGTCACTTTCTTAATTGCGCTAACTTTCCTGATTGCTAAGAAATGTTCTATCAAGTAAAATATTTTACTTACTACTTCCTTCTTACTAAGAAAACTTACTTACTGAATATTGGCTACTACTTATTTACTTATTTGTCTGTTTCTATCACTACTTGCACGTGATTGGCGCTCACTCGATGCTTGTCTGCGTACTCTCTCTTTACTGTTTTCAAACCAAATACCTACCTGTACCTAAAAATAAATGCTTATGAAATGAAGATATGTGTCATTGTGTTCTAGTATTGCTAATTCTTTAATGTACGAGTGCTACAGTGGTGTGAAAAACTATTTGCCCCCTTCCTGATTTCTTATTCTTTTGCATGTTTGTCACACAAAATGTTTCTGATCATCAAACACATGTAACCATTAGTCAAATATAACACAAGTAAACACAAAATGCAGTTTTTAAATGATGGTTTTTATTATTTAGGGAGAAAAAAAATTCAAACCTACATGGCCCTGTGTGAAAAAGTAATTGCCCTCTTGTTAAAAAATAACTGTGGTGTATCACACCTGAGTTCAATTTCCGTAGCCACCCCCAGGCCTGATTACTGCCACACCTGTTTCAATCAAGAAATCACTTAAATAGGAGCTGCCTGACACAGAGAAGTAGACCAAAAGCACCTCAAAAGCTAGACATCATGCCAAGATCCAAAGAAATTCAGGAACAAATGAGAACAGAAGTAATTGAGATCTATCAGTCTGGTAAAGGTTATAAAGCCATTTCTAAAGCTTTGGGACTCCAGCGAACCACAGTGAGAGCCATTATCCACAAATGGCAAAAACATGGTACAGTGGTGAACCTTCCCAGGAGTGGCCGGCCGACCAAAATTACCCCAAGAGCGCAGAGACGATTCATCCGAGAGGTCACAAAAGACCCCAGAACAACGTCTAAAGAACTGCAGGCCTCACTTGCCTCAATTAAGGTCAGTGTTCACGACTCCACCATAAGAAAGAGACTGGGCAAAAACGGCCTGCATGGCAGATTTCCAAGACGCAAACCACTGTTAAGCAAAAAGAACATTAGGGCTCGTCTCAATTTTGCTAAGAAACATCTCAATGATTGCCAAGACTTTTGGGAAAATACCTTGTGGACTGATGAGACAAAAGTTGAACTTTTTGGAAGGCAAATGTCCCGTTACATCTGGCGTAAAAGGAACACAGCATTTCAGAAAAAGAACGTCATTCCAACAGTAAAATATGGTGGTGGTAGTGTGATGGTCTGGGGTTGTTTTGCTGCTTCAGGACCTGGAAGGCTTGCTGTGATAGATGGAACCATGAATTCTACTGTCTACCAAAAAATCCTGAAGGAGAATGTGCGGCCATCTGTTCGTCATCTCAAACTGAAGCGATCTTGGGTGCTGCAACAGGACAATGACCCAAAACACACCAGCAAATCCACCTCTGAATGGCTGAAGAAAAACAAAATGAAGACTTTGGAGTGGCCTAGTCAAAGTCCTGACCTGAATCCAATTGAGATGCTATGGCATGACCTTAAAAAGGCGGTTCATGCTAGAAAACCCTCAAATAAAGCTGAATTACAACAATTCTGCAAAGATGAGTGGGCCAAAATTCCTCCAGAGCGCTGTAAAAGACTCATTGCAAGTTATCGCAAACGCTTGATTGCAGTTATTGCTGCTAAGGGTGGCCCAACCAGTTATTAGGTTCAGGGGGCAATTACTTTTTCACACAGGGCCATGTAGGTTTGGATTTTTTTTTCTCCCTAAATAATAAAAACCATCATTTAAAAACTGCATTTTGTGTTTACTTGTGTTATATTTGACTAATGGTTAAATGTGTTTGATGATCAGAAACATTTTGTGTGACAAACATGCAAAAGAATAAGAAATCAGGAAGGGGGCAAATAGTTTTTCGCACCACTGTATATGCTGTAACAACACCAGTTATTTACTAATGGACTTGCCAGTTTTTGCATCTACTTTCTGCTCTTTCGATACTGACTTGTCTCACTATGCTGACGCTAGTTTTGAATACAAGTAACGTTTCCAAACACTCCGCCAACTTTGCTCCTTTTTGGGTGAAAAAAAAGCTATTTTTTATTTTAATTATCTCTCATGCAGCATAAACACAAAACACTCAGCATTTCTTCCAGTTTAACTCGCAAGAATGATGCGACACACCAACCAATTGGCAACTGAATTTCTGCTGGCAGTGTTTGGCCCACTGCTAAACATTGCCTACAATAGACAGCATTTTAAAGTACAGTATTAGCAATATCAGACATTATTCCTTTCAGTTCAAATGAAATTTAAATTTAAATGCAAATAATTTTTTCTCACATTTTTTACTTTTTTATCTTGTTAAAAGCTGCATGTTTTTTTTTTAATTAACAGAATGCAAAAGTAACCTACTTCATAGGTGGTGGCATTGTCAGTGAATTTTCAAAATACCTGAAAACTATAAGGCAAAATCATAGCTGGTGTTGTTGCATTTCTTAATAGGAATGTGTCTTTTGCAGTAGTGTGTAGTTTTTTTGGGGTTTTTTTTGCCTTTATAGGAGAATGAGATTAAGCTGCCACATGGAAGCAATTCCTTTAAGCAGTGAATTTATTTTGACATAATGTTATATAAAGGAAAGAAGTCCTCTGATAAGCAGTGTTTTAGTTTTAAGTGGCAACACAATTTTCCTCATCCAAATTTAAATTAACTTTGTTTTTGCAGACTGTTGTTGGGACAGATATTGCAGACCTGCTACTTCGTGAACATAAATCTGTTTGGCTACCTGGGAAGTCTCCAAATGAAGCTAACCTTATTGACTTCAACAATGAGCCCTTGGACCATGTAGAGGATGACTCATGCTCTGGACAACTTTCTCTTCTCACTGACACATTTTTAAGTCTCCCTGAGAATGCCGGCAAGGAAACTGAACGATTCAGAGAACTGTTGCTTTTTGGAAGGAAAAAGGTAAGAATGTATATTATCAAGATATGGTTTAGAACAGTTTTATATTGATGTACAAGTACATCAATAAAAAAGAGAGGTAATTTATTTAGATAATCATTAGTATGATTTGCAGAAGGAGCTATAATGTTTCCTCATGACATTATATTTGCATTGTTAGGACCTGTCCCACATTATAGCACATTATATATAATGCTAATGGGCTTGATAAATATGTAGTATTTTAATATTTGTTATTTCCATGTTATCCCAAAACAACCAATGCTAAACCCACCTTAATATATATGGTCAAATTAAACCAGTGTGAAATTTGTATGTTAAGTAGTTTGTGCTACACAGGATTTACCATATTCCACTTAGAACCTACAGTGCATCCGGAAATTATTCACAGCGCATCACTTTTTCCACATTTTGTTATGTTACAGCCTTATTCCATAATGGATTAAATTCATTTTTTTCCTCAGAATTCTACACATAACACCCCATAATGACAACATGAAAAATGTTTACTTGAGATTTTTGCAAATTTATTAAAAATAAAAAAATTGAGAAAGCACATGTACATAAGTATTCACAGCCTTTGCCATGAAGCTCAAAATTGAGCTCAGGTGCATCCTGTTTCCCCTGATCATCCTTGAGATGTTTCTGCAGCTTAATTGGAGTCCACCTGTGGTAAATTCAGTTGATTTGACATGATTTGGAAAGGCACACACCTGTCTATATAAGGTCCCAAAGTTGACAGTTCATGTCCGTGCACAAACCAAGTATGAAGTCAAAGGAATTGTCTGTAGACCTCTGAGACAGGATTGTCTCGAGGCACAAATCTGGGGAAGGTTACAGAAAAATTTCTGCTGCTTTGAAGGTCCCAATGAGCTCAGTGGCCTCCATCATCTGTAAGTGGAAGAAGTTCGAAACCATAAGGACTCTTCCTAGAGCTGGCCAGCCATCTAAACTGAGCGATCGGGGGAGAAGGGCCTTAGTCAGGGAGGTGACCAAGAACCCAATGGTCACTCTTTCAGGGCTCCAGAGGTCCTCTGTGGAGAGAGGAGAACCTTCCAGAAGGACAACCATCTCTGCAGCAATCCACCAATCAGGCCTGTATGGTTGAATGGCCAGACGGAAGCCACTCCTTAGTAAAAGGCACATGGCAGCCCGCCTGGAGTTTGCCAAAAGGCACCTGAAGGACTCTCAGACCATGAGAAAAAAAAATTCTCTGGTCTGATGAGACAAAGGTTGAGCTCCTTGGTGTGAATGCCAGGCATCATGTTTGGAGGAAACCAGGCACCACTCATCACCCTACAGTGAAGCATGGTGGTGGCAGCTTTATGCTGTGGGGATGTTTTTCAGTGGCAGGAACTGGGAGACTAGTCAGGATAAAGGGAAAGATGACTGCAGCAATGTACAGACACATCCTGGATGAAAACCTGCTCTAGAGTGCTCTTAACCTCAGACTGGGGCAACGGTTCATCTTTCAGCAGGACAACGACCCTAAGCACACAACCAAGATATCAAAGGAGGGGCTTCAGAACAACTCTGTGAATGTCCTTGAGTGGCCCAGCCAGAGCCCAGACTTGAATCCGATTGAACATCTCTGGAGAGATCTTAAAATGGCTGTGCACCGACGCTTCCCATCCAACCTGATGGAGCTTGAGAGGTGCTGCAAAGAGGAATGGGTGAAACTGGCCAAGGATAGGTGTGCCAAGCTTGTGGCATCATATTCAAAAAGACTTGAGGCTGTAATTGCTGCCAAAGGTTCATCGACAAAGTATTGAGCAAAAGCTGTGAATACTTATGTACATGTGATTTCTCAGTTTTTTTATTTTTAATAAATTTGCAAAAACCTCAAGTAAACTTTTTTCACGTTGTCATTATGGGGTGTTGTGTGTAGAATTCTGAGGAAAAAATGAATTTAATCCATTTTGGAATAAGGCTGTAACATAACAAAATGTGGAAAAAGTGATGCGCTGTGAATACTTTCCGGATGCACTGTACATCCTAACATCTTCCAGCCCAGATGCTGAGCAATAAAACTGCTGTCTTTGCTTGCTGAGCTGCACTTTCTAATCCAGTTGTAGCTATAGTGAAAGGCACACCTCAGCAAAGTCTGCTGGGTAGTGGTTGAAACATACACTTTTTTAAATTACCAATAATAGCATTTTGCTGTCTTCTGGATATCTCTCTATTCTAAAAAAAAAAAAAATCTTGGGATGAGAAGACTTCTTTTCCTGCGACGAGATGTGATCTTTTGAAGAGAGACAAAGAGACACTTCCACATCTCGCGAGACAGTCAAGTCAACATCATACTTACAACCTTTGGAAGCAAGTCCCATGAGACTATGACTTTTGTAAGTCACGCCCTACATACAACCATTTTCAAACAAGACCACGGTCATCTAACCTCTCAGTTGTGGAATGCTTTTGGCAGACACACTTCCTGTGCTCTCAACTCTTAAAATTTTTTGTGTCAAGAGATTTGACCACGCCTGGGGCCAGGAAAAGACAAAGCAGAACATTTAAAGAATTCAAAAATGTTGACGCGATACGCAAGAAGAGCAGGTTAGAGATAATGGAAGTAGGAAAATTCGAAAGTCTGAAAAAATAATAGTAAAAATTGCATTAGCGCAAACAAATGAAAAATTGTACTCGGTGAAATAACAGAACAGCGAAAAAAGATCGAATAGTGTTTCAGGATGTCTGGGGGAGAAGAGAGTCAAGGCATTGAGACAAAAGGGCAACTGCTGTACAGGCTTTTAAATGTTCGAAGCACCAGACGAAATGCAGATCACATGACATGGCAGTAGCTGACCAAACAAAGAGGAGGTAAAAAAAAAAAAAAAAAAAAAAAAAAAAACTGTTTCCCATTGTATCACCATTTAAGAGGGGTTTTGGAGGAGCGACCGCATCTCCTTGGGCTGCGTTCAGCCTCCCTTTTCACAACGGCACCTAGCGCTGGCTTAGGGGGGGATTAGGGAAGGGGTTGCCGAGCAAAGTTCAGATCACAAGGCATGGCATCAGCAGCAAGCCAGCAGCTGATCGAGCAAAAAGGAGGTTAAAAAAAAAAAAAAATGTATTTCTTTCCCATTGTATCACCATTTCGGAGAATTGGCCGTGTCTCCTTGGGGTGCGTTCAGCCCCCCTCTTCACAATGGCACGTAGTGCTGGCAGGGTCTTGGGGGGGAAGGGCTTGGTGAGCAAAGCGAGCAGGGGGCAAAGCCCCCTAGTAGTCTATATAAAAAAATTACACTGAATTAGTAATTCATCTTAATCAATTTTATTTAAGATTTGTATTTAAAAAAAAAACTGAAACTAATTTATATTTAGAGGTGCATTTTTATTAATTAACCCTGAGCACTTTAACATATTTTACTGATATTTTCCTCAGTAAAACATTTTAAAAGCATAGCAAAACTGCACTCAGGTATTAAACACATACAGAAATTATTTTTTCTCTTCAGGCTTCTAGTTGCTGCAGCCTGGCTGGGGGGGTTTCACTGGTGCTGGATGAATAGTCGGACTAGTCAAATTATTTATTTCACGAGACACATGCTGCGCCCAGTCTTAGCCAGACTGTACCAAGATGTTTGAAAAAGGACTCTGTTTAGTTTAAAGACTATACAAGAAGTGGTATAGTCTACTCTGTATTTGATAGTAAAACTATGTCTTCCTCCAGCTACTTTTTTACTTTTTGGTCGTCACTTCCATTTACCAGGAACATTGTTAATACCATAACAAGAGCCAAGGTTGGATAGGCACAAAGACACCATGCACTATGATTCTTTAAATAAATTAACATACTGTGTTTATTGTTTTACACAACACAGAAAAATTAATGAATACACGCTCGTGCTTTTGCAGACTTCCCTGTTGTTAGAGGTCAAAGGGAATGGTGACAGAACAACACACAAGCAACTACACACCTGGGAGAATTTACTATCGTCTTCTTAATATACAGTGGTGGTGATAGCAGTTCATGCTTTGTTGCATGTTCTGTTAACTTGAGGCCAACTTGACACAGTCCCTTTTCCTAAGCATACATTTTCCAATCTCCTGACTCTAATCTCTTCTAACCTTCCAACAGCTGCCCAGTTCTGTCTTACACTTACATGTACTTTAAGTCTTTCATTTTCCCAGGCAAATTCCTCATACAGGCTCTTTTTTTCTTCCCTCCTGATGCTGGAAATACCAAACCACCTGATAATTGTGTGGTCCCATTTAAATCACCCACACTTCTGGGTGCCCAGTCCTCGAACAGTGTTTCCTAGAAAGCTTTGGAGTTAATTGGATGCATAAAGGGAGTTTATTGTCAGCTGGGAAACTGCCTCCACTCTGTCTGTACATGCTAAGTCTACTGCAGTACACAGTACAGGCAGCTGTCTATATTCAATCAATAAGTGCTGTTGTCTGTTGGCCACTATTATGCATTGAGCAGCGCATTAACACTTATTTGCTAAGTTTCTCAAGAAAGGAATGATTCAGTCTTGCCATATAGCTCAGCTGTGAACATTGCATAGAAATCAGTTGCCAAACACTTTGTGTAGTTTACTTCATTCAGTGATTTTCATTGCCCGTTTTTAAGAAACGAACACTAAAAAGTTTAATGAAAAAGATTTTTTTTTTTAAGAAAAACATATGTTCAGACATTGTTCCAAAAAGAAATTGTGCTTTTCTGTAATTGTTTGTTTTTAATTAATTACTGATGTAATAGCACAATATTGTATATGAATCCAATATGACATTTTGTAAATTTTTTCCATTACTTCAAGTCTACTGCACAAGTTTACAAAAGGCTGGATGCACTGTCCCCATTTCAAACAGTTGCAAAAGTCTAATTTTGTATTCCCAAACATCTACCAATTTCTTAAGATTGCCTTCACTTTGGTTGTCACCTCTTTTGAATGTGAAAGATCAGCAAGCACTCTTAGTGTTGGTTTATACTTCATACTCAGAAAGCTTATGCGCATGCATCATGGCTGCCACATGTTTCCAGCGCTTTTTTGACGAATGCTCTGAGAACGTCATTGGCTATTAATGCGATGCATGCACGAGTTGGAGAACCAACAAAAAACTTGTGTGCCGTTTGTTGTCAAGTTTTGGTACATGATGTCAGCATCTTGTTTTTATCAACATGTGACAGCAAGCCGCAATGCAGCCCCAAAAGGATCAGTCTGTGTTTGCAGATTGCAGTGAAGCAAATCATCAAACTTAAATTCTGACATACGAATATGCTTTTATTGCCTATGTGAGAAATGGATGAAGAAAATTGTATTCCCTATTATAATGAAGTGATGTATTCAAAAGGCTTGCACACCATTTGTGTCATTGTTGCCATCTTTTTTTCTTTTTGCACTTTTGCAACAGCATCAGAATGCAAAGAATTTTTATTTTTAATATCTTTGTTCCTCAGCTCACAAGATGTTGTTTTCTCACCATGATGATGCCTCCCAATGGCACCTGGTGGAATCCTCCAGATTTATTTAAAGTATGCACTCAAGTATAAACAGTACACTGCTTGTGTAGCAGAAGCGTCCTTAACACTATAACTATTCGGTTATAGTCTTGAATAAAAGCGCACTTGTTCTGTTATATTTATACCTTTTGTGGAAGTGCTTATTTGATATTTGGACTCCAGTTTTCACACATTATACACTTCATGTCTACATTTTGTTGTTAGTACTAAAACATGGAAAAAGCTTGTCCTTTAGGCATGTGTTCAACATTTCTTGTATTTCCTGTCATCCTATACTTACATAGATCTTTGTAGTCACGGAACACACGTGAAATGCACGTGTTCCAAATAATAACATTTTTGATTTAGCCTATACACCTCTAGATACTTCTTCACTCCCTGATAAACAAGGCTTGAATTGGGAGAGGTTTTTGCACTTTCAGCGTTTAGGGTGATGGCATAGCAGGCTACTTGCTGCTTTTGCTTATCGATACATTTACAAGACAAAAGACACAGAATGGAGAGGTGCGAGTGGATTTAAGGTGGGCCGGATTTACAAGTTTTTTTTCTTAAGCTTTGGTAATTCTAGTGTTAAACACACACTTCACATAGTGTTGAATATAGCTCCCGTCTTAGAAGGCTAAACACTTGCATGCTCTGGAGAATTAGTAAGTACAATCTGCGATCACTTGATCTAATCAACACTCATTACAACTTTGCAGGAGGCTGTAAACCTATTTTGTAAAATAATCACAAGGAGAATAGAACTTGCAAGCATTCTCATTTAACAGAAGTGATGTCAGTTAAAAAAAAAAATAATACAAAACAACAAGTATAAATTTGGGAAGGAAAAAAATCTGAAAAAATATTGAAATAAGGTTTGTATATAATCACTTTTTTCATTGAATGCAAGACATTTAAATTTATGAAATTTCCCAGAAGACTAATTGTTTTAGTTTACTGGTTTGGGAGGATATTTTGCTCTCTTTTTTGCGTATTTACAGGTGTGATTCCTTTTTTATCTTGATCTTATTTCTGTTTCGTATACAAAACTATATGCAGAAGAATGTTTATCAACACTGCTTACATAATATCAAAAAATAATTGTTTATTACTGTAAAATGATCTGTAATCATGGAAAATGTATCCTTCATTGTTCTAAACAATTTATGGTGTTCACACTATTAAATTTCTTTGACACATTAAAATATATTATTTTTAAAGAAATGTTATAACTTTGTAAAATAATAATACATTTTAGAATACTGAAACATAACATTTCATACATCTCAAAAATAATTTTTTTATGTACTAAGTGCATGTATTCTAGACTGTTTTGTTGTCTTTTGATGTCTCCTCAGTTTTTTTATTGTCATCTTCTGTATGCTATAATTTAAACTGATTAAGTTATCAATTTCCTTGATGAAATCAGAACCATCAGTGGCCCTATTTGTCCTGAATTGTTCTTTTTATTAACTCCATGACTTGTGCTCAGAATTCTATGTTATTATGGTTAAGCTTCAAGTCTGAATCAGAGTGACATATACTGATCTGCTTTACAGTTTTAAGCCCAAATAACTCTTGGGACATTATTCTGCTGCATCTTTTGGATAAAATAACACCATACTGCAAAAAAATCATGAATATTTCTATACGTTCTGTGACTTTATGGTAAGTATATGGTAACTCATCAATATTCATAAGTGGAGCAACGCTTTGAACCAATAGTACAGTGGCATCCAAGTGAAAAGCCCTGTGGTCTGTTTCAGTACAAACTGTAAAAGAGCCACAGCTTGAATCGAGAGGTAGTGTAGATGATGTGAATTGTTGAGATGTTCACATTGACAATAAAACTCCCTGGTGATTGTTTGTTTCTCAAAGCATGATGAGTCAGGCAAGAAACTGCGCAAAGAAACATTCTTCTACTCTCTGGGCCGTTCATTGGTGACTGTTTTAAGATATTTTGCACAAAGGATGTATACTGAATCTGCATACCTTTTCTGCTGTATTTATGTTGATTTTTTTTTTTATTTCCATGTTTCTATTACACAAAATAACATTTTTTTCATGTTATAAAAAATTCAGTTTTTTTGACTCAATTTTCCATGGGTAAACATATTAATAAGGAGACTACTGTACATACTCACAAGTAACCTCTTTTTTTTAACAGTAGTGATGTTTCTATAGCTGTAATATAGGGTGCATCCACCATAGCTTGTTGTCTTGTCTTTACAGTAATGAAGATTAAGGACTTTTTAAATGACCTGTATTTTAAGCCTGGCTCAATTCCTTTTTTTTATTTTTGTCTTCTTATCATGCTGATTAGTCTGAGTTTATTTTTTGTTTTAACTTTAAAGGATGCATTGGAATCTGCCATGAAACATGGACTTTGGGGGCATGCCCTTTTATTAGCTAGCAAAATGGACAGCAGGACTCACGCAAGGGTTATGACGAGGTAATAGATCTTTTGGGTGATGACAGTAGATTTGATTATCCTTAGAATTTTATTTTGTATTTGCTGAGATACTTTACACTTCTTCTGATATACTTTGTGCCCCTTTTTTCTTTGTAGATTTGCTAACAGCCTCCCCATTAATGATCCTTTGCAGACAGTATATCAGTTGATGTCCGGGAGGATGCCTGCAGCGGCAACAGTTAGTACTCCAATTGCTCTTTTTTAATAACTGTGTATATGGCTTTTTAATTACTTTACCATTTGTCTCTGTGTAATTTCTAATGGATTACTGCAGTAGCTATAACAAAAGAAAGGGTGACATATAGACAGACAGTTGGAGTTTTAGGTATTTCATGCTTAGTCACATTAATTTTAAATTATCAATAATATTAGTATGTGATCTAGTTATTTCTTAATTTTTTATTTCTAAATTTGTCTCTAAAATTTAAATAAATATGTGTGCTTCTTCAGTATTATTGTGAAAAGTTCTTTGAGGTCAGAAAATTTGAGTTCAGACAAGTGTTCTTTATGAATCATTACATATCAAAAATTTTGCTTTTGCTTTTTGCCAGTTATCAAGTTTATTGCCTTCCATTTCTTAAACCAGTTAGCTTTATAAACAAAGTTCAAACAGCTGTAACAGGATTCTTGAGGTGTATTGTGTATTTTATTTGTTAATGTTTTATTTTCTTACTAAGAAACAGGTAATGGTGACAACTAAATATACATTATTTAAATGAATCCTTTTTATAGTGTTGTGGAGATGAAAAGTGGGGTGACTGGAGGCCTCATCTAGCAATGGTATTGTCCAATCTCACCAATACTGTAGACCTTGATTCCCGGACAATTATTACTATGGGAGACACGCTTGGTGAGTCAGTAATTAAAATTATCTTCTAAATTGTTGGGAATGGGCAGGTTGATTACGGAATAATTATTACTCCCTTAGTTCCTTCCATCTCTATCTGTACAAAACTCTCTGTCTCTGGAGCACACTTGTGTATCGATCACCATAATGACTGAGCCCCTCACTATCACTGCTTTACTCTTTTTGGAGACAGGTTTTGTGGTGATCCATTGGGGCTTCACATCCCTACCTGTCACCTCAGAGTTATCAGAACCATCGTCCAATTATAGAGGGTCCTTAAAATGATTGGAACCCTCAGACTCTGGGGATGAAACCACATAAGCAGTGTGCACCTCTTGCCTTGCAGTGACACCCGACTCTGGCCCATTTATATCAAAAATGCAGGCTAACCACCTCCTTCTCAAGCAACCCTAAGCAGAAGGTGTTGGATAAGCTGGCATTTCCCACAGTTTTAAGATCTTGGAAGCAGACTTTGTCACAGCAATCTTCCAGAAATTCCAGCATCATGCAGGACTTTCTTTTTAGTTGCCTCATGATTAAAATTTGTTTGGTTGACAGTTAAGCCCTTTGGAAATAAACTAGTAATTAATTCATATTTAAACAGATTATAGGATCTTGTTAATACTTGTCATCCCTCTCCATGAGCCCTTGTATTACCTGTTTAAGGTGGTCTCACTAGTAAGTGTTTCCTTCCCTCTGCTACTGGCTCACTTTAAGCTGCCTGGTAAAAGTGTTTTTATCTCTTACCAGACTTTTCCTTAACCCTGTCTGTTTTCTAATGAAGCACTGCATTCACTGGTTCCTTTTTTATAACTCAACAAAACTATAAATACTGTAACTGTTTAAGCCCTCCTTTTTTAATGTGCTGTTTACTCATCCTTCTAGTAGCAATGCCTGCTAGTTTGTGGGCAACTTCCCTAAGTAAAATAGTAACATTTTACTTCCTTCTTTACTCTGAGACCCACTCACTTATGGCCAATTATTTACATACCGCTGAAGTTTATTGCCCTTGTGCACTGCCAAGATACAAACACTCCAAACACACTAGCACTTCCTCTTGCTCCGGAGTAGTTGAAAAAACAGCAAAAACCTTTATATTAAAAAAAAAAAAAAAAAAAAAGACAAAAAAAACAGAAGAGGGTTTTTTGGTTTTTTTTTGTGGCAACCAAAAATGAGGTTTTGGAGCAAATGCTGTATTTTAATCAAGTTTAAACACAGCACCATTCAGTGTAGTCCAGAAGCAGAGATGACATCAGCACACAGTACACATTGTGTATGTCAGCAAAGCATCCTGGAATAGCAAGTCAGAAGCCAAGACCTGAACTCATTCTCAACAGACACATATCTACCAGGTATGTTTAGCAGTCACTCCAACCCATCAGCTCCAGTTAATTATCAAGTAGTGAACAGAGTGACATAACAGCACCTCTGTTTACCCAGTGTCCACAAAAAAGTGCTTCACATCATTTGACAAGACTTGATCTTTTATCTTTTGCATGACCCTTTTCAAAATAGTTGCTAATCATGGTTAATCCAAACAAGCACAGAGACCATAAAACAGTTCACAACGCAACCTTAGTTCAGACATTCAGATGTTTTCCTTGTTGCAACTCAAAAGTTACATTGAGGGGACCTTCTCATTCATTGGTACAAATTCAGTACAGTACGTAGAAATGAGTTTCACTATATGAAAATATTCTACCTCCTACATGATCCTTGGTTACCTTTTGGCCATTGAAGTTATGTTGCATGTGCCAAGGGTCATTTTCTGATACCAAGTTTGCGTATACCCGTTATAATACTAAGGCACCCTCAAGTGATGACCCCATATAGCTGCTTTACATGGCTAGACTGAGTTGACTAGGCTATTTGGGTCAAACACTATCACTATATCTTGCTCCAGGAATAGATTGTGGTATGCCTATTTCAGGTTAGTCCTAATAATCTGGAAAGAGCCATCAGGAGAGTGTTAATGTTAGATTTTTGTTTATGTAGTCCCAACCCAGTGACCAGTTTGTCATTGGTGACCTCACCAATTCTCTATCATTAATCATCCTCACTCAAAAAGTCATTGATGCACACAAGTGCCCCCACTTAATTAAGGTCACAATCCTTGCTCCAGGAAACTATTGTCCTGAATGTGTGAGCATATATTCAGAATTTAAACTTGTTTTTGTTAAATAATCTGCTTTTAAAAATATTTCTAATCTTAATAACCGCTTTTCAGCTTCAAAGGGACTCATAGATGCTGCCCATTTCTGCTACATGATGGCTCAAGTTGGACTGGGTGTTTACACCAAGAAATCAACAAAACTTGTTTTAATTGGAGCCAATCACAGGTATGAAGGATCAAATGCTTAATGTAAATAATAAAAGTATATAAGTTTTTTAGGATTATTTAAGATAAAATTTAAATCGGCATATCAAAATTGTGTTACACTTAGTATTTCTGGTTTGCAGTTCATCCACCACCCTTTTAGTCTCTGTGGAATTTTTATGTTTTACTTCAGTTTCTTTTTTGCAAGTTCCAGTTAGGTTGCTGATATAGATTAAGTGAAATGTATTCTGAAAATAGAGTGCTTATATTTTCCAAGCTGAGTACAGTCATATGAAAAAGTTTGAGAACCCCTCTCAGCCTGCATAATAATCTACTCTACTTTCAACAAAAAAGATAAAAAAGATAACAGTGGTATGTCTTTCATTTCCTAGGAACATCAGAGTACTGGGGTGTTTTTGGAACAAAGATTTTAGTGAAGCAGTATTTAGTTGTATGAAATTAAATTAAATGGGAAAAACTGGCTGTATAAAAATGTGGGTCCCCTTGTAATTTTGCTGATTTGAATGCATATAACTGCTCAATACTGATTACATGCAACACCAAATTGGTTGGATTAGCTTGTTAAGCCTTGCACTTCATAGACAGGTGTGTCCAATCATGAGAAAAGGTATTTAAGGTGGTCATTTGCAAGTTGTGCTTCCCTTTGACTCTCCTCTGAAGAGTGGCAGCATGGGATCCTCAAAGCAGCTCTCAAAAGATCTGAAAACAAAGATGGTTCAGTATCATGATTTAGGAGAAGGCTACAAAAAGCAATTTCAGAAGTTTAAACTGTCAGTTTCAACTGTAAGGAATGGAATCAGGAAATGGAATGCCACAGACACAGTTGCTGTTAAACCCAGGTCTGGCAGGTCAAGAAAAATACAGGAGCGGCATATGCGCAGGATTGTGAGAGTGGTTACAGACAACCCACAGATCACCTCTGTTTTGTCTTAGTAGAGAAATACATTACTCTACTTTCCCCTTTTGTATTATTAATATGTAGCCTTTGTCAGATTGCCTCAAATCTCACAGACTTACCACTGTTTATAAGGTACTGTACCATATAACTTCTCCCCACCTTCCCTTCTACATCTATAACCTAAGGCAATTAGGTGTAGTAAAAGACAAGCAGGAGTTAAGTTACACATAAAATAATGTATTATAGATAATATTAATAAGTAATAACAATGTGCAAAATACATTTGAATATTAGCAACCATACAACCTGATAAATGGTGATATGTAGTTTCAGGCGGCACGCAGACTTGTTACTTAAAAACGTCTCTAGTTAAGGCATCATTTGTGATCAGCTTTCTTCAGATCATTTCTAAGTGTTTTAGAAATAGCAATGATGAAACAAACTGAAATATAATTTGACACTGTCCAGGATATCGCAGTAGGAGAATGACTTAGGAAGGTGCTAGTAACTGTTACTGTTTAGACATTTACTCAAATCAATTTTATGATCAGGCCTTTTAATTGATATGCAGGAATATTAAATCAACATTGAGTGAATAGTCTATGAATTATCTTTATAACTTCAATTGCTGCCACTTGTGTGGTCTCCTGTAATAATATGGAAATACAGGTGCTGGTCATAAAATTAGAATATCATGACAAAGTTGATTTATTTCAGTAATTCCATTTAAAAAGTGAAACTTGTATATTAGATTCATTCATTACACACATACTGATGTATTTCAAATGTTTATTTCTTTTAATTTTGATGATTATAACTGACAACTAATGAAAGTCCCAAATTCAGTATCTCAGAAAATTAGAATATTGTGAAAAGGTTCAATATTGAAGACACCTGGTGCCACACTCTAATCAGCTAATTAACTCAAAACACCTGCAAAAGCCTTTAAATGGTCTCTCAGTCTAGTTCTGTAGGCTACACAATCATGGGGAAGACTGCTGACTTGACAGTTGTCCAAAAGACGACCATTGACACCTTGCACAAGGAGGGCAAGACACAAAAGGTCATTGCTAAAGAGGCTGGCTGTTCACAGAGCTCTATGTCCAAGCACATCAATAGAGAGGCGAAGGGAAGGACAAGATGTGGTAGAAAAAAGTGTACAAACAATAGGTATAACCGCACCCTGGAGAGGATTGTGAAACAAAACCCATTCAAAACTGTGGGGGAGATTCACAAAGAGTGGACTGCAGCTGGAGTCAGTGCTTCAAGAGCCACCACGCACAGACGTATGCAAGACATGGGTTTCAGCTGTCGCATTCCTTGTGTCAAGCCACTCTTGAACAAGAGACAGCGTCAGAAGCTTCTCGCCTGGGCTAAAGACAAAAAGGACTGGACTGCTGCTGAGTGGTCCAAAGTTATGTTCTCTGATGAAAGTAAATTTTTACATTTCCTTTGGAAATCAAGGTCCCAGAGTCTGGAGAAAGAGAGGAGAGGCACAGAATCCACGTTGCTTGAGGTCCAGTGTAAAGTTTCCACAGTCAGTGATGGTTTGGGGTGCCATGTCATCTGCTGGTGTTGGTCCATTGTGTTTTCTGAGGTCCAAGTTCAATGCAGCCGTCTACCAGGAAGTTATAGAGCACTTCTTGCTTCCTGCTGCTGACGAACTTTATGGAGACGCAGATTTCATTTTCCAACAGGACCTGGCACCTGCACACAGTGCCAAAGCTACCAGTACCTGGTTTAAGGACCATGGTATCCCTGTTCTTGATTGGCCAGCAAACTCGCCTGACCTTAACCCCATAGAAAATCTATGGGGTATTGTGAAGAGGAAGATGCAATACGCCAGACCCAACAATTCAGAAGAGCTGAAGGCCACTATCTGAGCAACATGGGCTCTCTTTTCATGTTCATACCTTTCAGTTGGCCAACATTTCTAAAAATCCTTTTTTTGCATTGGTTTTAATTGATATTCTAATTTTCCGAGATACTGAATTTGGGACTTTCATTAGTTGTCAGTTATAATCATCAAAATTAAAAGAAATAAACATTTGAAATACATCAGTATGTGTGTAATGAATGAATCTAATATACAAGTTTCACTTTTTAAATGGAATTACTGAAATAAATCAACTTTGTCATGATATTCTAATTTTATGACCAGCCCCTGTATGTAGCGATGTCTGTGATTCAGTAAATTTGCTTGTAAAAGTGGAAGGTTTTTGAAGATTTGTGTGGAGGGTAATATGTGGCACTCATCTGTCTGGTGCCCAGCCCGGAGAGTTTTTGCTCTGCTAGATTCTGACCCAGGGTCAAATCTATTTGATGATCCCCCTGTTTCTCATATTATTCATAAAGGCTGCAATTGAATTGTTGTTGCTGTTTAGTGTATATCTACCCCTTTACTTTTCACTGTCAAAGGACAGACACCATTTATATAAAAAAAAATGAGTATACATTTATTTAATTGACAAATGACATGTTAACATAACCTTTGGTTTCTCAGAGTGGTAGCAAGATTAGCTTCCAGTACACATAATGCTCAATGTTTTTTATCCAAAATCAAATTTAAAGGAAGGATTATATTGTGGACCTCTTGTGGGTGAACATACTTTCATTTATAGTACCTGGAGACCTCTTTCCAGAATCTTACCAGAGTTCCAGTACAACAGTAGTCATATAAAACCTTTTTAAAAAAAAAAAAAATAATAATAATTTTGAAACAGTGGTTTTGGTTAGTGAGCAAGTCTCTTAAGAGCAGGTACTCAATCTGTGGCATGTGCAATCAAACACTAACTTTGAAATGGACAGGGATAACACCCCTCTTCCATCTACAAGGCAATCTATTTGTTTCAGCATAGTTATTATGGGACCACATCCACAACACAGAGAAGGGACTGTATTCCAAAGCACAATTATAAGTGATAACTTTTTAGATGCAGTGTTTTTTTTTTTTCTTTTTTTTGTTCACTTCATATTGCATATACGTAATGAGATTATTCTCTTTACCACTCATTTTATCCCAGCTTTCTCCTGTTGGACAAAATGGATAACTAGCAAAATTAAATACATAAGAGATAAAATAGAAAGCATTATTGGCTTGCAGTACATTTACATCATGATTTTATTTAGTCTTGTTCTCTTCACTCCTCAGAATATCAGTAAACTTTATTATTAAACATGAAACTTCTCTTTATACTGCATGAAGACACCTCGGGGGTTGGCAGCTGCACATTTGTTCCAACTGCCAAAAAAATATTCAGCCCTCAGAGTTAATAAATGTTTTATCACTGCAAGATTTTAGTTAGCTGTTACTGTAGTTTTCCAACTGGCTGTTGTATATATTTAATACAGTATATGGTGATAATATTGTTTCATAAATATCTGAGACTCTTTTACACAGTTAAAGTGTGATCTTACACTGCTTAAACATGGGCACAGCATATTTAAGTTAATATGCCACTTTGATTGCCCCTTGAGGGCAGCAGCTGTTGCTTGGAGTTTGCCACAACTGAGATCTGGGTTAGTATGGTGCTGCTGACTGAATCATACACGGAATATCTGTTTTAATTAAAGGACAAAATGAGAAGGTTAGAACTCATTAAAATGTTATTTTAATTTCAGTGGTAGGCACACATCTCTATCAGCATTTTTTCGCCACTCAGATTCCACTGCGTACAAGCCTCTTTTGTTCCAGTCAGTTTTCAGCTAGGCAAAATATCTATTTGCCTTTTTCTCTCTATGCACAGGACAACTCCACAAATTCCTGATTTTTTTTAATGTGAAAGTCAGTTTCCTAATATTCTCTCTTTTAACCTCAGCCCAGTTACTCTGTATTCACAGGCTTCATTTCAGCAACAAAACTACATCTTATGGTTCCTCAAGTCCCATAATTCTTAGCCTAGGGGACCCATTACCATAATGTTTAGAAAAGCTATAATGCAAGAAATAAAGGATGAGATTGCTACTGAATTCAAAGCATATGTTAAACCTTAAAACAGTGGCATTCAGAGAAAATGGAGTGCATGACTAAGCTGGAAAATTGCAGCCCACGTCAGTTTTATCAACTGAGCACTAATTTACAGTCATGTAATCTGACATGTTGCAGCAATGACATCGACTGCAATCGGCAAATCTGACAACAAAAAAATACATAATGTGGCATCATCTTTAGTTGACTAATTTGAAAGTTTGAACACATTTATTGTTTAGATATTTCAAAGAGTAAATCACATTTTTATTTATTAAATATTTTTATAACAGTGAGTCATATTCAAAAATAACAAGGATAATAGAATCCGGTTACATGTGCTAGTATCCTACATTAAGTACAGTGGAGCCTCGGTTCACAACCATAATTCGTTCCAAACCTCTGGTCGTAAACCGATTTGGTCGTGAACCGAAACAATTTCCCCTTAGGATTGTATGAAAATACAATGAATCCGTTCCGGACTGTACGAACTGTAAATATATATTTTTAAAGATTTTTAAGCAGAAATATAGTTAATTACACCATAGAATGCACAGTGTAATAGTAAACTAATGTAAAAACATTGAATAGCACTGACACAAACACCCAGGCTCAGCTGCTCTCTCGCTCTCTCTCTCTCTCTCTCACATTGTAGCAGTTCGCGCTATTGCCTTGCAAGCCGATCGCTGTATAAATACTTTTTTTAATGAGTTTTAAGCACAGTGGAAAAACAAAATGAACATTTGAAAAAAGTGAAAGGTAACACTGCAACAATTCACACTATGAACCGAAAAATGAACGTTTGAAAAATCCGTAATACAAAAACCATAAACCACCAAAAAAACTAACATGAAGTGAGGAGGAACTGGGTGGAGAGGAGGTTACAGTTTTGAGGGAGAGTCTGGCTCTGCGATGGAGGGATGTTTTCCTTCAGGTGTTTTCTCTCTTGTGATTTCTTGGGCTTCTGGTGTTTTTAGCTGTTTAGCTGGTGGGAGCGAAAACCTCATGCAGCCATTCCAAAAACAAAGTCCTTGTGACCCAACCCTTCGTGTTTGCCCTCCACATTACTGGCAGTCTGGCTTTCTTTACATTGTGCTGCTTGAAAGCACGAGGGTTCTCAAATTAAACAGTAAACAGTTTTTCCACCTCTTCAAGCACTTGAGGCCTCTGCCTGGTTAACTCTGTAACTCCTTTTGCAACAACAGCTGCTTTAATAGATTCTTTCTGCTTTAGAATAGTCGAAATCGTAGGTTTTGACTTCTTGTACTCGGCGGCAAGATCAGTAACACGAACGCCACGCTCATACTTTTCAATAATTTCTTTCTTTACTTCGATTTCAATTTTCTGCAAAACTTTCTTCTCACCACTCTTCACTTGCTTAGAAGCCATGGTTAACTGCAAAAGTACACGAAATACTGTAAAGCACAAAGAGATCACAGGTAAAGCATGCACGTCTGACTGAGAACAATGAACAGGGAGCGGCTCAACATGTGCTTAAATACAGTAATTGGCGTGTGCGAACCGGAAGGGAAATGAAATAGGGCACAAAGAGTTCACAGCGAAAGCATGCACGCACGTGCAAGCATGCATGTCTGACCGAGAACAATGCAACACGTGCGTAAATCATCAGCGCGCACAAACCGAAAGGTAAACTGGCTTGTTCGTATACCGAGTGTGTGGTTGTGAACCGAGGCAAACGTTTGGCGAACTTTTTGGTCGTAAACAGAGTTGTACGTGTACCGAGACGTTCGTGAACCGAGGTTCCACTGTATGTGCTTTTTATCAGTGCTTGCAATATTTTGTACTTAGAAACTTAGTCCAGATAAGCGTGTGGTGACTCAAAGCATTCATAGACAGCAGATTCCAATTCAAGTAATTTGAAAATGACCTAAATTGATATCCTGTAATTAGTTGTTGGTGGTGGAGGTTCTAGCTGTAGTTCAGATTTCTTAAATAAACCATTTTTTTAAAGATATACCTGAAGTATGGTTAAAATTTCTGTTTAAGTCTCATCTTGAAATTGTTAACAGGCTGCTTTCGACCTTGAATTACAGCAGGTCTGGAGCTTTGCCAGTAAATGATAGTGAAGACTATTAAGAGAAATATGGAATCATTATGATCTACAGATAATACAGCAGTGAGTTTGTCCTTACTGTAAACTCTTGAGTACATTTGTTGCTTACAGTGTGCTGGTTACATAATTCCATCCTCCTTACATTTTCTTCTAGATTAGTGCATTTTTGCTTTTTTATTATAGATTTTATTGTTAACTTACCTCAAGCAGCAGGAGAAATGATCTAGTGTATACTTGCCTTGCATACACTCATACCTCCCATGGAGCTTCATTATTTTTTATTTAGGGGTTTGTTTTCCTGTCAGGAGTGGCTGTCAGAAAAGGAAAAATTGAAAATATACAGAATACACAAGTTTAAGTAACCTCTCTCAAAATAAAAGTGCAACAGTAAACTAATTTGTAATTTAATCTGCACAGAAGGTTTCTCTGTTTTAATATAAATGAAAGTGTGAAATTCACCAGTGCTTTTCAGTGGGATATTTTGAAATTTCTAAATTTTTTAAGCAGGTTCTATTATTCAAGGTATTTCATTGGACTTTCAAACATATTTTCCTGAAGAATAAATATGCCAAAATTGGTCTTTTGGGAGCCATGTTGTTTTGTGTGCGTAGACTGATGGACCGATATATAAACATGGCAATTGTTGTAGGTGTTTTTCACATTATATTATATATAAACTAAATATTCACAATAAATATTACAAAGACAAAGACATTTTTATGTACCTTATGTTGAGTCAGTCTGTTCACGCCAAATAAAAGTATTTGGGTTCTCCGTATTTTCTTTAGGGTTTAGTCTTTTAACTGTCAGATCGGCTTGTTTATCTTATTTCAGAAAAGTGTAATGGCTGAATTTTGTGCCTGTCTTGTATTCATTCCTATGTAGTTTGCCATTTTTTAAGTTTGCCTGCAATGAGGCCATCCAGCGAACTGAAGCTTATGAGTATGCCCAGTCTTTAGGCTCTCAACCCTGCTTGCTGCCAAACTTCCAAGTAAGTTTAAGTTTTATCGTTTACTTTTAACACATAAAATGCATTGCTTTTATTTATGTGTTACCTTTATTTGTGTATTACTATTTTTTTGTTTGTTTTATAGGTATTTAAATTTATTTATGCTTGCCGGTTAGCTGAAGCAGGGCTTTCTTCTCAGGCCTTCCATTACTGTGAAGTTATTTCAAGAACAGTTTTAAAGCATCCTTCATATTATTCTCCTGTGTTCATAAGCCAGCTTATACAGGTGAGTGAAAACACTATTGTTCTAAAAAGTGGTTTTATATGGCTCAGTGTAACAAAGAATATTTTTAAATAAACTAAATTATCAGAAATTGTTTTCTTTACTTAGATTTCAGAGAAACTCAGATTCTTTGATCCTCAGCTGAAAGAAAAACCCGAACAAGAGTTATTTATTGAACCAGACTGGTTAGTGCATCTTCGACAGGTGGACGGTCAAATAAAGGTGAAATAGCTTAGTTAAATCTTTGCTTAATCAGTGTTTAAGAATGCATGCTAAAGTAAATTAAATGAAAATATCAGTTATGTTGTTTTATGATTTGCACATTAAACAATTGCCTTCTGGAAAGTAATGGGCCTTAATCAGCTTTGTGTTTGAAGTAAAGTTAGCAGAAAGCATCGGAGAAACTGATAAAGAAGTAGTCAAGAAAAGTTAGAGGAGCTTAAAAATTAGCTGACAAGCAGTAGAAGATGCTGCAAAAATCATTATTTTTGAAAGATGCTACATGACTTGGCTCTCATGAGAAAATAAAACCCAGTTACACAGTGTGAAAACTGTAAATGAGTAGGTTTTCTCTTAAAAAAAAATATATATATATAAAATAAAAAGGTTTTTTTTTAAAAAAAAAAAAAATAATAATGGTTCTTTAAGGTTCTAAAGGAACCATTCTGTTTAAATATTATTTGTTTGCATTCACAGTTCAATACCTTTTACACAAAGGTTCTTTAAGGTTAAAGAAAGGTTAAAGAACCTTTAGCCAAATATCCTGAGTTACTGATGTTTTTTCTACTTTCTCGTATACACAGTGTAGAGAAAGTATAGGGATCGTGAAAAAAAATACAACTTCGAAAGTTTGATGAATCTTGATGTTTTAGACCTTCCTGAGTCCGAAATACGAACGTCCAGTTCCATTGCCTCTAAATAACAGCACCAGCATGAATTCACACCCGATCTGACGCTTTTCATTTTCAAATAATGTTGAATTAGTGCGATGATGTTTTCTGATTGGTACTATTCAGGTCATAAAATGATTTCTTCAAAATGTCACATATATTGTCTCTTTCAGGTGTAGTAGAAACCACAGCATAGAGAGGTGTGCGCATTGCAACAGGTACACATGTAGTAAATGTAGGGAGGACGGTCCTTGCGTGTGTGTGAACTGTTAACTTTTGAATTTGATGATTGTATATAGCGCTGAAATGACCTCATAAAAGGTCATAAAATGAATAATTCCAAATATCATATATACCTATGTTTTTTTTTTGGCATCATAAACCATAAGGTGCATACTAATTCTGCATGAGCAGGAACACTCAATATAACTGAATAAAAAAAAAATAAAGTGACTGTGAGATACGAATAAGGCAGATTCACCAGCGTTTGTGTATCAGCTTTTATACCTCCAGATCAGAGAATGTCCAGTTCCATTGCCTCAAAACACCACTCACATCTACAGTTACTCCCAGTTTCAAATAAAAGCTAACAGCATCGGATCCCTAAAGGGGCGGTAGTATGTATCATGATCGTGACTGAGAGAATAAAAGTGAAAAAAAAAAAGGTAACTTTTACAAGTACAGTACTATAAATGTACATGGTCTGTTACAGATGCAGACCAAATGTATGTGTGTACTGCATAACATCTATACTAATAAAAGGCAAAGCCCTCACTCACTCACTCACTCACTCACTTACTCACTCACTGACTCATCACTAATTCTCCAACTTTCCGTGTGGGTGGAAGGCTGAAATTTGGCAGGTTCATTCCTTACAGCTTCCTTACAAAAGTTGGGCAGGTTTCATTTCGAAATTCTACGCGTAATGGTCATAACTGGAAGCTGTTTTTCTCCATTTACTGTAATGGAGATGAGCTTGAACGCCGTGGGGGCGGAGTTTCGTGTGACATCATCACGCCTCCCACGTAATCACGCAGTACATAGAAAACCAGGAAGACCTCCAAAAAGCGCTGAAGAAAACATGCATTATATAATTGAGAAGGCAGCGAAACAATAAGAAGCGAGCGAGTGACATATACAACCATATTCATGAGTTCTGCTACTTTGGAAACAAAGCACGATGTAAACCTAAACTTTAAATTAAGTTCATAGACAGGCTGCCACTAGCGTTTGTAATTTAGTGCCTGCCCATATAAGGCCGTCCGTCAGCGGCAATCCAATAGAAACACTGCCACGGGTAAATATTCACGGGTGAAGGACTGTGCTTATGCAGAAGAAGATGAGATGGTCAGGGTGGTGTTTGGCACAAACTCAGCGAAACTGCGAGAGAAACTTTTAAGTGCCTGGTCTAAGGTAACATTAAATACAGCCATGGACATAGCACGACATGGCACCAGCACAGCTGGGAAACTTCGATGCATGTACACCGAGCGGCTCACGTGAACTGACGCAGTGCACAGACAAAAAGCAACAGTTCCAAAGAGCGCTGAACAAAAACCGAATTACACAATTGAAAAGGCAGCAAAAAAATATGAAGCGTCTGATACATACAAACATATTATTCATAACTGCAGCTACTGCAGAAACAAAGCACACGGTGGAAAAAGTGAATGTCCCACTAAAGGAAGACAGTGTTAAAAAAAAAAACCCGTGCATGCAGTGTGTCAGGTCTTAGATAAAGAAGACGACGAGCTGTTTATTGATGCAGTAAGAAACGAATCTTTTTCATAGCTTCTTTAACAGACTACGTCTCCGCTGCGATACGCGGGTATATATATATATGTATATATATACCCCGATCTACATACTCGAATAATGAATACTTTATTCGCAATCAATGATTGTTTTGGTAAAGCCATACTCAGTGTATTCATTAGATGAACGGTAAAAAAGTAAGAGCGAGGGGAGGATGACTTATTGAGGCATGCAGGCTGTAGTGCGCGTCAACTCTATCTGAATTGCGCGATCACATTTGAAAAAATATATCTTTTCAAGTTCTATTTAGTCCATATGTGTCAAACTCAAGGGCCGCAGGCCACATCTGGCCCGGCGTGTAATTATATCCGGCCCGCGAGATCATTTTATATACTGTATTATTGTTATTAATGCCCCGGGTATATGAAGCGCTGGTAACACAATAAACTGCAGATCCCATAATGCAGCGCTTCAGCTGCCTTGCCGAACACTTACCGCGTTAATCAAGTCTAGCTTATGATTTTGCAAGTTATTGCGAAGCTAGCCCACACGATGCTGAAGAGAAAAGTTGATTCTGAAAATAGAGCCTTTTAAAACCGATGGGAGGCTGAGTATATGTTCACTGACATTGCCGGTAAACCCGTGTGTCTCATTTGTGGAGCTAATGTGGCTGTAATTACAGAATTTAATCTAAGACGGCACTATGAGATAAAACATCAGGGTAACCTGAAAGACCTGAATGCAATGCAGAAGATACAGAAAGCAAAAGAATTAAATAAGAATCTGACACTTCAGCGGACGTTTTTACCCGTGCACAATCACAAAGTGATTTCAAGTGAAGCTGCTTTTATGGGAGACACAAATGCACCAGTGCAATTTGCCCCACTTTCCCTGTTGCCAAGTAATGTTGAACCAAGTCGTCACTACGGTGTTCCCAAATACGCACTTTGCTGATAAACTGAGCGCACTGAGTTTGCACGGCGCTTTGGTGACTTTGAAGAACAAAAAAAGTCTGTCTACATGCGGCTCGAACCTTGAACATGTTTGGTAGCACATATCTGTGTGAGAAGCTCTTCTCAGTGATAAAGACTAACAAAACATCACACAGGAGTCGCCTCACTGATGAGCACCTGCAGTCCATCCTGAGAATCTCCACAACACAGAACCTCACACCAAACATAAACGAACTTGTGGTCAAAAAAAGATGCCAGGCGTCCAGCTCTAAAATGACATATGAGCAAAGACAACTGAATGATTTGATTTGTTATTGCTGAAAGGAACACATTTTATTTATATTTCCAGGTTTTGTTATGCAGCATGTTCATATTTGAATTTGTATAATTTTGACAGGATATATTTTTATGGAGAGCAAAATCTTTTGGGATATTTAAAATCTAAGTTTATATTTTATATAAAATTACATAAGAGTAAAGAAATTTGAATGTTTGTTCTTTTAACGTTTACTTTATTTCTAACTTGTATAATTTAGACAGGATATATTTTTATGGAGAGCAAAATATTATAAGTTGTTTAAGGTTTGAGTTGATTTATTCAAGAATAATATTCCTGTCTGTTTTTACCATTCCTACCAAAGATATTTCTGTCGACTAAATAAAAATTCCTTCTATTTAAAATTTAAATAGAACTTGAACAAATA
>JANRMT010062804.1:18607817-18656103 GCA_026402145.1 Polypterus bichir lapradei | reverse complement strand
ATTCTCCAACTTCCCATGTAGGTAGAAAGCTGAAATTTGGCAGGCTTATTCCTTACAGCTTACTTACAAAAGTTAAGCAGGTTTCATTTCGAAATTCTACACGTAATGGTCATAATGGTCGATAACGTCCGCCATGTTGAACTTTCTTATTTATGGCCCCATCTTCACGAAATTTGGTAGGCGGCTTCCCTGCGCTAACCGAAACCGATGTACTTACTTTTTTTTATGGTATGACACCACTGTCGGCCGCCATATTGAACTTTCCAGCGTCACCAATTTTCAAACTTCCCGTGTAGGTAGAAGGCTGACCCCATCTTCACGAAATTTGGTAGGTGGCTTCCCTGAGCTAACCAAAACCAATGTACGTACTTATTTTGGTGGTATGACGACACTGTCAGCCGCCATATTGAACTTTCCAACATCACTAATTCTCCAACTTCCCGTGTAGGTAGAAGGCTGAAATTTGGCAGGCTCATTCCTTACAGCTTACTTACAAAAATTAAGCAGGTTTCATTTCGAAATTCTACGCGTAATGGTCATAACGGTCAACAACGTCTGCCATGTTGAACTTTCTTATTTATGGCCCCATCTTCTCGAAATTTAATAGGTGGCTTCCTTGCACTAACCGAAACCAATGTACATACTTGTTTCGGTGGTATGATGCCACTGTCAGCCGCCATATTGAACTTTTCAACAATCTTTGTTACTTATGGGCCCATCTTCAAGAAATTTGGTACACTGGTTCCCAACACTAACTGAATCCTACTTACGTACATATATACATCCATAGCCTGCACCTCGGTCACTGTGTGAGGTGGCGTTGGGTCCCCCATCCCAACGCCTGCCACGTTGTTGGCTGCCTGCCTATATAAGACCGTCCGATCTCTACATTCCCTTCCTTGCTTCGCCACGGGATTCACGTCTCCCTACTGATAACTACAGCCTTTTTGTTTAATCCACGGCTTCTCCGCTGTTTTATTATTCATTTATTACGCTTATTGTTATTGTGTAGGTATTTTAGACTTACTTTACATTGCTCAGGTACCCATTTCCTTTATCATTCCAACCCCCATTAACATGTCTATCGAGGTGATCACCATCGATCAAAGAACTGTCACTTACTGAGTGGTTTCCATGCCCGGAGATAGCACCTACCTTTTCCATTCTCTTTGTTACATATTGCACGGCCATATCAGGCTCACTCTTGATATCCGGAGGAACATTCTGTCTTATGTATTGAATGACTGGGAACGGTTCAAGGTGTGGACTGATGACGGTACAGGAGATCATTAGACTACACAGGAGCACTATAAGAGTGAAATGCTTAAGCCCTTCATCTATGGTTCTGCATGTGAGTTGATGGCTGCCGCTGAATTGTTTGGTTGTCGCTTTCAAGTGTACCGAAATAGCCAAATATTTTACACCTTTCGACAACCGCCAATGCCTCTTAAACATCTTCGATTGACAGGTGACGATTTCAGTAGTGGACACTTTGATGTTTATGAATGTTTAAACTCTCAAAAGCTGGATGTGATTTTATCGATGAAACCGGTTGTGTGCTTACAACGCTTGACAGATGCCAAATGTCACTTCAACACAACAAATCCTGCAAATGCTGTCGTAACTGAAACAAACCATGAAACTCAAACCGATTATGACAGCAGCAATCCAAGCTGTGAGATTTAATACAAGATTACTGTTCACATGGCCAACTGTAAGTTACGTGCTCAAGTGTAAGCTCAGCGCACAGTTTGGTCATTTTACAACCGGAGGGCCGAACTGACAACATGGTATACAAAGAGATCCTTAACAAATAATTATTGGCATATTTTCCGTCAGTTTAAAAACGTTTAATTTTCTTCTTAATAAAACATTTGATGCAGTACTCCGCCGCTGCGCAGCGCGGGTATTTTGCTAGTTAACAATAAGAGCAGCTCACTACTGAAAATGGCAAATATAGGAGGCAGTCGGAATTGAACCGGGTACTCTTGATTACAAGTCAGCAAATCTTACTACTATGCCATGGAAGCTGTTGTAGTGTCATTGAATCTTTTGTGAAAGTGTTTATTTGATCTTTGGACTTCAAGCTTCACACATTCTATCGTTTATGCCTACATTTTGTAACATTTATTACCAAAATGTGAAAAAGTTTCTGTTTTAACAATGTGTTTACACAGATTACTGTAAAAAAGGAACACACATGAAATGCATGTGTTCCAAATAATGATCTATTATTTCCACTCTAAAACTCCAGCACTTCACTCCCACATAATCAAACAAGGCATGAGCTGGAAGAACTTTGTGAACGATCTGCGATGGTGGGGGGATGGAATAGCAGGCTGCTTGTCTTAATCGGCACATTTGCAGGACAAAAGACGCTGACGGAGAGGTGTGAATGGATTTAAGGTGGGCCGGTTTTTTTGTAGGCTCTGGTAATTCTAGTGTCAATTCTGAGCCCGATTGGACGTGCTTTGTTTCAGTTCCACTTGTTCCGGGCTGATAATTACTTTCCTTATTTTCTGAATTTGCACCTAGATTATTCTTTTTCTTTTTTGCTCTTTTTTTCACCAACGCTTTTGAGTCTCTTTTCTTTGCACTGCTTTCTTCTTCGCTTAGTCTTCGACATTTCATTTATAACGTATTGTTCTTAAACGCTTTATATGCGCTAAGACCCTGGATCTGTGTGTGCACAAAGCCTTAGGGCCGGTTTATACTTCACGCTCAGAACGTATACGCGCCCACATCATGACTGCCACGCGTTCCCAGCGTTCATTTCACACGTCCTCTGACGAGGTCCTCAGAAATTAGCGCGACGCGTGTGCGAGTTGCAGTACCAGCAAAAAGTCGTAAAAGTAATGACACGATACATTTAAAAAATCTCACATACCATATTTTGTGCTGTCCTTTTTTTTTTTTTTTTTTGCAACTTAACAACCGCAACATATTGTATAGCGCTGTATTTGAGCCACTGAGAAAAAAATAAAGGACACGGTGAAAACGTGTATTTTGTGATTAAAGTGGAAATTTTGGCTTTAATCTCGAATTGTTCACTTTAACCTCGTAGTTTTCTTTATCATTAATGCAGCCCATCGTAAATATCATCCTAGTTTTTAATCACTACGAGCTTCTTGGACCTGACAGCAGCAGCAAGCAGCAATAGATCACCACACAGAACAAATTAAATGTATGATATTCCAACTTTCTGCACATTTAGAATCTTTAGATTTGTACTTCATACCACTTTCATGATGAAATGCATTAAAGTGTGTATGTTACATTTTACATATAATTTCGTTTAAATAATGAATACTGTTAATAATTACACACATGGGGGTGTCATGGTGGCGGAGCGGTAGCACTGCTGTCTCGCAGGGAGTTATGTTGCTGGTATTTCCTGCTTGTATTCCACACTCTGCTCCGGTTTGCTTCCAAAGATATGCAGATTTGGGGATTTGGTGCCGCTAAAATGATGCTAGTGTATGCAAGTGCTTGTATTCACCTTGCGATGAGCTGAGGCCTCGTCCAGGGATTGTTTCTCACTCGTACCCAATTCTTGCTGTAATGGACACATCCCTGGATTGATGGATTTAATCAATAAACATAATTTTCAGAGATATTGCGGTAAGGTGTCATCAGAATTTAGTGAGTGTTCTAGGCAATTCACAACACAGAGAAGCCAAACATGTTCTCACCTTGATAATATCTCGCACTGCCACCTGGTGGATTCCTCCAGATTTACGTAAAGTATGCATGCAAATATAAACACTACAACGCTTGCATAGCAGGAGCGTCCGCTGCACCATGCGTCGCATCGCGTGAAGTATAACTCCGGCCTTAGTTTACACACCTGAGTGTTTTGCTGCCTGTGGTCTTATTTGATATTGAGTGTAAGTAGGGCGTGTCTTGCAAGAATCTCATGTCCTACGTCATCGCGAGACGGTCCTGGATCAATCTCTTGGCACAATGTCTCATGTTTTAAGGTCCCCGCGAGACGCTCTGTGGCCATTCTCTTTCGTCTCATGGGTCTTTTAAATGTCTTCCGTGATCTTAACGTGAATACAGGAAACAATCAAACGCTTTTAATAGATTTGGATTCATTTGCCGCTGTTTCATTAAGCATAAAGTTCATTCAAATTAACCAGATTAAATTTGAGCATTTAAGGGTTGCAGTAAACATATGTAAGCACAGAACTTTCTAAAACATTAATAACACATGTTAACTGTGATTAAACTTCTTAGCGTACAAACAATGCTAAAAGTGTCACTTGGGCAACTGTATAGACTCGTCTCGTGTAAGTGTTAGATCTGATGATTACTCGGGCTGTAAAAGTCGCAACAGCATTAGTGCCGAGTGTTGTTTGAGAAACAATATAGGCGTTTCTTGCGTAAGTGACAGGTCTGAGTGTTACCCGGGCAACGGTGCAGACATGCCTTCTCCTAGCCTCATAATGGTATCTCGCAAGAAACTTTTTCAGCAGCCCAGGTGTTGCATGCTCTTGATCATGATACGAACAGTGATTACGAAGTGAATCTGTCTTCAGGCAGTGGAATTGAAATGGACAGTGACATTGAAAGTGATTCTAATGAATCTGAAAGTGGTGCTTGTGTCAGTCACACATGTATAGTGTGTTGTTCAAAAGCTAACTGGTCTGGAACGAAAATCCACAAGGAATCACGTTACAATTGTCCTGACTATGATGTGTATTTCACCGTGCTTCAAGGTATACCACACAAATGACACATTTTGACAATATATATGGTATTACAGTGGAACCTCGATTCACGACCATAATTCGTTCCAGAACTTTGGTCGTAAACCGAGTTGGTCGTGAACCGAAGCAGTTTCCCCCATAGGATTGTATGTAAATACAATTAATCCGTTCCAGACCGTACAAACTGTATGTAAATATGTAAAAATATGTAAAGATTAAGCACAAATATAGTTAATTACACCATAGAATGCACAGTGTAATAGTAAACTAATGTAAAAACATTGAATAACACTGACACAAAACACCCAGGCTCCCTGATCAGCTACACGAGCTGGCTTGCTCGCGCTCTCTCTTTCTCTCTCTGTAGCACACACACCACCAAAGCCCCTCCCTCCCTACCTCAGTTACAGGAGCAGCCTGGCTCACGCGCGCTCTCTCTCTCTCTGTAGCGCGAGCGCGCGCGCACAGACACACACACACACACCCCTACCCCCCCCCCCCCATCCCTTCCCTGTCAACTGCCCGTGCTCTCTCACTCTCTCTCTCTCTCTCTCTCTCTGCGCTTGCTCGCTCGTGCTCTCTAATCTCTCTGTAGCAGGTGCTCGCGCAGCATTTTTTTTTAAATGAGTTAAGCACAGCAGGAAAAAAAAACATCGCACAAATCCGAACTGCATTTAAAAACCAACTCACAAGCAACCAAAAAAGTAACATTGCAGAAGATCACGCTATTAAACTTAAAGCCTGATTGCTGTAAACAATGTTTTTAAAATGAGTTTTAAGCACAGCAGAAAAAAACATCGCACAAATCCGAACTGCATTTAAAAACCAACTCACAAGCAACCAAAAAAGTAACATTGCAACAAATCACACGATGAAGTCCTCCATGTAAACAATTTTTTTAATGAGTTTTAAGCACAAGGAAAAAAGCGAACATTTGAAAAAAGTGAAAAATAACATTGCAACAAATCACATTATGAACTAAAAAATTAACTTTTGAAAAATCCGTAATACAAAAACCACCAAGAAAACTAACCTTGCATGAGACGAGTTCTGGCATGAAGTGTTTTCCTTCAGGTGTTTTCTCTCTTGTGATTTCTTGGGTTTCTGGTGCTTTTAGCTGTTTAGCTGGTGGGAGTGAAAGCCTCATGCAGCCATTCCAAAAAGAAAGTTCTTGTGACCCTCCACATTACTGGCAGTCTGGCTTTGTTTACATTATGCTGCTTGAAAGCACGAGGGTTCGCAGATTGGTAAATGAGTAAACTGGTAAACAGTTTTTCCACCTATTGTAATTTCTTTCTTTGATTTCAATTTTCTTCAAAACTTTCTTCTGACAACTCTTCACTTGCTTAGAAGCCATAGTTAACTGCAAAAGCACACAAAATACTATAGAGCACAAAGAGAGTGCACGTCTTATTGAAAACAATGAACAAGGAGCGGCTTTGCTTAAATGAAAAAGCTAGGCAGCTCTCTTTCTCTCTCAGGCTGCCTACAGATAGGCAGGCAAACACATGCAGCAATCTCCTCCTCCTCCTCCCCCTCCCAGCAGGCATGTGGAATTGGGGGGGTGGTTCACTTACTGCCTGCAGATAGGCAGGCAAACACGTGCAGCAATCTCCTCCTCCCCCTCCCCAGCAGGCACGTGCTCGCTCGCTCTTGCTCTCTCTCTCTCTCTCTCAGCTCAGGAGGCAAGGGAAACTGGCTTGTTCAGCAAACACGTGCAGCAATCTCCTCCTCCCCCTCCCCAGCAGGCACGTGCTTGCTCGCTCTTGCTCTCTCTCTCTTTCTCTCTCAGCTCAGCTCAGGCAGGCAAGGGAAACTGGCTTGTCTGGCAAACACGTGCAGCAATCTCCTCCTCCCCCTCCCCAGCAGGCACGTGCTTGCTCGCTCTTGTGTGGTTGTGAACCGAGGCAAAAGTTTGGTGAGCTTTTTGGTCGTGAACCGAGTTGTACGTGAACCGGGACGTTCGTGAACCGAGGTTCCACTGTATTATTATTACTCATTATTATACTTTCTACACTTCTGAGTTTGTAATTTTAGTGTTTTGCACGTTTTTACAGTTGAAAGATGAGATTTAATAAATGTTATTTTTCAAGCCAAAAATTGCAATGCTTTTTACATGTTTTTTCAAGAAAAAATGTAATGCTAAAGAGGCTTATCGGCAGCTGTAGAAAAAAGTGGGAATGAAATTCTTTTTCTCTAAAATACAGGCATAGAGGTAAATATAGCAGATTTGTTTGCCATCTTTATAGTACCTGAGCTTTAGTTTAACTCTTGATTAGGTTTTTAGATGTTATACACAAATTAACATGGAATTCTTCTTAGGCCACCAATATCCTGATCACAGTTTAAGGACTGCCTTAACTTAATTGATAAATTCAAATTGGCAATATGTGTGAAATATAAGAGACTAGCACCTGACGTCTGGGAACTGCTTCTGAAACATGATTTATCTTCCAGATACCGTAGCATGGAGAAAGAAGGTTTAAGAAATAATGTAGATTGATCAGTAATCTGTAAAATGCTTTGTGTAATTTTCCTTACAGGACGGAGTAGTCTCCTACAATTCCGATAGAGCTACACCCCAGCAGTACTCATGCAGTACCCCTAGCTCTGAATTTGAACATAACAACCAACCAGACGGCTTTGGAATAGCACCAGATATAGCCACTGACAACCCACTGATGGCAGAACCAGGACCACAAGCTCTAGGAGTTCACCTTATGCCAGCAGGTACAAGCAGATTGACATTTGAAGTTATTATTTAAAAACTCAAACATTTTCAATAATGTTCCTTAAAGTGAGTTATTATGGCTCATCAAATAAAGACTAATTACCTTAAGAAAGATAACTTATTTACAGAATTACTGAAGACGTAATTGACAAAGAAGTGTATGATGTATGTTATGCACAGCAGCTATTTATACATTTACATTTGTGTTTTTGTGAAAGTAAATGCAGATGAGTTTGATAGAGGGAAAAGATATAATTTGTTGGGTTTACTTATTGTATAAGGTAATAAATGCAAATTCTGATACCGTTGCCCGTTACCATAAGTATGAAGAACAAAGTTTCATCAAACAGTCAAAATTCCTGAAAACTGTTAGACCATATTAAGACATTTCAGTCTGACAGACGTAATATCGGAGAATGTCTTTTAGTTCAGAATGGTGAAGTCTTAGGAATTCATCTTTCCACCAGAGTCCCCACGTAATCATACTTGGAGTAACGCATAAATTGTTCAGTGACATCATAAGGAGCTATAAAACTATAGGAATTAATTTTCAGGAATGTCTAACCTTGAGTATGGTCATTGTTCATGGCTCTTGCATTAGAAAACACTAGGCAAAAATACATACCATCTACTGATTATCAAGATGGAAACCTTCATACTGCACATATGCTTGCTTCATGTTTATGAAAATAGACCTGGATTTCTGGTTTTAACCCCTTTTTGATTTGGCTAATAGATTCAATGAATTTGTGAAGATTTGTAATACTTGGGCAGTAAGTTTCCGATAAGGGATACTTTTTTTTTTTTTTTTTTTTTTTTTTTTTGTTCAAAGGATTTAGAGAAAAATGTTAGATAGGAATGACAGAGTATCTGACTCCACAATTTTTCAGCACTGTTTAGCGAGCTCAACAATTAACAAACTACATGTCAGTGCTAGGAGCAGTATGAATGTTTTCCATGGTGAGTTCATCTGCTGTCTCTGCCCTTATTTTTTCCTTTTTCCATTCCATTATGGTTAGCACCCACAGACAATGAACAAACACAGGCCAATTAACCCTGTTACTGTGTTTTGATTAGTTGCAAATTACTATGACTGAATCACTGGAGATGTAATACTAATCAGCTGTGCAGACACTGGCCTGCGTTGTAACTCATCATGATTACAAGATTGTTTAAATGAAGGCTACCACTATTTGTGTAGTTGACTGTGTGTGTTTGTTACTGGTCAGTGTTATTGTTTTTTTTCCACCACTGCAAAAAAAAAAAAAAAACAGCGCTACTCTTACACCATAAATATCATGTTCAATACTATTTTTTATTTATTTGTACAAACTCATTTTTGATAGGTGTGTTGTTATATGCTGTATTTTAAAGTGATGTCTTTGTTTCTCAATAAAAACTGATAACAAATCATATTTCCCTTATGTGGCAGTAAATTAGAATTGAATTGAAACATTTATACATTTTGGTACAATAAAGAAATGTGACCACAACTGGACAACAAAGCATCTTCATAAAAATCTTATGTGAAAATATTGAAAAGTACAGTTATAGAATGTTAATGCTCTATATTTTTAATATTATATTTTTGATTACAGCATATTGATTTTTATTTTTTGAATATGAATTGTTTTTTCTGTTTTCTGTATTTATCATGTTTTTATGATCTCTTTATTATTATTATTATTTTTCTTTTTTTTTAGCTCCTTCCACGGTCCTCACTAGTGGTATTTCTTCAGTCACCCAGCCATATCCTCAAGATGACAGAATTTCTTATTACCAACAACCTGCCTCAGCTGTTAGTCAAGAGGTGGCTTTTACCTCCCCTTCTTTGGGATCAGTAGAAGGCTTCATGCCCTCAGACTCCGTTCCATTGCAGAGTCTTCCACATCATAGTATAAGCCCAGCAACAACATTTGTTGGACCATATCAAACAGAAAAACAACATTTTCATTCAGTGCCCCCTTTGTTACCACCAGGATCCCCAGCTGAAGCTCTTCCAACTTTGCCTGAACAGGAATGTAGTGGTCAACAAGGTTTGTTTTTCATTAAATATATATAATATTGTTTAGGTAACAATACAGGTATTTCTAAAAATCTACCTTTCTAGGCCCTTTAAATGTAGTTGCATTGAATGTGAAATACAGGGCGAGCCAAAAAGAAATACCACCATTTCAAACGTTTATTCTTAAAAAACGCTACAAGATAAAATAAATTTCATTACGACAAAAGAAAGGGTATACAAAATAGTTTTTTTTCCACTTTGTTTTAAAAATGATGCCTTCAAGGTGGTGGTCATCAGTAGTGATACACTGTTTGAGACTTCTGAATGCTCGCCCATTTCAAGGGGAATAGCAGTGATTTCATGACGAATAGTGTCCTTGTGGGGGCTCAAGGTTTTGAGGTCAGTGTGTGTATGCCTTCAACTTGAGATAGCCCAACAAAAAGAAATCGCACGAAGTGAGATCAGGCGAGCATGTAGGCCACCCAACATCAGCGCGCATGGATCTCTGTGCCATATGCGCTGTTGCCCCTTCCTGTTTAAACCAGGCATCCACCACATCCATTTCTTTCAGTTGGGGCCGCAAAAAGTTCTCTAGCATTTCAATGTAAAGTTCTGAGGTGACATTGAGTGTTGCTCCCCCTCCTAAAAAAAGTAAGGGCCTACAATGACATCTGCAACGATGCACCGGACTGTAACATGCTCAACAGCGAAAGTGTTGCTTATTTATGCAACAATCCATTAAAGTCCTCATGCAAAATCCTCCTGAAAGACGTGTTGGAAATGCCTAAGGCAGAAGCATGTTTGAGTGCTGAACATCTAGGAGACTGCAAAATTGATCCCCTTACAGCTTGGCTGTTTTCAGGCGTTCGTACAGTCTGAGGACAGCCTGGAGATTTTCTGTTCAATGTTGTACCTGTCTGTCTAAATTTAGCCACCCACGGAAGAACTGTTTTCCAATTTGGGACATCACCTTTAGGAGAAATGCTGAAGTGCATTCGGAAGGCGTGCTGTATAATGATGATGGATTCGATGTTTATGACAAACGTTTCGACAGTGAAAGCACGGTGCTCACTGGACCAAGGCATGTTGCCAACTGAAAATTACAATGGATCGCCTATCAGAGGACCCTCATCCCAACCCACTTGGCTGTCTCTTTCTCGCGCAGTGACCTTGAGAAACGTGGTACTTCATTTTGGCTCACCATATATATAATGTTTGGTAAACAAATCTCAAAACAGCTTGCAAAACAGAGGAACTTTTATGCACAGTCATTTTTTTTGCCTTGTAATATATAGAATGTACTATAAAAATAACAAAAATAACACCAAATATAATATTGCAGTAAATATTGGTATAATTAAATAATTATTGTTGTTTTGGTTCTTATTCAAAAACGTGTACCATATCTCAAAAGTGTAGATGTTCTTGTAAGGTATTCTAGCATAATGCTCTCAAACATGCTTAATCCAGTAAATTATCACAGAGGGCCGAAACCTTTTTTAAAGTATTGTTCATCTTACTATTAAAAGACTGACAGTGGGTGCAATAACTCAGATATTGCTGAAGATTAAGACGTAGGGTTTTGTGACCGTATTCAGGAAAACCAGATTGAATAAACATTTTGATCACATTGGGGATGTATTAACATGGGCAAACAATGCCAGGGGCATGCTAGATCATTGTCCAAACTGTGTGTTTGGTAATAATGAAGTTTATTACAAGATAAACAGTGTATACATTTCTCTCTCTCTCTCTCTCTCACTCTCTCACACACTACCATTTTGTGCTTTACTCAGGTTGTTCCAGTTGCCTCTGTCAGCTGGGGTAAAGAAGCCAACATTTTTATGGCTAAATCTTCTTTCTAACTCCAGTCTCCTTTAGTCATCTTTAAGACATGCAGAAGAGACAGTGCCTATATTTGAATCCCAGTTCATAATAGTGGATTAAGTGCCCAATTTTAAATTGAAAAATAAATAGCTCTTTAAAATTAGCACAACTATTTTGAGTTATTTTTAGTTTTATAGGATAAAATGTACATATAAATTGTATTTCAAAAAAACAACCAAATTCAATTTATTTCAACCAAAATAAGCAAAGCTTGAACATCTTACTGTAAGGTAAGAAAGAAAAAAAATATGGCTTATCCCCAGGGATTAATTTCACTACTCATTGAACTTTATCATAAACCATTACAGAAATACATTTGAGGGGGGAAAAACGCAAGCGCCTTTTTAGCTGGCAACATAAACAGAATGTATGCATAAAGTAAATTAAAAAAAAATATATATATATATATATATATTCTAATAAAAATATGTTTTTACAAAACAACAAAAAATATAATGAAACCTAATGGTTTTGGTTTATTTCATAAAGTTATTAGGACCAGTTGTCAGTCCCCATATGAAAATCAAATGATTATCAAAAGGGAAATGCCCTAATCTTAAATAAGCATATAATTATTAGTTGTTGCACCTGAGTTTTTTTTTTTTTTTTTTTTTTTTAAATGTCTGTCTCCCTTATGGAGAAGATATTTCATCAGCCAAAATTTACTACAAACGTAAATTAATCTTAAGATAGTTACTATACAAGATACAGTAATCCCTCGCTATATTGCGCTTCGACTTTTGCGGCTTCACTCTATCGCGGATTTTAAATGTAAGCACATCTAAATATATATCACGGATTTTTCGCTGTTTCGCAGCTTTCTGTGGACAATGGGTCTTTTAATTGATGGTACATGCTTCCTCAGTTTGTTTGCCCAGTTGATTTCATACAAGGGACGCTATTGGCGGATGGCTTAGAAGCTACCCAATCAGAGCATGTATTACATATTAACTAAAACTCCTCAATGATATAAGATATGCTTCCCGCGCGGTGCTTGATTGTTTGCTTCTCTCTATCTCTCTCACTCTCTCTGCCTGACGGAGGGGGTGTGAGCAGAGGGGCTGTTTGCACAGAGGCTGTTTGCCTAGAAGATACAGACGCTTCTCTACAAAATGCCGCTTTATCGTGGTGCTTCTGCATACTTAAAAGCACGTATTGATTTTTTGATTGTTCGCTTTTCTTGGCGAGCGCTCTCTCTGACATTCTCTGCTCCTGACGGCGCTCCTTTGAAGAGAAGATATGTTTGCATTCTTTTAATTGTGAGAAAGAACTGCCATCTCAGTCTTGTCATGGAGCACAGTTTAAACTTTTGACTAAAGGGTGTTATTTCATGTCTAGAGGGCTCTAATAATGTTAACAGTTTTGGAGAGTTTATAAGGGCTTAAAATATATAAAAATAACCATACAAACATATGGTTTCTACTTCGCGGATTTTCACCTATCGTGGGGGGGTCTGGAACGCAACCCCCGCGATCGAGGATTGATTACTGTACTATAGTTTCCATCTATTTTAACTGTGGCAGATGATAAAGAGACACTGTATTTTCTTGCTAAATTTTTTAAACCCTTTTCAAAGTTTCAGTAATTCAGTAATTCAGCAACACATTTTTCAATTTAACAATAGAATCCCCTGAAGCCTACTAAAAAACTCATAATCCCGGGCCACCTTAAGTTCCTTTGCACCTCTCCATTAGCATCTTTTGTTTTGTAAATATGTCAGTCAGCACAAGCAGCCTGCTATCCCATCACCCCCACCTCCGTAGCTCAACTCGGGCAGAAAGTTCTCCCAGCTCACGTCTTGTTTATCTGGGTATGAGGTGCCTTCAGTTGTTTAGGCTAAATAATATATCGTTATTTGGAACACATGCATTTCACATGTTGTTCCGTGTCTACAATGATCTATGTAAATGTAAAATGACAGGAAAAGCTACTTCAGTACGTAAATTGCTTTAGCTGCAGGTGGAAACTCCTGTTGCACTTTACGCAACTGTTGTTATGGTTCTGCCCTTGTGCAGAAACGATTTCATAAGCTTTATTACCTTATTCTACGAAAGTCTTTCTCTTGTTGGACGACTGGGATCTTTTCCTGAATAAGGAGTGGCATTGCACATGTACTTTGTCAGCATGCCTGTGTCGATCTAACACAGGAAGCTCTGCAGTCTACTTGTGACTTTATGCTGTAAGGGGATAAGTAAATAAATCAAGGTAAATAACATTCAATGTGGTTTTTATGCAAGTAACATATAAATGTTCTTCATATAAAGACCATCACAAACAGAACTTTGCACGATACCTTGGTGAGCTCAGCATGCACTGCTGTTTCAGTAAAGGACGTGTGTGGCTTGATTGACTGGCAGGATGACGGCCAACTTCTTGCTGCATCCAAACAGTGCCGTCTTTCGCTTTTACGCCTGGTGCAGCTGCGTAAGTCTTATGTGTGACTGGACGTTTCTTGCAGGTAGGGCTTCTGTTCTCTTTCTGCGATGTAGAACATTCATCTTCATCTGAGTTCAACTCTTTTATAGCATCTCTCTGTCTTCTGTGGCTGTGGTTCGACATATAATGCCTAAAACAATGAGGTGTAATTTAAAATAGCTAGGCCATCTTTATTAAAGGAGAAAAAACAAATTGTGTGGTCACTAACGTGATACTGTAACTATCCTGTTTTTTCTGGGTGAGTCCATAGGTACCAGCTGGCATTTTATTCTGAATTTCTTGATATTAATTGTACCTTTCCCCTTCCCGTTAGATAATTACAGAGTAATAAGACAAGTAATAAGACAAGTCTGCCTTTAACTTGCTTTTTTCCTTTTCTTACTGTTCTAAGCCCTTCACTCTCTTAATAACATACTGGTATTCCTCATGATTTACAACAGCTCTGCCTATGGCTGTTTAGCAGCAAGATGCATAACAATACATTGGAAGTGAGACTCTGATAACAGTGTTATAAGCACTTTAGTATATGCAGATACATGAGTGAAAAAAATAATAGATAATAATAATTGAGCGAAGTGCAGTGCCAGTTATGTGGCTTGTGAATTTCATATATAAATTTTAGCTCCTTTTTGTGGCTGCTTTTGTGGCTCACTGTCACAAGAAAGACTTTAGCGCCCAGCTGACAGGACTAGACTTAAAAAAGACAGCAGCTGTGCAAATACTCTGGATTTTAATGGCTTTTAAATTTAAATAAATGTTGTTAGCTGAGTACTACTAGGATTTTTTTTTTTTGTTTTACTTTCTGTTTGTGCTTATTCTTGCTGTGGCCATTACCATAATAATAATGTATAAACAATAGCACCTTTAAATATACATGTAAGTTTGAATACTTATTTTTAATCTGAATATTCAGACCTTATTTTTGGCCAATTTGGCAGCCCTTGAACACACCACATTTTATACTGTATGAATTCTCGTAATCATCTTGTAATTTGTGTGTCTGTTAAATCAGATTATCAGAGCATTTTAGAAGCATTCTTAAGGCATTTTAATTGTTTTTATTTTATCTATCTATTTATTTTTTGTTTTTTTTCTTCTGACATGCCATTTTAGGAAAGAGTGTGATTTATTGTGTCCACTCAGAAGGATGATAATACTGTAAACATAGAATTTGGAAAGATGAATTTCAACATGTTTAATTATCAGTTTTTTCTTAGTGAATATATAGACATATATAATATATATGTGTGTGTGTGTGTGTGTGCCAGGAAAAAAAAAACACATCTGCTTTTTATCTCCTAATGTTGTCAAAAACTATACAAACTATTGTCACTTACTTAATGACTTATAACCAAAAGTAACTTAAAATTATTTCTTCATTTTCTCCACTGCTTATTTATTATATTTGGCTGATACCTCTGTCCTAAGTAACTTACAAAAATAGAACATATTTGCTGTATATTGTTTCAGTTCACTCTTTTATGGGTTGACCACAGGTAGGTTAAGTCTTACATAGGATCTCACACTGTGACAGTGCTGAGAATTTAGGTGATAACATTAGTTCAGTGACTTAGGGCCTCATGTATAAGCGGTGCATATACAAAAAATGTTGCGTACAGAAATTTCCACGCTCCATGTACATAAATCCATGTACATTTTCACGGCACCGTCCCTCCTTGTGTATGCATGTTTCTGCAGTACTGCTGTTTCTGTGGTCTGCTTTTCTTTTTCAGATTCACATCTGTCATCTGGGTTTTATCAAATACACCAAAATTAATTACATATTGTTTACAAGTTGAATTCACTTGATTGTAATTCAGTGGCAGTATAATGGTGCATGGAATGGCCAAACTATTCCAACTACCATAGCTGATTTTGCATTGTTAGAAAACATTGCAAATGGAAGAACTGGAAGAGAGCGCTAATTTATGACTGGCTTCTAAGTCGATTTCTGTGTGTTGTGTGCTGAACTGGCGCCAGCTTTACAAATGCAGACTTTGAGGAATTGTGCTCTTCCTGCTTTTCCAACTTCTGTCCACTCTCGGGTTTTCAGCCACAATAGCTTTTTAATGTGAATTCTGGCTGGCTTGTAGGGGATCAAAAACTTATTTCGCTCAATAACATGCAAATCAATTTATAACTTTTATGTAATGTGTTTTTCTGAATTTTTGATTGATATCCTGTCTCTCTCCATTAAAATGAAACTACCATAAAATTAGAGGCTGTTCATTTCTTCCTAAGTGAGAAAACTTACAAATTCATCAGGGGATCAGATAATTGTTTCCCCCTGTGTATCATGAAAGAGAAAGATTTTCAAAGGTGTGCACCTTATATTTTTACTCAAAATATGGTCTTTTTTGTTTCTAGAGCAAAAGGTAAATTCTCAGACCGCCTCACCAACAAGAAGTACGTTTCCTTCACAAGGACAAGGGGATTTTTATGACCAGATGGCTCACATGGTAAGAAGAGTTCTATGCATGACTAGCTGTTTTACCCGGTTTTTCCTAGGAAATTTTCTAAGACAATGGGCCTCAATTTTTAGTGCTGTGAATTAAACAGATGTATCAAAAATGCTATGTAACTAAGTACTTTTTGTATACATTATTCCTTTGATTAATTGATTGATTGCAAAGGTGTAATATTACAATTTCTCTAGAGTTGCGTACTCTTTCTACATTCTATGTACTGTTGCACATGAGTAAAACATTTCATCCATAGATCAATGACTGATCTTGGCCTTTGTTGATGGTCTTGGCAAAAAGAGAGTTTTGCAGGAAACTGTATTCTTTTTAATTGAAATGGGTGGTCAGGAATAATATGAATTTTGAGTATATATTATTATCATTATTAGTTGCTTAAGATTTTTATTTGTTTATATTGTTCACTCAAACATTTTTTCGTGTTTTTCATTAGTTGTATGTTCAAGATTCTTTTTTTGTCATATCCTTTGCCAGACAAAGTTTTAACACTGAATCGTGTTTTACTTTTACTTATTACAAAAAAGTAACATTTACAGGTTACACATTAATGTAGCCTATGCAATGAATCGAATGTCTTAAGCTTAGTACAGAAAACTACAGGTAAAAGAAGTATTATCATTAACCACATATAGCACGAACTATGAACAGCATCTACATGGGGGGGGAGATTGCACCAGAACTTCATATTAAAAAAAGTATATTACCAATAGCCATATTCTGTAATGTTATAAAGACAATTTAAAGTTGATTCATCCAAAGCTTAAAAACTTCTAAAAATCTTAAATTGCCTTCAGCATCAAAATGTAAAACTAGTACTGCCTCATTATACAGTGGGTTTGATTAAACATTCACAAAAAAAAAAAAGTTACAGTACTAATTACTTTTACTCAAAAGCACTATCTGTTTCTGTTTTGTTTTCTGTTTCACATTTTGAAAAAAAGCATCCCCTTCAGCTTTGATAAAATAGCAGTTCAGTTTGTTCAGTCATGGTATGGCTGTATCGGTTATTGTTTTTTTTTTTTTTTTTTTTTTTTTCCGCTTTAGATTAATTGTCATTTGTGATGTATACAGTAAAATCACATGTACACTTGGCAAAGTTCATCAAACTGCCACTGTTCAGCTGCCTGTAGTTTATGTCAAATATAACATTACAGTCGGTAGAATAAATTACGTTTCGCATGCACATTAGCAGTAGTGAAACTTAATAAATTTTGATTTTTGAGTTTTTTAATGTTTTTTTTTTTCATTTTTATTTACAAAGAAAAGATGATTGGTCCTTGTCCTGTGTTTCGTGTCTACAGACACATCGTTAAAACAGAGACGTTGCGGGATCAAACTCGTGACCCTTTGATTACCAGCCAGCAGCTCTTACCGTTATGCCACCAAAGCAGTCGAATTAAAGACACTTTAATGTCGCATCCTAACGCGGGTTCTTTTTCTGCAGTTATATTCTTGAATAAAAGTGCACTTGTTTTGTTATACTTGTACCTTTTGTGAAGGTGTTTATTTGATATTTGGACTTAAGGCTTCATACATTATATGCTTCATGTCTACAATTTGTCAATTATTACTAAAACATGAAAAATGTTTCTGTTTTAACGATGTGTAGATTGTTGTAGACACAGAACACACATGAAATGCATGTGTTCCAAATAACTATATAGTATTTACTCTAGTCTATACAACTCTAAGCAACTGACACGTAGGTAAACAGACTTGAGCTGAGAAAACTGTGTGCGCCGGTGAGGGGGGATGTTTGAGCAGGCTGCTTATCGACACATTTAAAAGACAAAAGACGCTGATGGAGAGGTGCAAAGGGATTTAAGGTGGGATGGATTTACGAGTTTTTTCGTAGGATTTGGTAATTCTAGTGTTAAGGGATTAGCAACACTGCATAAACCCATTTTTGATCCATACATTTCTCAGAAAAGGGTCAAGATTGATCCTCGAACCACCACCTTATCGTGGTGGAGGGGTTTGCATGTCCCAATGATCTTAGGAGCTCTGTTGTCCGGGGCTTTATGCCCCTGGTAGGGCCACCCAAGGCAAACTGGTCCTAGGTGAGGGATGAGACAAAGAGTGGTTCAATAGACCTCCTATGATGAAGTAAAAATTTGGACGGCATTTTCCCTTGCCCGGACGCAGGTTACCGTGCCTCCCTCTGGAGCCATGGCTATGGTGTTGAGGGGGTCCGGTTTGGTGGACTCAGGATTGGGTCACTGATTTTTTGCAGATGATGTTTTCCTGTTTGCTTCATCAGGCCGTGATCTTCAGCGCTCTCTGAATCGGTTCGCAGCTGAGTGTGAAGCGGCTGGGATGGGAATCAGCACCTCCAAATCAGAGACTGTGGTCCTCACCCGGAAAAGGGTGGATTGCCCTCTCAGGGTTGGGGGATAGATCCTGCCCCAAGTGGAGGAGTTCAAGTATCTCGGGGTCTTGTTCACGAGTGAGGGAAGAATGGAGCGTGATGTCGACAGGCGGATCGGTGCGGCATCCGCAGTGATGCGGGCTCTGCATCAGTCTGTTGTGGTGAAAAAGGAGCTGAGCTGTAAGGCAAGGCTCTCAATTTACCAGTCGATCTACGTTCCTACACTCCCCTATGATCATGAGCTATGGGTAGTGACCGAAAGAACGAGATCGCGAATACAAGCGACTGAAATGAGTTTCCTCCCCATGGTGTCTGGGCTTTCCTTTAAAGATAGGGTGAGAAGCTCAGTCATCCTGGAGGGGCTCAGAGTATAACTGCTGCTCCTCCGCATCGAGAGGAGTCAGATGAGGTGGCTCGGGCATCTCATCAGGATGCCACCTGGACGCCTCCCTGGTGAAGTGTTCCGGGCACGTCCAACCGGGAGGAGGCCCCGGGGAAGACCCAGGACACGCTGGAGGGACTATGTCTCCCAGCTGGCCTGGGAACACCTTGGGATTCTCTCGGAAGAGCTAGAAGAATTGGCCGGGGAGAGGGAAGTCAGGGCCTCTCTGCTCAAGCTGCTGCCCCCGTGACCCGACCTCAGATAAGTGGAAGAGGATGGATGGATGGATGGATGGGTCAAGATTGAAGTAAACATGGAAAAGTGTATTTTGTAAATGTAACATATCTAAACACAATTGGAGATTAGATAAAAAGATGTGTTCTTAAGATAAAAGCTGTAATACAGCAAGACAACAAAATTATTTTCCAAAAGTGGTAAGGGGAGAAAATAACACTCAGCAGTTGCTACTTTTGATGACTTGCCTTTTTCATCATTGTGCTTTTACTTTGTGAGTACTGTTTAAGTCGTTTGGCGCAGCTTTCTGGCAGATGGAAATTGTAGTCCACGTGTCAAAAGCGCCTTAAGGTTGCAGATAAGATGAAGGTGGAGGGACATGTATTAAATACCTTACTAAATGGATCAATTGAGCAAAATTGATTGGTTGACTGATACATCATTTATACTACATCAGGAGTAGTAAGAAGAAGCCTACAGAATAGAAAGTACTTGAAGTTGTTTATTTCAGCTTCAAACACTGCATGTACCTAAGGACTGAACTTCGTCTATTTTCTGCTGTGTTGAGCTTTATAGCATGCTTGCTAACCACATTTTCTTTGAGTTGAGCTAGACTTTCCTGTTTTCACTTCTCTTCTGCAGGTGGCCTTAATTTCATAAACTGGCATCCCCCAATTTCTTTATATGATCATTTGTCAGCACCAAGGCAAAACGGGAACGCTATGAGTTGGAGTGATGCCCACACTACAGCATTATTAACATGGGGGGATGGTTTACCCCTAAATACTGATATATCAAAATGTCCTTTCTTAGCAGATACCCACTGCCTTAAATGTGCAATCCTGCCAAATTTCAACTTTTTAACTGAACAGGAAATAGTACTTCTGTTGATAAGTGATTGAATGTATCAGTTAACTGTATAGATTTGCATCCACACTTAATGGCTTCATGTTTCATTTTGGACGGTAAATATCTGCCTTCTTTCATGCTCTAACTTGTACTAAATTCCTTATAACTGAAACAGGAAATAATTTTTCAAGGCTGTGTATGTTAACATTAAACCTTGTGTATGAAGTATAACAAAATAACTGATACAAGACAAGTTTTTATTTATATTATTTTTGTCACTTATTTTTTAGGCTCCAGGAAGAAGGTCAAGAACAACGTCTCAGTCTTCAATGCACATGGTATTAGCAAATATTTGTAGAATTCTTATTGTATTATTTCAAATCACTGTAACCTTTTTGGAATGGTTTTCCAGTTCGAAGATGAGTTATGTAAATGTTTTGGCAATATAGTTTAATACAGTGCATCTGGAAAGTATTCACAGTGCATCACTTTTTCCACGTTTTGTTATGTTACAACCTTATTCCAAAATGGATTAAATTAATTTTTTTCCTCAGAATTCTACACACAACACCCCATAATGACAACGTGAAAAAAGTTTACTTGAGGTTTTTGCAAATTTATTAAAAATAAAAAAACTGAGAAATCACATATACTGTACATAAGTATTCACAGCCTTTGCTCAATACTTTGTCGATGCACCTTTGGCAGCAATTACAGCCTCAAGTCTTTTTGAATATGATGCCACAAGCTTGGCACACCTATCCTTGGCCAGTTTCGCCCATTCCTCTTTGCAGCACCTCTCAAGCTCCATCAGGTTGGATGGGAAGCGTCGGTGCACAGCCATTTTAAGATCTCTCCAGAGATGTTCAATCGGATTCAAGTGTGGGCTCTGGCTGGGCCACTCAAGGACATTCACAGAGTTGTCCTGAAGCCACTCCTTTGATATCTGGGCTGTGTGCTTAGGGTCGTTGTCCTGCTGAAAGATAAACCGTCGTCCGAGTCTGAAGTCAAGAGCGCTCTAGAGCAGGTTTTCATCCAGGATGTCTCTGTACATTGCTGCAGTCATCTTTCCCTTTATCCTGACTAGTCTCCCATTTCCTGCCGCTGAAAAACATCCCCACAATATGTTGCTGCCACCACCATGCTTCACTGTAGGGATGGTATTGGCCTGGTGATGTGCGGTGCCTAGTTTCCTCCAGACGTGACGCCTGGCATTCACATCAAAGAGTTCAATCTTTGTCTTATCAGACTAGAGAATTTTTTTTCTCATGGTCTGAGAGTCCTTCAGTTGCCTTTTGGCAAACTCCAGGCGGGCTGCCATTTGCCTTTTACTAAGGAGTGGCCTCCGTCTGGCGCCACTACCATACAGGCCTGATTGGTGGATTGCTGCAGAGATGGTTGTCCTTCTGGAAGGTTCTCCTCTCTCCACAGAGGACCTCTGGAGCTCTGACAGAGTGAACATCGGGTTCTTGGTCACCTCCTTGACTAAGGTCCTTCTCCCCCGATCGCTCAGTTTAGATGGCCGGCCAGCTCTAGGAAGAGTCCTGGTGGTTTCGAACTTCTTACACTTATGGATGATGGGGCCACTGTGCTCACTGGGATATTCAAAGCAGCAGAATTTTTTCTGTAACCTTCCCCAGATTTTTGCCTTGAGACAATCCTGTCTCGGAGGTCTACAGAGAATTCCTTTGACTTCATGCTTGGTTTGTGCTCTGACATGAACTGTAAACTGTGGGACCTTATATAGACAGGTGTGTGCCTTTCCAAATCATGTCCAATCAACTGAATTTACCACAGGTGGACTCCAATTAAGCTGCAGAAACATCTCAAGGATGATCAGGGTAAATAGGATGCACCTGAGCTCAATTTTGAGCTTTCATGGCAAAGGCTGTGAATACATATGTGCATGTGCTTTCTTAATTTTTTTTTTTTAATTAATAAATTTGCAAAAATCTCAAGTAAACTTTTTTCACATTGTCATTATGGGGTGTTGTGTGTAGAATTCTGAGGAAAAAATGAATTTAATCCATTTTGGATTAAGGCTGTAACATAACAAAATGTGGAAAAAGTGATGCGCTGTGAATACTTTCCAGATGTACTGTACATACTGATAAACTCATTTTGAGCTACATAGTTTCAAATATCTTGAAGAATCAAGTTGCTTAATTTATCATGTTCTGATCATTTACTCACAGATAGATAAGGTTCATTAGACATTCTAAAATAAGATTTCATGGTTTATGAAATCCCACCCTAGCTTTGGAGGAGTATAATGCACTCACACATAATTTCCCCCCCCTGTGCTTAAAATATGCTATATATAGTATAAGTATAATGTAATATATATAATATATAGTATAAGTATAATGCACTCACACATAATTTCTCCTGTGCTTGAAATATGCTAACAGTTATCTGAGCATTAAACAATCCACTTATACTTTGAATGTCTTTTGCAGTGATGTTACAGACCACAGCATACCATCAAATGAAGAGAGTTAGCTGTGACCCAGTTAGATGTACCATTATTGCATTTTAATTTCAGTACATCAGTGTTTCAGGATTTTGTATTAAACATGGGATTTTGAGAACACAGAGCACTCCTCCTCCTCCTCCTCCCGTCACCTATGCAGATCCCAAGAATGGAGATGTTTATCCATGTTGATTTCACTGCTGGATGTTTGGATTATGCACTCCTATGTGATGTCAATACTCCTTTTATATATAAAATGATATAATATTTAAAAAAAAAACTTTCTAATTATCTTCTTAAGAAGTACTTGGGAACACTTTGAAATCACTTCAGTTTTTCTTTTTGTGCCTGGCATCTCCTGTCCCACTGATATGAGAAAACCCCCAGTTATGATATACCATCCAAGTTATCTTGATGTCAAGTTATACAAGACATTGAACTTCTTGGTGTCCACACCTATTTTTGTTCCTCTAAACCTGCAAAGCCCTAATTTTTAGGCCATTTTTAACCATAGTTTTATAAAGGAAATTGTAGCCTTTTTTAAAGTGTAAACCAATAGATACAGTATGTTCAGCAAAGATGATCATGATCTGATATTCTGCGCATCAGTTAACCATAGGAGTTCACCCTTTAATGGGATACGAGGATTCAAAGTTACTCCTGTTCACACAACTTTGAAAAAAATTGGGATTGGTAATAAAGTCATGTGGAGTGTAATTTTTATGATATTTCAAGGTTACTGATAATATGATAATAATTTTGATATTTGATTCTTTACTGGTGTTTCTAAGAGCTACAACTAGAAGGTTCAAAATGACAAATTTCAAACATTTTAGAATCAAGATCGATGTTACAAATATGAGGTTATTTTTGTTATTTTTTTTCTATTACGATTGAGAATATTTACACTTTACATTTTTAAATTAAAGCACACATTTGAATATATTAAACATTCCTGTTTATTATGTACATGTACCTCATGAAGTAAGTCATTTTAGTATTAGGGTAGTATACACTAATACAGAGTTTTTAATTCTTTAAAATATCTCTGTTATACTTCTAAGCAGTTCTGAAAACTCTACCAGTCATTTAGATATAAATTCCTTTTTCTATCATAAAACTGAGTAAGATGATTCATGACTGAATTCCTCAGATAACTGTAAAAGTTTTCTTTTTTCTGTATCTAAGGGAGTGACACTTATATTTTATATATCAAAGAGCATGGAGTATCTACATCTAGTCCTAAAGTAATTAATCTTCTACGCAGGGCTATGGAAGGCGTTCTCGCACAACGTCAGAATCCTCAAATCATTCTGTGGGAAGGGACAGAAGTAACTCTGCTTCTAAACAGCCCTCACCTCCTCCGCCATCTATTCCTGAGAAGCCAGTGCACAGAATAGAAGAACACAACCAAGGAAGTTCCAAGGTAAAGACTAGATATGTAATGATTTCCATCAAAAATCTCAATATATACAGTACCATGAAAAATTATTTTCCCTTGTCCTAATTTGTTTTTTTTTTTTCTTATTCATAGCACTAAATTTTCTGATGTCCTAACAGGTATAGATTAGATGCATTTTATTAATACTAATTGGAAGTTTAGATGCTTATAGCAGCAGAAACATAAAAAAAAAGATGCAGACTCACAGGAAAATAATCAATCAGTAAATGTATATTATGCAGATATTTTTTAAGTATTAAGTTTGGCATGTGGGGAAGAAGCATTGATTTGCCTGATAGCATCCAGAAAAAAAAATCTCCAACTGTATCATTTAGTACACCGTGGTGGAATGAGCCAGTAGCTAAAAGTGCTGTAATAGAGTTTCTCCTGAAAGGGGATGAAGGGGATTTTTCATGATGGCGTCCAGGTTTGCCATCATCATCTTTTCCACAACAGCTTCCAGTGTGTCCATATTAGCTCTGTGATGGAACTTGCTTCATTGATAAGTTTGTTCAGTATTATATAGTATAATACAAAAGACAACCTGAGTAAACGCAGTACAATTTATAAATGATTATTTGATTTCTTGAAGGAAAAAGGTTCCTTAACACCTATATTGACCATGTGACAAGTAATCGTCCCCTCAAACTTACCAGTGCGAGAGAAAGATGCTTTTAACTAGTGTATAGGGAGTTATATTTCAACTCCACAAGGTTTATTCTACCTTGACATTTACTTTTTGAGAATTGTTTGTGGTCATGTATAACAAAATTTTACTCATTCTTTTTCATTACAAATAATAAGATCAAAGAAAGGTGAGGTTATGAAAAAAAATTAGATATATTAGAATCAGTTAGTGAATGGTTATTTTTACACATCCCTTCTCTCTCTACAGTTAAAAACAAATGAAATAATGATAGTATAATAACTTTAAAATGTTCTACAAGTATTTTAACAGGTTTAAGTTTCTGTTAGAATAATAATTGTGCAGATGTGTGCAAGGCATTGGCTTTTGAACAGTGTTAACTGTAGTGCCTTGCTAAATAATCAAGTTAATCTACACTTAGAAAGTGTTTGAGTAAACTAGGATTGGTAATGCCAATGTTCATACTAGAAAGAGTTACTGTGAAAAGCCTAGCCATGGACAGGAACTTGGAGGCATCTTTGAAAGGTTGTTCCCATAATGGAGAAGTGTGATTAAAGTAATACAAGAGACTGTCAGTGCTAGAAAGAATTATGAAGTATAGCATTATGGTAATAGTTTGAGCCTTGTAAAAGTTCAGATACACGTGCATGAGTTGTTAAACAACAACATGCTTTAGACTATCTTACATTTATAGTTTAAATTTTAAAAAAGGAGCGCTGTTTTATCCATGTCAATTGCAGTTCTAGTTCTGATTAATGTTGTGGATTCTTACAAACATAAATTCTATAGGTGGTCTTCTATGAAAAAAGCCAAACAAGCTAGACCTTAAAATAACAGATGCTGGACTTGGAGGAAGTTGGTAGTCATGTTTCAATAAGTAATTGGAGGAGCTCAAAAACTTGTTCATAGACTTTGAAAGTGAATTGAAAGTCAAGAACAACTTGTGATTTCTAATCAAGGACATTGAAACAAGAGTGGAAGGTGTTAAAACATTTTAGTACTTTAGGTAGCTAGATTCAATATAATAAATGCAGCATAATGGACAACTGTCATTTGGGAGCCTGGACTTCTTGTAAGACATTTCTGAGTCACTATTGTAATGCTTTTGCACGTTCCAAGTTCTTTGTGGCAGTCTTGACTAAATCAACCAATATCTATGGAATATTTTCTCAGTATAAACCCCAAACTGTTAAGAACAGTGGATTTTTTCTCATGTGCATATATATATTTTTTACCAGTTTTGCTAAACCTCACTTGATACACCATGTTACCCTCTTGTCCCAGTTAAATTTATTTTCCACAATTAAAAAAGACAGAGCAACAGTAGCTTATATAGTAGGAAAGTTGACCATAGAAGGAGTAAGAACCACATTTTTTTAATTATCAAGCAATTTAGTGATTGCAATTAATGTGCAAAGTTTATGCAAGCTTGATCAAACTATATAAATTGTATATCTCATCTTATCATCCTCTTCCCATCTGATTTTCCTGGTGAGGATCACAGTGACAGCAGGCCAAACAGGTTATTTCAGACTTCCCTGTCAAAACCTACAGATTCCAGCACTTCCTGGGGAATTCTAAGATGTTCCCAAGCCAGCCAAGACATACCACCCCTCTGGCATGTCCTGGGGCTGCTGCAGGGTCTCTGCACAATGGGATGTGCCTGAGGGGAATTTTTACAACATCCCCAAATCTCCTCAACTGGCATTTCTCAAATCTGGAGGAGCAGCAACTCTACTTTGAGACTCTTCCAAATCACTGAGCTTCTCATCCTATCATAGAGTGTCAGTCTAACCTCCCTGCAATAAAGCCTAATTTCTGCAGCTTGTACTCAAAATCTGATTCATTACATTATTCATTAATTCAATTAAGTTAAGTCGTTACCCACATCTCATAGTAGGTGAAGACACGGGTGTCGATTGACTAGTAAACTGAGAGCTTTGTCCTTAGACTCTTCACCTGCTTCACCACCACAGACTAGTACAAGCTCCCGCTGCTCCAGTCCACTTCTCAATCTCCCATTCCATTTTTCAGTCAGTATATTATATACAGTCATGTGAAAAAAGTAGGACACCCTTTGAAAGCATGTGGTTTTTTGTAACATTTTTAATAAATGGTTATTTCATCTCCGTTTCAACAATACAGAGAGATTAAAGTAATCCAACTAAACAAAGAAAACTGAAGAAAAGTCTTTTCAAGATCTTCTGTAAATGTCATTCTACAAAAATGCCTATTCTAACTGAGGAAAAAGATAGGACACCCTTGCCCCTAATAGCGAGTGTTACCTCCTTTGGCTGAAATAACTGCAGTGAGACGGTTCTTGTAGCCATCTACCAGTCTTCGACATCGGTCTGAGGAAATTTTACCCCACTCCTCAATGCAGAACTTTTTCAGCTGTGAGATGTTTGAGGGGTTTCTTGCACGTACAGCCCTTTTCAAGTCACCCCACAGCATCTCAATGGGATTCAAATCTGGACTTTGACTTGGCCATTCCAGGACTCTCCATTTCTTCTTTTTCAGCCAATCTTTGGTTGATTTACTAGTATGTTTTGGGTCATTGTCATGTTGCATGGTCCAGTTCCGCTTCAGCTTTAATTTTCTAACTGATGGTCTCACATGTTCTTCAAGCACCTTCTGATACACAGTAGAATTCATCGTGGATTCTATGATGGTGAGCTGACCAGGTCCTGCTGCAGCAAAGCAGCCCCAAACCATGACACTTCCACCTCCATGCTTCACAGTTGGTATGAGGTTCTTTTCTTGGAATGCTGTGTTTGGTTTACGCCAAACATGTCCTCTGCTGTTGTGTCCAAATAATTCAATTTTGGACTCATCTGTCCAAAGAACATTATTCCAGAAGTCCTGGTCTTTGTCAACTTTATCTCTGGCAAATGTCAGTCTGGCCTCGATGTTTCTCTTGGAAAGCAAAGGTTTCCTCCTTGCACACCTCCCATGCAAGTTAAACTTGTACAGTCTCTTTCTGATTGTAGAGGCATGTACTTCTAAATCAACAGTAGCCAGAGCCTGCTGTAGTTCTCGAGATGACACTTTAGGGTTTTTGGAGACCTCTTTTAGCATCTTGCGGTCTGCTCTTGGGGTGAACTTGCTGGGGCGACCAGTCCTGGGCATGTTGGCAGTTGTTTTGAAAGCCCTCCACTTGTAGACTATCTTCCGGACAGTGGAATGGCTGATTTCAAAATCTTTTGAGATCTTTTTAAATCCCTTCCCAGACTCATAGGCTGCTACAATCTTTTTTCTGAAGTCCTCTGACAGCTCTTTTGTTCTCACCATGGTGCTCACTCTCACTTCAACAGTCAGGAGCACACCAAACTAAATGTCTGAGGTTTAAATAGGGCAAGCCTCATTCAACATGCAGAGTAACGATCTACTAATTATGTGCACCTGGTGTGATATACCTGTGTGAGATCTGAGCCAATTTAAGAGGGAATACATGTGAGGGTGTCCTATCTTTTTCCTCAGTTAGAATAGGCATTTTTGTAGAATGACATTTACAGAAGATCTTGAAAAGACTTTTCTTCAGTTTTCTTTGTTTAGTTGGATTACTTTAATCTCTCTGTATTGTTGAAACGGAGATGAAATAACCATTTATTAAAAATGTTACAAAAAACCACATGCTTTCAAAGGGTGTCCTACTTTTTTCACATGACTGTATATATATTAGCCATTTTTAACATCAAATAAAATCTCAACCCACCAACAGTGTTAATGTAAAGACCTCTCTTTATATTTTTATTTATTTATTGCAGGGAGGATGGTTTGGTTGGCTAAAGCGCAGAAGAAATAATGAGGCACATCTTCCAGATGACAAAAACAAATCGGTAAATTGTGTTAATTTTAAATGTGATCTGCTTTTTAATTTGTGGAGATTGTAAGTATGCTTATCTTAAAAGTATATTAATTAAGTAAATATGTAACACAGAATTTTTACTTTGAAAATTAAGCATAATTCCTCCACCCATATTTTAGGGTCTGTATAATTTTATTGGTGCATTTTGTAATATTTTATCTGAATTTGATACCTCTTAACAGAAGTGCCCTTAACAGTACCATGCATTATCCTACATTAAATATTACATGCATATGCTGTACACTCCATCTAATAATAATTTAGGCTGCTACAGAGCATCATTTCTTTAAATCTGCAGTCACTATAGCTTTTTCTGTATGTTTCAAAATTCATGTTAAAAATATTTAATTAAAAAGTACTTTATTGATTTGAGTTTCTTCTGTTTTTGGTCTATACATGCAGTATATATCAGTTTACTTAGATAACATATAGGGTTTGTGAATATAAAAATAATATTTCTGTAACTAGGGTTTCACAGATTTTCAACCAACATTTTGTAATGAAAAAACCATCGGTTGGTGCTGATGTTGAACAATGTACACTTGCTTTACTAATTGATATTGTCGAATTGTTGTGAGATAAAAATGGTGGTCAATAGCCTAATCAAATTTTTTTAAATTATTTAGATTGTTTGGGATGAAAAGAAACAGCGATGGGTTAATCTAGATGAACCAGAAGAAGAGGTGAGGAACAAGTGTTAAATCTTAGTTTATGACAGGTCCTTTTATTTTGTATTGCCTATTTCACAAATCACAGTGTTTACCAAAGTATTAGAAATTGTATTTGAGCCAGTCATTAACACAGAACACAATACATATCTAAATTACATGCTCTAATATAGCATGTGTATATGCAGTTTCTGAATTGGATTTAAGTCTGTTTGAAATTAGATAGCACTGATGCTAATGGTTTACTATCATTATTTTTCTTGCAGAGTAAACCCCCACCTCCTCCACCATCTGGCTTTCCAAAAATTGCACATCAGGTGCCTCGTGGTCCTGTAGGGTCAGCTGGAGGTGCCAATGCAGGTCCTCCAGTAAACATATTTTCCAGGAAAGCTGGTAAGTCTTTACATATGTTCAGGATCGGCTACCGTGACCAAAATACTATAACTATTGAATTTTGAGTGAAGCATTGTTTGATGTTCTGCACAGGAACATTTTCTTACAGTATTCATATTCAGAAAGTGAAATTTATTTAGTTTATTTAGTGTAAAAGTTGCATTTACTATTTTTTACTTCAAATGTCAACAAAATGTATAATTTGGCCAGGGATGTCCAAACCTTTGCTTGAAGCAATGTATAATTTATATATAGTGCTCTCCATAATGTTTGGGACAAAGAAACATTTATCCTTGATTTATCTCTGTTCTATTCAGTTTAAAATTACAAATTAAACAATTCAGACTTAAAGTGCACATTATAGACTTTAAGGGTGTTTTCAATGAGAAGTCAAGCAAAATGACAGCTTTTATTGGCTAAATAAAATGATTACAGTATGCAAGCTTTCAAGACAAATCAGGTCTCTTCTTCAGGCAAGATGTAATTAATTTATTTTCATATATTTTGGTCATAACATGTAGAAATAACACTTTTTATTAATTGTTCCCCCATTTTAGGGCACCATAAGTTTTGGGATATAGCAAAATCAGGTATATTAAAGCAGTCATATTAAGTACTTTATTACATATCCCTTGCATGCAATGACTGCTTGAAGTCTGCAAATCACAGGCATTACCAGGTTCTGAGTATCTTCTCTGGTGATGCTCTGCTAAGCCTATAATGCATCCATCTTCAGCTCCTGTTTGTTTCAGGGGGCTTCTCCCTTTGCATTTTCTCTTCTGCATATAGAAAGCATGCTCAAGTTGGATTTAAATCTGTTGACTGGCTTAGCCATTCAGGAATTTTCCATGTTTCCTGTGTTACCTTAGCAGTATGTTTGAGATCATTATCTTGTTGTAGGATGTAGCACTGTTCAAAGCGTTTGGAGGCATTTATTGGAACCTGAGCAGATAAAATGTTTCTATACACCTCAGAATTCATCATGCAACTGCCGTAAGTGTGCCAGTACCTGTGACAGCTATACATGCCTAAGCCATAACACCCCCACTACACCATATTTAACAGATGAGGTGGTATGCTTTGGATTTTTGGCAGCTCTTTTTTGTCTCCATGCTTTGGTCTTGTCATCATTCAGTTACAGGTTCATCTTTGTCTCATCTGTCGTCAAGACCTTTTTCCAGAATTCTGCAGGCTCTTTGAAGTACTTTAGTATTGTTTTTTTTTTTCAAACTATAACCTGGCCATACTGTTTTTGTGACTAACTAGTGGTTTCCATCTTGCAGTGTGTTAACTGAATTTCTGTTCATGACTAGTCTCTGACACATACTTGCATCTTGAAGACTGCTACTGATCAGTTGGATAGGTGTTTCGGGCCTATTCTTTACCATAGTGAGGGTTCTTCTGTCATCGGCAGTGACGGTCTACCTTGACCTAGCAGTCTGTTTGCTATTACTAAGCTTACCAGTGTGTTCTTTCTTCTTAATGATATTCCATACAGTTGATTTAGGTAATCCTATGGTTTTACCAATAGCTGATTGGGTTTTGTTCATGTTTTTCAGCCTAATAATGGCTTCTTTGTCTTGGATTAGCACAGATCTTGTCTTCGTGTTCAATAATGGCAACAATAGCAGCTAGGTACAGTATCTTATGGCTGCACTAATGAAGCAATGAAACACACCTAGGTAATCACAAACTCTGACACCAGTTGTCCCAAACATGGTGCCCTGAAATGAGTGGACCGTGTTGAAAAAGTGTAATTTCTACTTGGTTTGACAGAAGTTTTAGCGAGCACCCTTGAAGTCAGCAATGTGCACTTTTATCATTTCTGCATTGTTTGATTTGTAATTTTAAACTATGGAGCAAAGGAGTCATGAAAAAGTTTGGGAATCCCTCTTAATTCTTTGGATTTTTGTTTATCATAGGTTGAGCTTTCAAAGTAGCAACTTCCTTTTAATATGACATGCCTTATGGAAATAGTAGTATTTCAGCAGTGACATTAAGTTTTAGATTAACAGAAAATATGCAATATGCATCATAACAAAATTAGACAGGTGCATAGATCTGGGCACCCCAACAGAGATTTTATATCAATACTTAGTTGAGCCTCCTTTTGCAAATATAACAGCCTCTGTCCACCTCCTATAGCCTTTGATGAATGTCTGGATTCTGGGTGGAGGTATTTTTGACCAGTCTTCCATACAAAATCTGTCCTGTTCAGTTAAATTTGATAGCTGCCAAGCATGAACAGCCTGCTTCAAATCATCCCATAGATTTTGGATGATATTCAAGTCAGGGTACTGTGACCGCCATTCCAGAACATTGTACTTCTCCCTCTGCATGAATACCTTTGTAGATTACGAATTGTGTTTTGGGTCATTGTCTTCTTGTTGGAATATCCAACCCCTGATTAACTTCAACTTTGTGACTGATGCTTGAACATTATCCGGAAGAATTTGTTGATATTGGGTTGAATTCATCCGACCCTCGACCTTAACAAGGGCCCCAGTCCCTGAACTAGCCACACAGCCCCACAGCATGATGGAACCTCCACCAAATTTGATAGTAGGTAGCAGGTGTTTTTCTTGGAATGTGGTGTTCTTCTTCCGCCATGCAAAGCGCTTTTTGTTATGACCAAATAACTCATTTTTTGTCTCATCAGTCCAAAGTACTTTGTTCCAAAATGAATCTGGCTTGTCTAAATGAGCATTTGCATATAACAAGCGACTCTGTTTGTGGCGTGAGTGCAGAAAGGGCTTCTTTCTCATCACCCTGCCATACAGATGTTCTTTGTGCAAATTGTGCTGAATTGTAGAACGATGTACAGATACACCATCTGCAGCAACATGTTCTTGCAGGTCTTTGGAGGTGATCTGTGAGTTGACTGTAACCATTCTCATCCTGCGCATATGCAGCTCCTATATTTTTCTTGGCCTGCCAGACCTGAAGTAAATGGTTCCTTTAAGATTAAGCAAGAAACGTCTTTTTACGTTAACAACTTAAATTTTCTTGCAGGGTCTATAGTAACTCAGCGCGCTGTGTGTGGTAAGCGTCAGAAGTGCATTTTTCTGCTTTCTGGCACACAGAAGATTCAGTAGCAAAATGCCAGGTAAATGCTGATTTAACAATGTATGGCTTCACTTGGATAAGTATAAGGGATGGCTTGAGAAAGACCAGGACCCAGGACATGCGAAATGTAAACTGTGTAGTTAAACGCTTGATATATTAAACATGAGAGAGGCAGTGCTAATTAGCCATGCAAAGGAGGCTAAGCCCCAGGCTGCTACTGTGAGTGAATCATCTCTTAACCCTATGACTGGCCTTTTCCCCAAAGTCTCCAACCTGATGCCTGCTGCCATCTGCACTACATCCCTTTTATCCAACTTCAAACAAGGGCAGATTTCAGACGCTGTGTCCAGAAACGAAGCCCTAACTGCAGAGGTACTGTGGGCACTAAAGGTGGCAAATTTCTCATTATTCTTACAAGTCGTGTGAAGACACAAGCCAGTTATTTCAGGCTATGTTTCCCGACAACCAAATTGCTGCTAGATTTGCATATGGTGTATGCAAGTGCTCATTTATATTTACTTCTGAACTGCCTCCTTACTTTAAGAAAAAGGTGTTGAGTTGGAGCAGAAGACCATCACAGATTAGCTGCATTAATTGAAAATGAAGAGGGCTAGGGTGGAGACTGACATTTACACCCTCAAGAAATCAGCTAATGAATATGCTGAGAAAGCAGAAGCTACAAGCAATCTGACCTTCATCACTGAATCCAACAGTTTGTGGCAGACTGCAAAAGAAAACAAAGCATCTCTGCTGAATATTGAAAGCATATTGATGAAAGGCTTGCAGAAATGAAACCATGAAGTTTGTATGGATTGTTTTCGTGGGATTCAAAGAAAGAAGGCTGTCATTTGTTAACATTGTTAGTGGTTTAATATGTTAGTAGTTTAAACAACAATATCTTTTCAATGGACAGTTTTCACCCTGATACTACTGCCATCTGAAGTTAATGTCAGTGTTACTGTATGAACCCTGAATACAGCTCTGCACATCTCACTTATTCTTAAAAATCAGTACCAGTACACTTCTTCTCCACTCCTCAGGCATCCTCTCAATTTCCAAGATTCCATTAAACAATCTGGCTAAAAACTTCACTGCCATCTCTTCTAAACACCTCCATCTTCATCCTCTTCATAGCTGTCTTTACTTCCTCCTTGCTAATCCATTGCACTTCCTAATTCACTATTTTCACATCATCAAACCTTCTTTCTCTCATTCTCTTCATTCATCAGCTTCTCAAAGTACTGTTTCCATCTGCTCAACACACCCTCCATCTTTATCCTTTATCACCCTAACCTGCTGTACATCTTTCCCAGCTTGGTTCCCTCTGTCTAGCTAATCAGTACAGGTCATTGTCTTCCTCCTTAGTGTCCAGCCTCTCATACAAGTCATCATGTGTCTTTTCTTTAGCCTTCGCCACATCTCTCTTCACCTTGCACTTTATTTCCTTGTACTCTTTTCTACTTTTTGTATCTCTCCGATTATCCTACTTCTTCTTCGCCATCATCTTCTTCTGCGTACTCTCCTGTACTTCCCCATTCCACCACCAGGTTTCCTTTTCCTCCTTCCTCTGTCCAGATGAAACGCCAAGCACCTTTCTTTCTGTTATCCTTACTACCTCTGCTGTAGTTGTCTACCTGTCTGGCAACTCTTCACTGCCACCCAGTACCTGTCTTACCTCCTCCCTAAACTCAGTCTTGTGGTCTTCCTTTTTCAGCTTCCACTGTTTGATCCTTACTCTAATCCTCTTCTTCTTGATCTCCAACATCATCCTATAGACCACCATCCTATACTGCCTAACTACACTTTCCCCTGCCACCTCTTTGCAGTCTTCAATCTCTTTCATATTGTTTTTTCTGCATCAGATATAATCTACCTGTGTGCATCTTCCTCCACTGTTGTACGTCACCCTGTGTTCCACCCTCTTCTTGATATACGTATTCACCACAGCCATGCCCATCCTTTTTGCAAAATCCACTATCATCTGACCACCTTCATTGCTCTCCTTGACACCATACCTACCCATCATCTCCTAATCTCCTCAGTTCCCTTCACCAACATTTCCATTGAAATCCACTCCAGTCACCACTTTCTGTCACTTGGGTACACTGTCCATCAGTTCTTCCAACTCACTCCAGAAATCTTCTTTCTCATCCATCGAACACCAAACTTGTGGGGCATATGCACTAACAACATTCATCATCACACCTCCAACTTCAGCTTGTAGCGGTCAGAAGCCGCTAAAATTCACACCGTCGTGCGTGACGGTGATTTATTTATTTTACTCGAGGATTACCAGGGACAAACCCAGCCTTGGCACGACACACACCCACTACAGAGACAACAAAGAAAAACACGCTGGGAATTTAAATGATAAAAAAGTATAATGAAATTAAATTAACTAAATGAAAACAATAATGGATGAAATGAGCAGCGGTGAAGTTAAGTCCAGCGATTTGTATGAAGAGAGGGAAGTGGAAAAACACAGTCCTACCGGTAATTGCTGAAGTATGATGACAGATGAATGGTTCAGGAGCGCTCCTTCTTCCAGGAAAGCCAATGAATCCAGACACCGTCCTCAGTAAACAGTAGACAGGTAGGCAAATGATTCCAGACCCCAACAAACAATACAATCCAGGACACGAAGATGTATGGAAGAAAAACGGCAGGCAGTTCAACAGATAAATACAAGCACCAAACAAACAAAACAAACCTTTTTTCCTTTTCTTCAACCCCTGCCCTCCTTTTAAACCCTTCTGGCCACCTTTGACCCCAACAGCCCCTGCAAGGACTGCTGGGAGATGTAGTTCTAACTAATGGTAGCACTGCTACAAGCTTCATAATCATTACTCTGTCTGACACTGTTTTCACCTCCTAAAAATTCTTGACATACTGTTCTCTGCCACATTTGTTCTCCCATCCACACCATGATAAAACAGTTTGAATCCACCTCCGATCCAATTGGCCTTACCCCTTCCATTTAGTCTCTTGCATGCACACTATATCAACCTTCCTTCTCTCCATCATATCTGCTAACTCTCTCTGCTTACCAGTCATACTGCCGACATTCAAAGTTCTCACTTTCTTTACCTTCCTCCTCTCCTCCTGCCTCAGGCCACGTTTCACAACTCTTCTTCTCCTTCTTCAGCCAACAATAGCCCAATTTTCACCAGCACCCTGTTGGCTCACAGTACTGGTGGTGGCCATTGTTAACCCGGGGCTTGACCAATCCAGTATGGAAATATGTATCGTTGTCCGCATATTGACCTGGCAAAATTTTACACCGGATGCCCTTTCTGACGTAACCCTCCCCATTTATCCAGGTTTAGGACCAAAGCGAAGAAACACACTGTGGCTTGGTTTTATAATGTGTGTTTTTTTTGTGTGTGTGCTATATAATATACTAGCCATGTGTGCCCAACTACGTTGCACGTGTTTAAGTTGTCTGTGAAAGGCTCCCTGTTTAAACGCAGCTGCCAGTCGTGATCTGGGCCCTTCGTCGCACAGCATTATGATTTTTTTATAAGGGAAACAAAATTACAAAAGAAAACCCTTGGATATTGATTCGATAGGAACGGCTTACTCGGAATCACTGTCCGAATCGTAATTATGTGGTGGTGTAGGAGCATTTGTGCTTCTGTCTGTTCAGTCCATCTCGTTTTCACGACGCTGTCGTTTCCTCTCACGATCTCTTCTCAACCTTTCTCCAATCTCGCAGGTTGCTTTGTGGCAATCCAAAGAGTAAGGCAATATACACGGAGCAATGGTTATAAAAGGGGGACACATAGGTATCCAGGCTCTTTAAAGCATAAATAGGGATCATTTCACTGACATGTGAGCAAGCCACGGTACAACTGTGAGACGCGCAGCATTCGCCGGCTACAACATGACAATAATAATTTCCGGAACGTGCTGTTACGTTGTCATTCATTTTACCCACTGTCTTTGTTTCATTCATATGTTATGTAGGCACGTACCTTTTATCTTCTGAAGTCTCATTCTCTAACCAGGCCTCAAGAGCTAACCAGCGTAACACTGTCCACCACCCCTTTCGTTATTCCGGCACATTGTTGACATCCGTGAGTAACAACAACGTACTAAACTGGAAGATGGTCTACGCATGCGTGGAATTCGCAGACAAACAAAAATCAAGATCTAAATGAAGATCTCTTTAGTTAATTCAAACTAAACAAACTGCTGTGCTTTAAATGTCTGTGTTTTGGGGTGTGACTGGCGTACTACAGTCTTCAGTAGTATAAGCCTGGAGGAGATTCTTAATGCAATACCTATGTTTTAGCTGTCTCTTTACTACCATCTAATGCTTTTTCTTCTAATTCATTTGTGGACAAACAAAGATCAAGATCCAAATGAAGATTATATATATACTAGCAAAATACCCGCGCTTCGCAGCGGCGAAGTACTGCCTTAAAATTTTTATTAAGAAGACAATTAAACCTTTTTAAAACTGAGGGAAAATATACCAATAATTATTTGTTAAGGATCTCTTTGTATGCCACGTTGTCAGTTCGGCCCTCCAGTTGTAATATGACCAAGCTGTAGCTGTGCGCTGAGCTTACTCTTGAGCATGTATAGTTGGCCATGTGAACAGTAATCTTGTTTCAAATCTCACAGCTTGGATTGCTGCTGTCATAATCGGTATGAGTTTCATGGTTTGTTTCAATTACGACAGTATTTGTAGGACTTGTGTTGAAGAGACATTCGGCATCTGTCAAGCGTTGTAAGTATACAACCAGTTTCATTGATAACTTCACATCCAGCTTTTGAGAGTTTAAACATTTCTAAACATCAAAGTGTCCACTACTGAAATCGTCACCTGTGAATCTAAGATGTTTAAGAGGCATTGGCGGTTGTCCAAAGGTGTAAAATATTTGGCCATTTCGGTACACTTAAGCATTTCACTCTTCTAGTGCTCCTGTGTAGTATAATTATCTCCTGTACTGTCATCAGTCCACACCTTGAACCTGTCCCAGTCATTCAATACATAAGACAAAATGTTCCTCCGGATATCAAGAGTGAGCCTGATATGGCCGTGCAATATGTAACAAAGAGAATGGAAAAGGCAGGTGCCATCTCCGGGCATGGAAACCACTTGGTAAGTGACAGTTCTTTGATCGATGGTGATCACCTCGATAAACATGTTAATGGGGGTACGGTTGGAATGATAAAGGAAATGGGTACCTGAACAATGTAAAGCAAGTCTAAAATACCTACACAATAACTATAATCGTAATAAATGAACAATAAAACAGCGGAGAAGCCGTGGATTAAATAAAAAGGCTGTAGTTATCAGCAGGGAGACATGAATACCGTGGCGAAGCAAGGAAGGGAATGTAGAGACTGGAGCGACAGACGGCCTTATATAGGCAGGCAGCCAGCAACGTGGGAGGCGTTGGGATGGGGGACCCAACGCCGCCTCACACGGTGACCGAGCTGCAGGCTATGGACGTATATATGTACGTAAGTAGGATTCAGTTAGCGTTGAAACCCGCGTATCAAATTTCTTGAAGATGGGCCCATAAGTAACAAAGACCGTTGAAAAGTTCAATATGACGGCCGACAGTGGCATCATATCACCGAAATAAGTACCAAATTTCAGCCTTCTTCATACACGGGAAGTTGGAAAATTAGTGACGTTGGAAAGTTCAATATGGCAGCTTACAGTGGCGTCACACCACCGAAATAAGTACGTACATTGGTTTCGGTTAGCGCAGGGAAGCAGCCTACCAAATTTCGTGAAGATGGGGCCATGAATAAGAAAGTTCAACATGGCGGACGCTGTTGACCGTTATGACCGTTACGCATAGAATTTCGAAATTAAACCTGCTTAACTTTTGTAAGTAAGCTGTAAGGAATGAGCCTGCCAAATTTCAACCTTCTACCTACACGGGAAGTTGGAAAATTAGTGACGTTGGAAAGTTCAATATGGCAGCCGACAGTGGCATCATACCATCGAAATAAGTACGTACATCGGTTTTGGTTAGCGCAGGGAATCCGCCTACCAAGTTTCGTGAAGATGGGGCCATGAATAAGAAAGTTCAACATGGCGGACGTTGTCGACCGTTATCGACCGTTATGACCGTTACGTGTAGAATTTCGAAATGAACCTGCTTAACTTTTGTAAGTAAGGTGTAAGGAATGAGCCTGCCAAATTTCAGCCTTCTACCTACACGGGAAGTTGGAGAATTAGTGACGTTGTAAAGTTCAATATGGCGGCTGACAGTGGCGTCATACCACCGAAATAAGTATGTACATTGGTTTCGGTTAGCGCAGGGGAGCCGCCTACCAAATTTCGTGAAGATGGGGCCATGAATAAGAAAGTTCAACATGGCGAACATTGTTGACCGTTATGCGTAGAATTTCTAAATGAAACCTGCTTAACTTTTGTAAGTAAGCTGTAAGGAATGACCCTGCCAAATTTCAGCCTTCTACCTACACGGGAAGTTGGAGAATTAGTGATGTTTGGAAAATTCAATATGGCGGCCGACAGTGGATTCATACCACCGAAATAAGTACGTAGATCGGTTTTGGTTAGCGCAGGGAAGCCACCTACCAAATTTCGTGAAGATGGTGCCATAAATAAGAAAGTTCAACATGGCGGATGTTGTCGACTGTTATTGACCGTTATGACCGTTACGTGTAGGATTTCGAAATAAAACCTGCTTAACTTTTGTAAGTGAGCTGTAAGGAATAAGCCTGCCAAATTTCAGCCTTCTACCTACACGGGAAGTTGGAGAATTAGTGATGAGTGAGTGAGTCAGTCAGTCAGTCAGTCAGTGAGGGCTTTGCCTTTATTAGTATAGATATATACACACACCAAGTGTATGTAATTTTTTTACTTACTGGTATTTTGATATAGGTAATACAAAGTGAAATAATCTGTCTGTGAACTGTGATAGACCTGTCAGAGTGCCCATGCTGTCCACCACCAAAAGTGCCTACAATGGTCGCGTGATCATTTAACATTGGAAGACGTTGGCCTGGTTTGATGAATCATATTTTTTTTAGAGCATGTGGATGGTCAGGTGTATGTGCATACATCATTTACCTGGGAAAGAAATTGCAGCAAAGATGCACTATGAGGAAAAGGCAAGCTGGCGAGGACAGTGTGCACCACCTAGCTAAAGATTGTTGCAGATCATTTACATCCTTTCTTGGCAACTTTATTCTTTAACGGCAGTGACCCTTTTTAGGAGGATATTGTGTCAGTCCAAATCAGCATCTGTGGGATATGCTGAAAAAACAAGTTTGATCCATGGAGGCCCCTCCTTGCAACTTGCAGGACTTCAAGGCTCTGCTGCTAATGCCTTTGTGCCAGAAGCCACAGGACACCTTCAGAGGTCTTGTGGAGTCCATTTTTGTGTATATATTTTCTTTAGCCATTGTAAAGTCGAGACTGGGCATTAATAAAAAAAATTGCTTTTAAGACTGCATAATTATTTAAGAAATCCATGTATGTTATGTTGTCTTTAACTGTTATGTCATGCTTATTTTTTCAGCAGGAAGCAGAGGCAGATATGTGGATGTCCTCAATCCTGGAGGAGTTGGGCCCAAGCTCAGCAGCACAGTCCCAGCTCCAGCAGATTTGTTTGCACCCCTGGCCCCAATGCCTATTCCTGTTCATTTTTCAGGTATATAATGCATTCATGTATGCGTGTGTTATTTATTTATTTTGTAAATGAGGGCCATGCTCCTAACACTCCACAGTAACTTTTGCAGTAAAACCATTATAAAGCAACATTTCCAAGTATACTTTGATATCGTCTTAAAAAAAAAAAAAATCAATAAATATTTTCATATTTTATTTGTATATTATGCTTTATTGTAAAAAGTTGTTTTCAGTTATATAAATGAATGTATTGTAATGGGATATGATTAATAACTTTGCTTCTTAAAAGTGAATATGAAAAAAAAATCACATTCTCTAACTCATCTGATCCAAATGAATGTTGCAGAGGGCCAGAGCCTATCACAGCAGCCCTGGTGTCAAGGCAGGATATAGCAGTGGATAGGGCACCAATACATTGCACATAACCCTTCCACCTATACTCACACTTGCATGCAGCTGATTTAGAATAATCATTCAATCTGACTTTTGTTTTATATTTATAATATTAATTATACTGTGTTGATTATTTTGTTTTATAATTTTACTTTTACATATAGCTAGACTCTGTTTTGAAAGGATTATGTTATAGTGTTCAGTGTGGAAAAATTTAGTTTTTGTTTGTTCTGCCACATCTTATACTTTGTTGCAAAACATGGTCCTACCCCTTAGGGACCCAAAGGATTTAGCAGGTTTTTAAAGGAGACTGGTTCAGTATTGCAATAGAGGCAGATAATACTCCCAAGATCCCAGATGGTTGAAGGTGAAATGGTTGGTGGAACGAGACAATTCTTCCCTCTCTGAAGTTTCCCAGTGACTATAATAGCAGTTCTGGACTTGTAGCGTTTCTTGCAACAATGCCAATCGGTAGTGTAATATTGTGGATTTTTTCCTTAATATTGCCACTTTATAGATCCCCACATGTACAGTCTTATCTGTACATGGACAGCTGCTTTAAGCAAAGAGGCTTACAGGTTAAGGTACACCTATTCAGTAACCAAAGCAGGTGCCCACTTCCTGCACTGTTCCTTTTGGAAAACTTTTTTTCCTCAGCTGCCAACCTCTTAGTGACTAATGCATTCCATTATCACTGTTCCTCTGAAACTATTGGAGCAGCAGGGCCAATTAATTTGTTTTTGCTCTGCACTGAAGGCTTTTGTATGTGAGATCAAAATGTGAATTTGAGAAGAGAAATCAGAGTTTCAGTTATTATTCCATGGTATTTACATCTAGATAATGTTAAACAACATAGATCATAGCACAATTTGCATCAAACCACACAGTTTTACAAGTGTGTAAAAGTATTGCAACATGAAGAGCGACAGGTGTTCCATGTTACTCTACATCTAGAACAGAAGATCACATTTTTTCTCATATTCATCTTTTAATCTCACAAAAAAATATCTTCAGTGAATAGAAAACAATAAATTAATTGGCCTTGCTGTTCCAATATTTTTGTAGGGGAATGCATTATCTTGGAGATTCCTGTGTTGTATCTGCTTTGTAGCACCCCATGTCTACAACCTTAACTGCATATAGGCAGCAGCCTCAAGCACATAAATCAGGTGGATATGCTGTTTGACATCCAGTGGTGACAGCTATATGAGGTTATTCTGAAGGGGAACCTTTTCATGAATTTCCTGGGGAAACTTTGAGCATCCCTAATGGGCTAGTGACAAGATGTCTGATGTCAGTTCTTCTAACTTCTTGTTGGTAGTTGGCCTATGTATCTGGTGAAGCAAATGACCTTGTATGGACCTGCAGAAGTAGTGAAAACCTGGTTCTATCCTGCTGTACCCCAAAGGATTTTTACTAATTTTTCTATCTCTAAATTATCTTGCTTTCTCTATAAGGACTGTTTGATATGCCACATTAAGATGGTCACAGGGTGGGGTTTGCCTTTTTATAGGCTCCAACTCAGCAAGTATCTCCCAGTTTTGATGCTCTTCTGAATAATAGTCAAACGGCTCATACCACTGCCTATTCCAGCTTTGGCACCGGTGCTATTTTTGTTTATTACCTGTCTTCACTGCGGCTAGAGTCCATGATGTTACATTATATTACATGGCATTATTCTGTATATATTTTAAAAAATGATGAATGAAGAGAACGAGAGAGAGAAGAGGTTGGATGATGTGGAGATAGTGAATCAGGAAGTGCAACGGATTAGCAAGGAGGAAGTAAGGACAGCTATGAAGAGGATGAAAAATGGATAGGCCGTTGGTCCAGATGACATACCTATGGAAGCATGGAGGTGTTTAGGAGAGATGTCAGTGGCGTTTTTAACCGGATTGTTTAATGGAATCTTGGAAAGTGAGAGGATGCCTGAGGAGTGTACTGGTGCCGATATTTAAGAATAAGGGGGATGTGCAGGACTGCAGTAACTACAGGGGAATAAAATTGATGAGCCACAGCATGAAGTTATGGGAAAGAGTAGTGGAAGCTTGGTTAAGAAGTGAGGTGATGATTAGTGACCAGCAGTATTGTTTCATGCCAAGAAAGAGCACCACAGATGCAATATTTGCTCTGATGATGTTGATGGAGACGTTTAGAGAAGGCCAGAAGGAGTTGCATTGCGTCTTTGTGGACCTGGAGAAAGCATATGACAGGGTGCCTCGAGAGGAGCTGTGGTATTGTATGAGGAAGTCGGGAGTGGCAAAGAAGTATGTAAGAGTTGTACAGGATATGTACAAGGGAAGTGTGACAATGGTGAGGCCTGCAGTAGGAGTGACGGATGCATTCAAGTTGGAGATGGGATTACATCAGGGATCGGCTCTGAGCCCTTTCCTTTTTGCAATGGTGATGGACAGGTTGACAGACGAGATTAGACAGGAGTCCCCGTGGACTATGCTGTTTGCTGGTGACATTGTGATCTGTAGCGATAGTAGGGATAAGGTTGAGGAGACCCTGGAGAGGTAGAGATATGCTCTAGAGAGGAGAGGAATGAAGGTCAGTAGGAACAAGACAGAATACATGTGTGTAAATGAGAGGGAGGTCAGTGGAATGGTGAGGATGTGCAGAGGAGAGATGCTAAGGATAGAGCTGGCAGGGAAGAGGAAAAGAGGAAGGACTAAGCAAAGGTTTTTGGATGTGGTGAGAGAGGACATGCAGGGGATGGGTGTACCAGAACAAAATGTAGAGGACAGAAAGACATGGAAGAAGATGATTAACGGGAGCAGCCGAAAGAAGAAGATGATGATGATTAAGTTTAAACAAACTGGGTAGATGGAATTTATTTGGAGTTTTTTCACTTCCCCTCATTTTATAGTGGGACTGTGACGAAGTCCTAAGTAGTTCTGTTAGGCTGAGTTCTATGAGTCTTTTTTGGGATTGTATTGTTTTTTTTCCAATTCTCCAGCTTAAGCACTGAAAATGAGCCCCCGGCGAAGTTAAAAGACATTGTGTATTTTTTACATGGGAGATTTTATAGAAGGTAACATTATATGTCAGACTGTATTGAAAGGTTTTTGCTGATTTAATAGATTCTTTAGTTTCTTCTATATGGACCACTGGATGGACTTTCACTGAATGTTCTTGATCTTTAGTAATTATAAATGTTTTGTTGTCCTTCACAAAGACTGGAGTCATGTATGTAATTGTCCAGTTATTGGGTAACCCCATATCAAAAGAGACTGCTCCTGTTTCAGTAGACCATAATAAATTGTGTAATAACCTATTTGCTTCTCACCTCCATCCTTTATTCAACTGCTCCAGAAGATCAACCCAAAGAAGGTACTACAGCAGAAGAAGTGCAGAGTGGACAAAAGAACAATGATCCTCTGGTACAGCCACAGGTAAAAGTGTTTTTATATTTAGCTTTAAGTAATCACCACTTGATTGTTATTGCTATATTTGTATTTTTATATATATATATAATAAATTTTTTTTTTTTTTTTATTTTTTTTTTTTTTTGCATTGATGATTATAACTGACAACTAATGAAAGTCCCAAATTCAGCATCTTGGAAAATTAGAATATCAATTAAGACCAATGCAAAAAAATAATTTTTTTAGAAATGTTGGACAACTGAAAAGTATGAACATGAAAAGTATGAGCATGTACAGCACTCAATATTTAGTTGGGGCTCCTTTGGCCTGGATTACTGCAGCAATGCGACATGGCATGGAGTCGATCAGTCTGTGGCACTGCTCAGGTGTTATGAGAGCCCATGTTGCTCTGATAGTGGCCTTCAGCTCTTCTGAATTGTTGGGTCTGGCGTATTGCATCTTCCTCTTCACAATACCCCATAGATTTTCTATGGGGTTAAGGTCAGGCGAGTTTGCTGGCCAATCAAGAACAGGGATACCATGGTCCTTAAACCAGGTACTGGTAGCTTTGGCACTGTGTGCAGGTGCCAGGTCCTATTGGAAAATGAAATCTGCATCTCCATAAAGTTTGTCAGCAGCAGGAAGCATTAAGTGCTCTAAAACTTCCTGGTAGACGGCTGCATTGACCTTGGACCTCAGAAAACACAATGGACCAACACCAGCAGATGACATGGCACCCCAAACCATCACTGACTGTGGAAACTTTACACTGGACCTCAAGCAACGTGGATTCTGTGGCTCTCCTCTCTTCCTCCAGACTCTGGGACCTTGATTTCCAAAGGAAATGCAAAATTTACTTTCATCTTAAAACATAACTTTGGACTACTCAGCAGCAGTCCAGTCCTTTTTGTCTTTAGCCCAGGTGAGACGCTTCTGACGCTGTCTCTTGTTCAAGAGTGGCTTGACACAAGGAATGCGAAAGCTGAAACCCATGTCTTGCATACGTCTGTGCGTGGTGGTTCTTGAAGCACTGACTCCAGCTGCAGTCCACTCTTTGTGAATCTCCCCCACAGTTTTGAATGGGTTTTGTTTCACAATCCTCTCTAGTATTGATTGTACAGTTTTTTCTACCACATCTTGTCCTTCCCTTCGCCTCTCTATTAATGTGTTTGGACAAAGAGCTCTGTGAACAGCCAGCCTCTTTAGCAATGAACTTTTGTGTCTTGCCCTCCTTGTGCAAGGTGTCAATGGTCATCTTTTGGACAACTGTTAAGTCAGCATTCTTCCCCATGATTGTGTAACCTACAGAACTAGACTGAGAGACCATTTAAAGGCTTTTGCAGGTGTTCTGAGTTAATTAGCTGATTAGAGTGTGGCACCAGGTGTCTTCAATATTGAACCTTTTCACAATATTCTAATTTTCCGAGATACTGAATTTAGGACTTTCATTAGTTTTCAGCTATAATCATCAAAATTAAAAGAAATAAACATTTGAAATACATCAGTCTGTGTGTAATGAATGAATCTAATATACAAGTTTCACTTTTTGAATAGAATTACTGAAATAAATCAACTTTGTCATGATATTCTAATTTTATGACCAGCACCTGCATATTCAGTCATATGAAAAAGTTTGGGAACCCCTCGTAATTCTTTGGACTTTTGTTTACCATTGTCTGAGCTTTCAAAGTAGCAGCTTCCTTTTAATATATGACATGCCTTATGGAAACAGTAGTATTTTAGCAGTAACATTAAGTTTACTGGATTAACAGAAATATGCAATTTGCATCATCACAAAATTAGACAGGTGCATAAATTTGGGCACCCCAACAGAGATATTACATCAATACTTAGTTGAGCCTCCTTTTGCAAATATAACAACCTCTATAGCCTTTGATGACTGTCTGGATTCTGGATGGAGGTATTTTTGACCAGTCTTCCATACACAATCTCTCCAGTTCATTTAAATTTGATGTCTGCCGAGCATAGACAGCCTGCTTCAAATCATCCCATAGATTTTCGATGATATTCAAGTCACGGGACTGTGACGGCCATTCCAGAATATTGTACTTCTCCCTCCGCATGAATGCCTGTGTAGATTTCGAACTGTGTTTTGAGTCATTGTCTTGTTGGAATATCTAACCCCTGCATAACATCAACTTTGTGACTGATGCTTGAACATTATCCTGAAGAATTTGTTGATATTGTGTTGAATTCATCTGACCCTCGACTTTAACAAGGGTCCCAGTTCCTGAACTAGCCACACAACCCCACAGCATGATGGATCCTTCACCAAATTTGACAGTAGGTAGCATGTGTTTTTTTTTTTTTTTTTTGGAATATGGTGTTCTTCTTCCACAATGCAAAGTGCTTTTTGTTATGACCAAATAATTCAAGTTTTGTCTCATCAGTCTAAAACACTTTGTTCCAAAATGAATCTGGCTCGTTTAAATGAGCATTTGCATATAACAAACGACACTGTTTGTGGCATAAGTCCAGAAAGGGCTTCTTTCTCATCACCCTGCCATACAGATGTTCTTTGTGCAAATTGCGCTGAATTGTAGAACGATGTACAGATTTACCATCTGCAATAATATGTTCTTGCATGTCTTTCGAGGTGATCTATGAGTTGTCTGTAACCATTTTCATAATCTTGCGCATAGGGATTCCATTCCAGGATGGGTTTATCCATTTCCGGGAATTCAGGAATCCCGCATGTCATTCCCAGGAATGCCGGGCTCCCGGGGATGACACAGTGCACGGGCATCTCACACGTGAACGGTTTTAGAATGACCGACACTTATTTTTAATAAGACTACTGCAATATGTTGACACCAATAAAAGGCTAACCTTATCTACAAGCAGTTCATGCTGTCATATAAGTACATGTATCTAGTTCAGGGGTGCCCACACTTTTTCGGCTTCCGAGCTACTTTTAAAATGACCAGGTCAAAATTATCTACCTACATTAAAAATGATATATGTATATATATGTATATGTATATATACAGTATATATGTATATACCGACTGTGAAAAACACCCAAAGAAAAGATGCCCAGGGTCCCTGCTCATCTGCGTGAACGTGCATTAGGCATGCTGCAGGGAGGCATGAGGACTGCTGATGTGGCTAGGGCAATAAATTGCCATGTCCACACTGTGAGACGCCTAAGACAGTGCTACAGGGAGACAGGAAGGACAGCTGATCATCCTCGCAGTGGAAGACCACGTGTAACAACACCTGCACAGGATCGGTACATCCGAATATCACACCTGCGTGACAGGTACAGGATGGCTACAACAACTGCCCGAGTCACACCAGGAACACACAATCCCTCCATCAGTGCTCAGACTGTCCGCAATAGGCTGAGAGAGGCTGGACTGAGGGCTTGCGGGCCTGTTGTAAGGCAGGTCCTTACCAGACATCACCAGCAACAACGCCGCCTATGGGCACAAACCCACCTTCGCTGGACCAGACAGGAGTGGCAAAAAGTGCGTGAGTTTCTGCATGACAGCAATGTCAGTGTTCTGCCATGGCCAGCGAAGAGCCCAGATCTCAATCCCATTGAGCACGTCTGGGACCTGTTGGATCGCAGGGTGAGGGCTAGGGCCATTCCCCCCAGAAATGTCCAGGAACTTGCAAGTGCCTTGGTGGAAGAGTGGGGTAACATCTCACAGCAAGAACTGACAAATCTGGTCCAGTCCATAAGGAGGAGATGCACTGCAGTACTTCAAGCAGCTGGTGGCCACACCAGATACTGACTGGTACTTTTGATTTTGAGCCTCCCTTCATTCAGGGACACATTGTGAAACATTTTTAGTTTATGTCTTATGGTGTTGACTCTTTTAGTGTTCATACAAATATTTACACATTAAGTCTACTGAAAGTAAAAACAGTTGAAAGTCAGGGGACGTTTCATTTTTTGCTGAGTATATATGTATGTATATATATGTATATGTATATGTATGTATATGTATATATATGTATATATATGTATGTATATTTATACTAATAAAAGGCAAAGCCCTCACTGACTCACTCACTCACTCACTGACTGACTGACTGACTGACTGACTGACTGACTCATCACTAATTCTCCAACTTCCCGTGTAGGTAGAAGGCTGAAATTTGGCAGGCTCATTCCTTACAGCTTCCTTACAAAAGTTGGGCAGGTTTCATTTCGAAATTCTACGCGTAATGGTCATAACTGGAAGGTATTTTTCTCCATTTACTGTAATGGAGTTGAGCTTGACCGCTGT
>JANRMT010062804.1:18586458-18598958 GCA_026402145.1 Polypterus bichir lapradei | reverse complement strand
CCCTGGACAGGAGCTGCTGGCCAATGCCCAGGTGGCTGCTGTAGTGGTATCACCCCAAGCTGAGCAACTTGGGAGAGCTAGAGTAATCAGGTAGCCATAGAAGCACAGGAAGGCAGCAGGAGTCAGAAGCTTGGACTGAGAGCCCCTTTGTGAGCACCATGGCCTTTGGGGACCTGAGCCTGGGTCCAGAGAGGGAGTCTTACTATAGCTGTGTCTGTCGGTAGGGTGACTTCTCTGCTGCAAGGCAAGCAGAGGAACCACCCTTTAAAAGAACAATGTACCGGCCTTTTAGAAAAGGACAGTTTCCAGCCAGATAGTTTTAACCTCGTTTTAATGGATTTATTTGTTCTAATTTTAACCTCCACAGATTCACCTTTTTAATTGGATTATTTTTTTGGGAACTGTGCAGTGCACTTTTTTGAACACTTTTTTTTTCCTTGAATTGCTTTAATAAAAGCACTGAGCACTTTGCACCTTCCCCTCGTATAATGTGTTTGTCCTCATTTGCTCCGCTCTTCCTGGTCATGTCTGTCGACTTTGTCTGGTTCAAGAGGCTCTCAGACAAGAGTGGGAGCATGGAGCCAACCCACACCGTCACCGTGTGACTTTTGATTCCAAGGAAATCGGCAGTTGCGGTCCTCTGCAACATGAGATCAGGACTGTCTTCATTGGAAGTGTTGGATTTATTCACAAGAGCTTTGCTTTAGCTACTTCACTCATTTTAAATCGAAGCTCTGGAGTTGCACTTAAAGAATTACTGTTGTCAACCTGTTCTCATATTTGACTGTCTCATATCAGACTCAGAAAAGAATGTTATGCGCATGTTTCTGTATATCCTTTGTTTGAAAGAGAATTGAGTCCTATAGTCAATTTTCATTTTTTATCTTGATTTCTTTGTAGTTATTTAATCCATCTTTTGCCCCAAACCATGAAGCTTCAGCAAGTACAGAAGACTCGCATTCTGGCGAGGTATTAACTTTTTATTGGGCTGCTTTTTGTTACCATTTTGTTAGCTGGCATGCATAAATGCATGTTTTAAAGCTTTAATCATTAATGCATTAACATAAGCCTTTTCTCCATTTCCAAAGTAACATTTTGTGAAATTTTACAAGCTAATATTTGGCAATGACTTGTTCTATTTGAGCAAAGACTTTTCTTTTTTTTTAAATTAAGTAACAAATTGTTTTCAGATTACAGAAACATGATTTTGTAAGTTATATTTGTTTTGTGTATTGATATGCTTTTGATTAGATCAATTAAAAGAAGAAGAAAATAAAAAAAACAGCAAGAGTCTTGAAAATGTTTCTTTTACCAGCAAACTTTTTTGCCAAATACTAAATTACAAATATATCTGGGAAGACTTTTTTCAAAGTTTTATCAAATGCTGATAGATTGTTAGTCTGCACCAGCCACAATATTCACATATATTTAACATAACAGTTTATGTTCCTATTGCAGAGTTCTATGTGGTTGTCCCACATATATTCATAATGAAGGGAAACTGGGATACGCAGCACAGCAAAGGCATTAATGTAAAAATTATATATCTTGTTTTCAAAACACTCACTGCCCATAATTTCATTCTGTTATTTTCCTTTAAATAAATAAAATCTCAGAATGAAAATGTAGCTACAGGCTTTCTGCAGAAAACCTTTAGAAGTACTTTATTGCCATTACAACATTGGTTGAATACAATGTGATTTGGCAAAGCTTATACAAATCAAATATGCAGTAAATACATTTTTAATTTGTCTGGCATAATAATTCCAATCTCGACTTCATGCTGGACCAGTCTTCTACACTTTGTAAGGTTAATTTTGTGTCTTCCTTATTAAAATGTTAATATTCAGACAGTACAAACCAGGCTAATTATTATACAGACCAATACAGATATGGACCCTGCTGGTCAGTCATCTGAGCTCCCCAAATGGTAGATTTGGCCCATATGTTCTTAGTATACTTAACCACTCCCCATTGACTATTAATTAGATGTAATAATTTTTATAATTATTTTATAGTTGTACGCTATATGTGAAGGCGGAAAGAATTTTTGCCTACTGTAAATACGCAAGTCTGAAAATTCTGCATTGTTTACTGATAATATATTAAGTGTTTTTAAGGGCCAGAATAATACCCAACACAGGATGCCTTTATTAACTTACATGTATTCTGTTCTACTGTCAAAAAAAATTTCTTAAGTTTTATTAGTTTACTTGTCAAATTAACCTTCAGTAAGAATTTGAAACTTTGCTGGTTATTTGTTCTTGTTTCAACATTCTACTCCATATCGATTTGATGTGAATCGTTTTGTATTCATGATAATTTTCTGGTTGATTACTTTCATTTTAAAAATTCAAAAATACCACACACCTACAAATATGTGCTCACTTTATGGCCATTGCTGCCTAAATGAAATTATGTAACATTAAATAATGGCTGAATAGTAGTTAGGTTTATACTTAAATGAGCATTTCCATTTTTTATATCTAGTGGCATACAAATAACGAAGAAGATTAGCTGTTAGTGATTTTTTTCCTCATTCAGTTTGATATGACATATTTATTAACCTGTTAGTAGACCTGTTAAAGTACTAAAAGAACACAAAATGTCATGAGGGAAGGAGAAATTATGTTTACAGTTCTCAATAATGGCCATATTTACAATGCCCTTGATAATGTTTTAGACAAAGACATTTATCCTTGATTTACCACTCTCCTCCATGGTTTAAACTAAATCAATACTTCAGATGCGATTAAAGTGCACATTCTAGACTTGAAGGGTATTTGCATACAACATTTTCAGCTTTGAAAAACCTCCTGTGTAGCCTGTGGACCAGAGGGGGTAAATCAAGGTTAAATGTGTCTTTGTTCAAAACATTATGGCGGGCACTGTACATTTCATCCTGCATACAGTATCTTCATTTCTACTATGGTTAAATTCTTGGCATTTAAAAAACAATAAAAAAAAAAAAACTCTATAAACTGTGCCTTCAAGAGCATAGTCTTAAGTGGCTGTGGCCAGCGTGTTTAATTGTGGTTCATCTTGCTGTTTTGTAGCTCTCCCGTTGTAGCTCAATGAGTTCATTATCTCGTGAAGTCAGCCAGCATTTAAATCAGGTACCGCAGGTGGCAGCTTCACTTTTGCATGCTTTCTGTCTTTGTAATTGCTACATCAACTTTTCTCACATGCCTCACAGCCTCTGCCTTTAGCTTTGCATAATTGGACTAAGGTTGCTGTAAGGTAAATACTGCACCACTTTGTCACATGTGTTACTGGGTTAATGCTTTTAACTTAATTTTGGACATTTTGAGTTAATGTTTCTATTAAAATATAAGTAAATAATGTGTATTATATAATATTACTAATTTGCTTAAAAAGATATGGAAAGTTAGGTAAATCAGATTAAGCCTGGTTAAGTTATCCTTGACTCCAAGTAATTATCCGTAAATCCCCAACGAAAAGCCACCCCACACTGGAGGTTGCCCCATTCTGTAAGCCGCAGAAAATGCTCATTTATATTTTAAAACTCTAAGATAAACCGCCTCATGTTATTAGCCGCGGCGTTACTGAATTTACCAATCTGAAGTAAAAGCATCTAATTTGGCACATCCCTGTAGGCATTTGCAACTGTATAGTGACATTATAGTTGAGAGTGAATAATTAAGTTGATAACATTTTGCACTTATTGATATCATGCCACAACGCAAGTCCTATGCTGCAGAATTTAAGCTCCAGGTTGTTGCATTCACGAAAGAAAACAATTGTGCAGCTGGACGCCACTTTGAAGTAGATGAAAAATAAGTGAGGAACTGGCGGAAAGATGAGGAAGCTTTGTGTGTGTTTCCACCACGTAGGTGCACAAGGGAAGCAAAATAGAAAAGTGACTTAAAGATTGGATTCTCGTGCAGCGTGAGAACAGTCGGATGGTTTCGACAATAGCCATCAAATTGAAGGCATGAGGAATGGCGACTGAAATGGCAATTGAAGACTTCAAAGGGGGTCATAATTGGGTTTCTCGCTTCATCAAACAAAATGGTCTATCTATCTGAGCCTGAACAACTGTGGGACAGAGACAGCCAGATGACTGGGAGAAGAAACTTGACAGTTTTAAAGAGTTTGTCGGAAAGGAAATTGAGACACTGAAACTAACACCAGATGACATCATCAACATGGACGAGGTCCCGATGCAGATGGATATTCCATCAACACGCACTATCGATAAGGTTGGTAAAGAGATCCTATCAGTAACTACCACAGGACACGAGCGGACAAATTTTATGGTTGTTGTAGCTTGCATGGCAAGGTAGCAAAAAGCTGAAGCCATTAGTGATTTTTAAGAGGGTGACAATGCCACAGAAAAAACTACCCAAGAGTATCGAGGTCTCAATGAGCAAGAAGGGCTGGATGAATGAAGACATTATGATGAAATGGGTGGACAAATGCTACAGAAGGCGGCCTGGAGCTGGATTTTTTAACAAGAAGTCCTTGCTAATTTTTGACTCAATCTCTGCTCGTCTGATGGATAGTTTTCAGAAGGCAGTGAATAAGGTTGGTGGTCACATCGCTGTAATTCCTGGTGGACTTACATGCAAACTGCAGCCACTTGATATTGCTGTCAATCATGCATTTAAGTGCCTTGTTAGGATCGAGTTGGGAAAAATGGATGACATATGGTGAGCATACATTCATTCCATCTGGCTGGCAGCGTCATGCGATGTACAGTCAGGCTTGTGAATGGGTTATTTCAGCGGGGAACAATGTGAAACCAGAAAGCATACAGAATGGTTTTTGCAAAGCCGGAATCCTTCCTCCACCTACAAGCCTACCAGCAGCACAAGCAACGTCTGCAATATCTGAGAGCAATACCGGTGACGAAAGCGTGTCCGACATCAGCAACAGCAAAGCAGCACAGGTCATAATTGAGTTGTTTGGCGGCGACGACAACAATGATTTTTGAAGGATTTGAAGAAAGTTAAGTCTAATTTCAGTGTTGCCAATTTTATTCTGAAGAATTTACGTGTAGACAGATGATTGACATTGCTGTACTGCAGTACCCCATTGTCTTTTCCCAGCCAACAATAAACTGTTGTTCCTTTTATTTCTGTTAAATTTAGCTTTTTTTCCTAGCTTGTATTATAGTATATACTAGAATGTAATGTAGCAAAGCCCTGAAAAAGTTCAACTTTTACATTGCAGCAGCGAACCTGAAAGAGACGATTGTGAAGAAGAGGCTAGATGTAGCAGCGCCAAGTGATCACTGAACCAATAATGGCGTTATTATTAAGTGATAATATTTTTTGTCTACTGGACAATTCATAATTCGTATTCTTTTCAAACTGTGGACTTAGTTATTTTAACTGTATCTATGAACATCGTCACTATCTGAATTTTTTGAAGTAAACAGTACATTTAAATTCAACAAATCATTTGAGTATGTCGTCTTTTTGTGCACTGAATTATACTTTTATTGAATGTTTTTAGATAGGCCACACCCAATACTCATTTGTAAAATTAATTTATAAGCTGTGGCCTTTCGTTGGGGAAATACGGTATAATTCTAAATTCTTCTTTTATTTTCTTGTAGGTAAATAGTTAAAGCCAAACATTCCCTTTCTGTGACTTGTTACCACATTTTGCTTTCTCATTCTTTTGACAATGGTATGACAGTGGTTTGATTTGGAATTCAGGAGGAAATACCATGGATCAGTTATCTAAATTGAATACTATTCCCAGTAACATTTCTGTAAGCTTGTTGTTGCCTGGTTTGACAGCAGTTGCTGAAGGCAAGGAGCTGGCACTCTTCGTCTGTCTGATTGTGTGGATGTATTTTGTACATACCTCAGAGCATGAATTGTTGGTGGGAGGTGGGGGGGGGGGGGGAGTGATTGTGGAGGTATGTTGCACTGATGCTCTGGTTGAACGTTTTGACAGACTAAAAGCGTCTTCCCATGATGATAAAAAGAATTAATCAAAAGCACATAGCTGTTGTTTATATGTTAGTCAAAATATTTACTATACGGTTTAATGTAATCTATCTGTTTTATTGTTATAGCTTAACAAGATCTCCTACTTGCTCTCTGCTTTGTATCAGACTTGTCAGCTTTTCTATTGCACATTCTTAATAACTATGTGTTTTTAATGCAGTTTAATTAATTAATTAATGCTAATAGGAATTTTAGAACCTTGATTTTTACATCTTGAGAATGAAGAATATTTATGTTAATATACATTTAAATGTATTGAAATAACCTATCTTCTGATGTTTGTTTTTAAAATTGTGGGTCATTTTCCAGTCTTCTAAAATATTTCATGTTATAAATATTATACGTTTCCTTTATTTTTGTATAGATTTCTTGCCAACCAACTATTCAAGGGGGACCCCCTGTTGGAGGAGTAACTTTCTACAACCCCTCTCAGTTTGTGCAGGTATGTGGTGGGAATATATGCAAATAGAACATACTTTTTATAAGGTTAAATTTATTTCCAAATCATTGATCTAAATGTAATGGTGAAAAAGATTTAATGATCATTTAAAGAAATAAGTTATCTTCCCACCAGACCAACATTGACAGTTTGGCAATGCTTTTGTCATATTTCAGTGCAGAGATCTATATTTCTAACCTACCTAAACAGTTTGGTACTTCACTGTTTATGTTTGATAAGTATGCTGTAGATAAAATCATTAAGATGTGTAAAAAAATAAAAAATAAAGGATTTCAGAATATCTGGCTAAACTTCACACATTGGTAATAATTTTTACTTCATTTCAGAATGATTCGAGAAAATGTAAATAACAAAAAATGCAGGTGTTCATTTTTTGTTTACAGATTTCTGATTAGTATTTAAGTTCAAATGAATATTACATGTCAATATTAATTGCAGAATTATTGGTAAAGTTTTAAATTTGTGTAGCCTCCAAAATGGACATTTATAAACTTTATGTCTTGACAGTAAACAAAACTCCAAATCAATTTATACCTAAACCTCCGGGCAAACTTTTTTTTGTGGCAGGCCTAACTTTCATTAATGACTCTTACGGCGGGTCGTATATAAAATGTAGATGAGACTTTAAACCCTGATAATCTAGTACACGTGTTAATCACCAACATTAACTTTTAAAATAGTTACTCCAAGATAGGTTTTAATTTTATTTAAAAGCTGTTAAAGCAGTTCTAAAATACCAATTAGTGAGTAATTTTAGATCTTGATTTCACTATGACATTGTTCTAGTTACGAACAGAAAGCTGCTTGTTTCTGCTCAAATATCAACTAAAAATCATGTCTTCACAGCAACTTATTAATTGCAAAGATTTGTGTCTTAGACTGGATTTCTTTACTTGCTTTCAGTAATTTTCATTTTTGAAAAGACCTGCTCAAAACTGTATGTACTGCCAAATAATGGTGCTGTGTGCACAGAACACTTGCAGTGCCTTAGGAACAAAACCTGAGTAAAGTGTAGTTTGTAGAAATCAAGCACATAAACTTTGGCAAACTTATTTTTAAGTTCACTATCGTAATGGATTTAATTTACTTTCAGATACAAGACTTCTGAAACATTGTCTACATTAATAGCTAAAAGAAAATCTGCAAAAACTGCCTGGCGCCTAAAGTCCTTTATACAAGATTCAAATTTACAACGAAGGATGACAGTCTTAGCTGCATAAGTTATCACTTCTGGCTTAACACTGATTTATTAGAAATAGAAAATGAACAGGTTTTGCTTCTTGCATCATACACGGGTTATTGTAAAGTCTGAAACAGTTACAAACATGTAAATTAGGAGTGCTGTTCTAAAACTGCAGTGAGCTTACCTGGAAAGCCATTAACTGTCTTCATCTTCTGACTCAGTGATGAAGTGTCTGAAAGGCCCACAAATTGTCTGAAGGCACAGTCAGTTGGGATGTCGCTGCCAGTAGGTGAATTTTACTCCTTGTCTCACCAAACACACAGATTGAAGTACAGGAATATTCAGTTTCGTTCAACTCTTTACCGAAAAAGGGGTCTCCATCTAACTTCCTTTTCACATTTGTGAATGACTCTCTTTATTCCGATTTGTGCAAAAACCCAAATGTAGCATCATCTTGTTAAAAACACCTCCTCAGGGCCAGAATATTAGATATTTGTGTGAAAAGCCATCACGCCATAGTTTACTGGCCCCTGGTTTAGGCCTACAATTTATAGATTAAGGAAAATGACAGTACTCTTACACTTTTAGTCATAATTTGAAACAAATGTATAAAATCGCAATAATAAAGAGAATATCTCATAAAAGTGAAAGTTAAAGTTGTATTCGTATTTCCTGTTTTTAACACAGAGAGTAATTCAATTGGTGGAATCTCAAAGTTGTTTGATTACATAATTAAAAAAAAAAAACAAAAACTTAAAAAGCTCATTAACCTGCTTTATTTAAATATTTGTCAGCTTATCTTGTGTTCTAGCCCTGCAAGTAGGCTCCATCAGGGAAAACTTGGTGGTTAGTGGCAGAATTGGCGCTCTAGCCACCATAAAAAAAAAAAAAAAAAAAAAAAAAACACACACACACTATTCTATTCCATCTGAGCCTCTATCTTTCTCTCTGCTTAGCTTGCTTTCTTTCATATGAAGTAGCAGAAAAAGAACAAAAAATTGAATTTGCAAAGTTCTATCCTGCATGCACTGAAAATACTACACATATTTAAAATGCTCTGTACTGATTTTGTAGTTTCTCATACTGAATTATAAAAAAAAAATAGTGCAATGAAAATAGAAGAAGTTGAAGATGTATAGAAGTAGTTGGTAGAAAATGTATTTCTCATGGTAGTTTTTTTTATAAATTGTACTGTTATTATTTTGACTTTAGTCTTTCAAAAATAATATGAATATTGTGATGTAAAGGTGAATAAGTAGCACTCTTCTATAAATCGAATACAATTGAACATTTTTCTGTCATAATATACAATAAAACAGAAAGAAAAATATGTAAATATAATGTAAAAAAGAAAATATGTAAAATTAAAAAAGAATATGTAATGATTTTTGTGACTGAGTTTTATACCACCACGGTTATCTTTCAGTTTCATGTGTATCTGTATTGTCATCAGAGGGCAATTCTTTATTCAAGAATAATGCACTAAGAATCTTGTATCAAAGCAATGGCATAATAATGAAGTAGTGAAACTGTAAAACATGAGACAGAAGATGGAAAATAAGAATATAAAATAAAACCTTGTAGTTCTACTTTGCTGTCAGTAAAGCCTTATGCTTTATCTGTCAAGTGGGTTGGTGGCTCACCAACTTTTTTACCATCAAATTATTACCAAAAACATTCCATTTTCTGTATTTTCCCTCCTTTACTTACCTGCCAATGATGCTTCATCTCCACTTAGAAAGGTCTGGCTGAAATGATCTTTAAAAGCCACCCCGTCTCATCTTACTTTGGAGGCCAATTTTATTGTGGGTTTTGGAATTAAAGACATCTGTATCTCTCAGCTTATTCTTTAAAGACCATTTCTCCATGGTATCTTCCAAGCCTTACCCATTAGCCCATTAGATATCATTTGCTGACGCATGACTGGAGGATTTCTGATTGAATTTTCTATCTTTTATATCTGATTTCTCCAGTCTCACTGTACTGGTTTGAGAGCGTCCATTTTCGGACACCATCTGTAGTGACACGTTATACTGCACCCTTTATGTGTCTTCTTATCCAGCCTGGCATCTAGAGATTGTGTACACAAATCGGTTTAAATTGCTCTGTTTGGCCCCTATCTCAAACTACATTTATATACCTCCCCTGCTTCTTGGTAGCGCTTTGCCAATCTGATAACCCCATCCATTTTGTAACCTGTTTATCCAGTTCATAGTCATGGGAAACTAGTGCCTATCCCATCAACTTAGAGCACAAGGTCACAGACAACCCTGACAAATAGTACAGTCCATTTTGTTTCATAGAAACACTAGTTAAACTAGCCTGCATATCTTATTGTATCTTAGCAATACAAGACGAAGTTCATACAGTTTATTACAAGCCTGTTGGAGAACTTGCCAAAGTTCCACTGCAGACTTTGGTTGTCTCTGATGGTATTGCATGATGAAAAAGAATCTGCCTGTACATTTTAGCAGTAAGTTAGCCATCAGTTTTGATCAAATCACCAACACTGTTTGTGGAAGTGGATCCCCAAACCTGCAGGCAGCCTCTGCTATACTTCATTGTTTCCAGCAGACATTTATACGTGAACCTAAAAATATATATAAGTGCAATTACAATACTTGTTTTGAGAGATGGTTTAGGTGCAAGAGGCTAAATGTTTCCAAAAAGGGAACACCTTGTTCTGGACAGTCTTACTTTGCAATGCTATTGTATATAATATCTAAACTTGGTTCAGTGATAGCTGACAGACTGGGGCTCAAAAGAAAACTGCAACCAGGGTTGTGTATTATAAATTATCTTGGTTATATACTGTCAGATTTGGTTTATTTGAACAGAAATCCTAAAGTGCTAATTTGTTTTGTGTTTTATTTGATATTGGTGGAAACAAATGTTTTTAATGATACAAATAATTTTAACAGCTAATTTAGTACATGAGGAGAAAAATAGCCATTTATTTTTGGGTGTATAATTTGGGCACAGTAATGCCCAAATCATTTGAGTGCATAAGGGTTAACATTGCTCACTTTCTCCTTTTAAGACTTGCTGCTATTCAAAGTTTTTTCAATTTGGCAATTATTGCTCACGCTGTGGTTAATAAGTGTTCCAGGGCTGTAGAAATTCCTTTCCTTGTAGTCAAATACCGGGCCGTTCCCAACTTCTCAAGGAGCTCGTCGACTCGGGGCGTGGGATAGGCGTCAAATTTGGAGACTTGATTAAGACGTCGGAAGTCATTACAAAATCTCCAAGAACCGTCCGGTTTGGACACCAGGACAATGGGACTGGACCATGGGCTATGACTTTCTTCGGTAATGTCCAGGTCCAGCATCTGCTGAATCTCCAGCTACACGTCAGCCCTCTTTGCCTCCGGGAGGCGGTATAGTCTTTCCCGGATAACCACTCCCGGGTCTGTCACAGTATCGTGCTGAATCAGCGCAGTCCGGCCTGGTGCTTCGCTGACCACCTCCGGGACAGACAGAATTGCTTTTTCGAGCTCCTGCCATTGGGGGGACGTCAAATTGTTGCCGAGGTTAAGTGATATATTTTTGGAGAAAAGAGAGAGGGTGGGCTCGGAAGGAGGTTGTTCCTCCCTGTTCTTCCACATCTTTAACAAGTTCACGTGATACACCCTCTCGGTCGGTCGACGATTTGGTTGGCTAAACAAAATAGTCGACGAGTCCTTTTCTTTCTTTAACCTCGTACGGGCCCTGCCAATTGGCAAGCAGTTTGGAGTGGGAGGTGGGCACGAGCACCAGTACACAATCTCCCGGCTGAAATTTGCGAAAGGAGGAGTTCCTATTGTAATTCTGGGCCTGTGCTGCTTGAGCCCGAGACATGTGATCTTTTAATATAGGTCTGATTTTTGTCTAATCGATCGCATAATTGCGCGATATATTCTAATAGACTTGTGTTGGGAAGTGCCTCCCCCTCCCAACCTTCTTTTAGTAAATCCAAAATGCCCTGGGGCTGGCACCCATATAAAAGTTCAAATGGGGAAAACCCTGAGGAGGTTTGAGGTACCTCCCGATACGCAAAAAGTACTAAAGATAGGAGCTGGTCCCAATTCCTTCCGTCTGTATTGACTATCTTACGGAGCATCTGTTTAAGGGTTTGGTTAAATCTTTCCACCAACCCGTCCATCTGAGGGTGATAAACAGACGTTTTAGGATCTATACTAATAAACGGCAAAGCCCTCACTCACTCACTGACTCACTCACTGACTCACTGACTCACTCACTCACTCACTGACTCACTCACTGACTCACTCACTGACTCACTCACTGACTCACTCACTAATTCTCCAACTTCCCGTGTAGGTAGAAGGCTAAAATTTGGCAGGCTTATTCCTTACAGCTTCCTTACAAAAGTTGGGCAGGTTTCATTTCGAAATTCTACACGTAATGGTCATAACTGGAAGCTGTTTTTTCTCCATTTACTGTAATGGAGATGAGCTTGAAACCCGTGGGGGCGGAGTTTGACATAATCACGCCTCCCACGTAATCACGCAGTACGTAGAAAACCAGGAAGAGCCCCAAAAAGCGCTGAAGAAAACATGCATTATATAATTGAGAAAGTAGCGAAACAATAAGAAGCAAGCGAGTGATATATACAACCATATTCATGAGTTCTGCTACTTCGGAAACAAAGCACAGTGTAAACCTACACTTTAAATTAAGTTCATAGACAGGCTGCCGCTGGCGTTTGTAATTTAGTGCCTGCCCATATAAGGCCGTCCGTCAGCGGCAATCCAATAGCAATCTGCCACGGGTAAATATTCACGGGTGTAGGACTGTGCTTATGGAGAAGAAGATGAGATAGTCAGGGTGGTGTTTGGCACAAACTCAGCGAAACTGCGAGAGAAAGTTTTAAGTAC
>JANRMT010062804.1:18519405-18586058 GCA_026402145.1 Polypterus bichir lapradei | reverse complement strand
CTTCTTTAACACACTACTTCTCCGCTGCGAAGCGCGGGTATTTTGCTAGTGCTTAATATGGAGTAACTTGGCCACCTCCCTGAACGTATCCGAAGTAAAGGGTGTACCTTGATCCGTGAGGATTTCTTTAGGTATACCCACTCTGGAAAATAATCCTACTAATTCCTGTGCGATATTTTTTGTATTAGCAGCTCTCAGGGGAACTGCTTCAGGATACCGTGTTGCATAATCCACCATGACCAATATATATTTATGGCCTCTGGCCGAAGGCTCTAGGGGTCCAACGAGATTGACTCCAATCCGTTCAAAGGGCACATCAATAAGGGGAATCGGAATTAGAGGAGCACGGTCCCTCATGGGAATCTGGCATAACTGACAGACTGGACAAGACTGACAGAAATGGCGGACCTCCTCATTGATCCCGGGCCAATAAAATCGGAGTTTAATTCTCTCCAATGTTTTTTCGGCCCCGAGGTGGGCGCCTAAGACCTCCCTCCGGTAGGTTCGCGGCACTAACAACAACTTCCTTACCTCGCCTTTGTGTTCCTCAACTCGATATAACAAATCATTTTCTAGGACAAAGTTGGGTCCCGGTGGTGTGGAATTTAATGACGCCGAGTCATCTGTGGATACAACAACATTCCGGGCAAACTTCAGAGAATCATCATTCCACTGTTCTCTTTTAAATGATGCCAGCGTGGAGCGACATTGAAAGTCTAGGCCGACTGATATATCAGTGTTGTACTTCCGGATCGGTGTCCGTCCCTGAAAGGTGACCCCCCAGGCCGCCCATGTCACCAGTTGCCGATGAGCACGGCGTGGGAGCAGTTGGGAGGGTCCCCAGACCATCCATAAGTAGAATCAGTTTGTGTACAGGAGTGATGACAGTTTTACCGCAGTTAATTTGAGACCAATCTTGTCCCAATATAACCGGAAAGGGGGGTTCATGCAACACTGCAACCAAAAGCTGTTTCGGGTTCCCCCTCCATGTTATATCACACCTTGCGGACTTATATGATCTAGTTTCTCCGTGCACACACACGTTATATTAAACCTTTTAGCAACCCATTGTCGCGGTAAAACATAACGGTGAGCAACAATGGTGATATTGCTCCCGGAATCGAACAAAGCCATCACCGAGTGCCCATTAACCAACACCATTCCTGTATTCGTAAGTGCCAGAGGGTTTGACGGCACATAGTACCTTATTCCTCTCTCATAGCTACAGTCCATCGGTTCTGCGTTGAGGGGACAGGTGGGAAGAATATGCCCCACCTCGCCACACTTGAAATAGCACGGGGTGAGCACCCGGTCTTTGCTGGCGGCTCCGTGAGGACAGCACGACGGGAGGGCTCCTGTGGGGCAACCCGTCCCTGTTGGGCCATGCGAGTAGGCTTCTTAGACCCCCCGAGTTGGTTAACCGCCAGTTGTTGCTCTAAGACCTCCAGAAGCCCATTCATATCGCGAAAGGGATGCCTCTGGACCTGCTGGGCGAGGTAGTCCAGCATGGCGTGTATTAACGCCTCACAGGCTACTTGCTCAACCACCTGGCGGGCTTGATTAACATCTGGCCGTAGCCATTAACCAAGTTTGCCCCAAAACTCAAACGCCTGGGCCCTAGCTGGAAGCTCCGGGTTGAACCGCCACTGCCGCCATACCCTCGCCTGCTGGCTGGAGGTAATGCCGTAGCGTTTGTATAGCTTGGCTCGCAGGAGGTCGTATTGGGCGGCTTCCTCCTCAGGGAGGTCGTGATAGGCCCACTGCGCCGGACCCTTCAGGTAGGGAGCCAAGATGGACGCCCACTCCGCCCATGGCCACTGGTTTCTGGCCGCGGTTCTCTCGAACATGGTCAGAAAGGCTTCTATATCATCGGTCTCTGCAAGAGGAACGATCTGAGGAGGTGGAGGCCATGCCAGATCCGGTCTCGCAGCTTCAGCGACCGCCAATCGTCGTCTTGTCTGTGCGAGCTCCCTCTGTGTGTTGGCCTGGTCCAGTTTGACCGTCTGGAGTTCCGTCACCAGGGTATTTAACACTGCATTTATGTCCTGCCCTTCTATCATCTTCGGGCTTCTATCCTGCCGACTACGCCAATCTGTGAAGGAAGAAAATGAGACAATATAACTTTTTGGGGTTTCCGCCCCGGTTTACTGCAACAAAAAGCGAGTAATGTCTCCACAGCATAACAAATGGTCACAACGGACAAAGTAACAATCAAATGGGGGAACATTCATACAGGGGGACAGGAAATTGAACAGATATGGTGAGATGGATGATGGGAGATAGACGTCATCATCTCGTAACTGGAGTGCAGACGGCAACCCGGAAGTATGGCGTCTTTTATTTACATCGTGCTTTATAACGGCGGTGAGTCCTTGTTCTGGCTGATGAGATAAAAAGAGAAAGGTTAGTGTGCCGCCACTGTCCCTCGGCATGGATTGTTGCGATGAGTTCTGAGTCTTTAAACTGCTCCCCATGTGCTCGTGCATGACAATACAAAAACTATTGTTTAGAGTGCATTTATGAAATTATAGAAATACAATACAGAAATTCTTGACATTTTATTATAAAGGACAAAGGATAACATCAAGCATTCAGCTCTTATGAAGAGATATAAAATGGCCTTCTTTGAAATAAATTAATGATAGAGCTATGCAGGCCTATTTGAGGAAAATTAATAAAATTAGAAAGTAGCTCATTTTGAAATAAATATATAGGTCCAGCCTAATCTATACTAATAAACGACAAAGCACTCACTCACTCACTCACTCACTCACTCACTCACTCACTCACTCACTCACTAATTCTCCAACTTCCCGTGTAGGTAGAAGGCTGAAATATGGTACTTATTTCGGTGGTATGATGCCACTGTCGGCCGCCATATTAAACTTTTAACGGAAACCGATGTACGTACTTATTTCATTGGTATGACACCACTGTTGGCCGCCATATTGAACTTTCCAACGTCACTAATTCTCAAACTTCTCGTGCAGGTAGAAGGTTGAAATTTGGCTGGCTCATTCCTTACAGCTTACAAAAGTTGAGCAGGTTTCATTTAGAAATTCTACGCGTAACGGTCATAACGGTCAACAACGTCCGCCATGTTGAACTTTCTTATTTACGGCCCCATCTTCACGAAATTTGGTAGGTGGCTTCCCTGAGCTAACCGAAACCAATGTACATACTTATTTCGGTGGTATGACGCCACTGTCAGCCGCCATATTGAACTTTCCAACGTCACTAATTCTCCAACTTCCCGTGTAGGTAGAAGGCTGAAATTTGGCAGGCTCATTCTTTACAGCTTACTTACAAAAGTTAAGCAGGTTTCATTTCGAAATTCTACGCGTAACGGTCATAACGGTCAACAACGTCCGCCATGTTGAACTTTCTTATTTACGGCCCCATCTTCACGAAATTTGGTAGGTGGCTTCCCTGAGCTAACCGAAACCAATGTACATACTTATTTCGGTGGTATGACGCCACTGTCGGCCACCATATTGAACTTTTGAACAGTCTTTGTTACTTATGGGCCCATCTTCAAGAAATTTGGTACATGGGTTCCCAACGCTAACTGAATCCTACTTACGTACATATATACGTCCATAGCCTGCAGCTCAGTCACTGTGTGAGGTGGCGTTGGGTTTCCCCATCCCAACGCCTCCCACGTTGTTGGCTGCCTGCCTATATAAGACCGTCCGTCGCTCCGGTCTCTACATTCCCTTCCTTGCTTCGCCACGGGATTCACGTCTCCCTACTGATAACTACAGCCTTTTTGTTTAATCCACGGCTTCTCCGCTGTTTTATTGTTTGTTTATTACAATTATAGTTATTGTATAGGTATTTTAGACTTACTTTACATTGCTCAGGTACCCATTTCATTTATCATTCCAACCCCCATTACCATGTCTATCGAGGTGATCACTATCGATCAAAGAACTGTCACTTACCGAGTGGTTTTCATGCCCGGAGTTGGCACCTACCTTTTCCATTCTCTTTGTTACATATTGCACAGCCATATCAGGCTCACTCTTGATACCCGGAGGAACATTGTGTCTTATGTATTGAATGACTGGGACAGGTTCAAGGTGTGGACTGATGACAGTACAGGAGATAATTATACTACACAGGAGCACTATAAGAGTGAAATGCTTAAGCCCTTCACCTATGGTTCTGCATGTGAGTTGATGGCTGCCGTTGAGTTGTTCGGTTGTCGCTTTCAAGTGTACCGAAATGGCCAAATATTTTACACCTTTCGACAACCGCCAATGCCTCTTAAACATGTTAGATTCACAGGTGACGATTTCAGTAGTGGACACTTTGATGTTTATGAGTGTTTAAACTCTCAAAAGCTGGATGTGATTTTATCGATGAAACCGGTTGTGTGCTTACAATGCTTGACAGATGCCGAATGTCACTTCAACACAACAAATCCTGCAAATACTATCGTAATTGAAACAAACCATGAAACTCAAACCGATTATGACAGCAGTAATCCAAGCTGTGAGATTTGAGACAAGATTACTGTTCACATGGCCAACTGTAAGTTACATGCTCAAGAGTAAGCTCAGCACACAGCTTGGTCATATTACAACCGGAGGGCCGAACTGACAACATGGTATACAAAGAGATCCTTAACAAATAATTGTTGGCATATTTTCCCTCAGTTTAAAAAGGTTAAATTTTCTTCTTAATAAAAATTTTAAGGCACTTCTTCGCCGCTGCGAAGCGCGGGTATTTTGCTAGTAAAAAATAAGCCTAAAATGAGTCCAGTTTGTAGGCTATATAATTATGACTTAAGACCATTTTAGTGTGATGTCCTCTTCTGTTTTTTTTATTCCTCGGCCGCTTACAGCAATTAATCATTGCACCTGAACACAAAACACAACCACATCAGTTCAGGGTCTAAAATAAATGTTTTTGCAAAACAATAGCTAAATAAATGATAGTATTCTCACCTGTTTAATGTGATTTCTGTTGCTGAACTTCACTGGAGAGCTTCTCTGTATTAGGGCTGTAAGATGTGACTTTGATCTTCACACAGGACTGCAGACTGTCATCTGTTAAGCGGGAGAGATACTTGGATTTTATATAATTCATTCTTGGGAAAACCTGCTTTAATAAGTATGTTGATCCGAATATGGGCAAGACTGCAATTGCAAATTATTTTTTCGTGTTTAAATACGTGTCAGGAATTGCATTCCATGTTTCAAACAGAAGTTTGTTGTGTTTGGGGACATTATCAATATCACTCCATCTGTGCTTTTGAGTGAGAGTGGCAATCTGACGGGCAACATCTTCATGATCAGCTGACAGGCTTTTGAACTTAGACACCCAGATGTGTTTATCAGCTAAGTCTGCCAGTTCAACTTCAAGATTAGGTTAACTTTCTCCAGAGAATGTGGACTGTTCAGTAGGGATGGGTTTATGTTCAGGGTCAAGATAGGGAAGGATAATGTGTTTGTTTTTTCGTTCCTGATCTCGCTGAGTCTTTTCCCAAGTGCAGTTTGCATTGTATTGATTGCATGCTATAAATACTCAATGGTTTTATTTTTTTTCTTTGAACTTTCTTAGAGGAGAAGTGAAAGAGCATACCTCTCTGTACATCTGTGTCAAACACTGTTATCTTTCGCTCAAAGGCCAAAACATCTTCCAGCATTTGCAGGGCCATCCTTCCTTTTCCCTGGAAGGTTTTGTTCAGCATGTTTAGGTGACTTGTCATATCCACCATGAAGTTATACTTTTCCAGCCAGTCTGAATCTTCCAGTTCGGGATAGGCGAGGCCTTTACTTTTCATGAAAGTTTTCACGGGTTAAAGACAGGCAGCAAACTGTTTCTGCACCTCTCCCCTGGATAGCCACTGGACCTTTGTTGTGCAGCAACAGATCTGAATACACGCCATCGACTTCTAAAAATGAACAAAATTGTTGGTGGTTTAAGCCATTTGCAGTTATTTTGTTCGCTATCTGAATAACGAGATTCATCACCTCCGAACATTCCGGGAAAATGTTTGAGTGCACATTGCTTCTTGGTACAAGATGCAGTGAAACGTCTGCAGCTTTCGTTCCATTGTCTTCTGAAGTAAAGAAAAAAACCCTTCTGTGTTCCTCTCATACAAAGTATCATGAGTACATCAGTAGCCACTGACACCAAATGGCTGTTTTTTCTTTCTTTGGCTTTCAAACAATTCACAACCGCCTCATAAATGTACCCTCCCCACATCCCCCGTGTGTGATCTTTCAGCGTTATCAACTCAATGATTTCTTCTTGTAGCCCATCAGAGTTCACATATCTGCATAACAGTGCTATCTGCTCAATATTGTTTGCATCACTCTACTCATCACACGCAATTGAGTGTGCTGGAGTTGAATTGATGTCCTCAGTTTGCTGCATAGTGATGTTTGTTGACATTTTAATAGTCCTGTCCTTGACGACCTTTGCAGAGAGAGGCATATCTCAAATTTTCTGAAGTCTGAGAACAGATGCTCTGATATTTTAATGAACGATTCTTTCATGTATTCGCCATCTATAAATGGCTTTCCACACCTCACAAAACTAGCAGCAGTAGTTGAGTTTGGAGAATTGATCCATTTCTTAAAAGCTCATTTGCTCTGCTCTGCTTGCCAAAGCAATTTAGAAATCGCTCTTTTTCGCTCACCTGCAGCTAAATTCTCGCCACATATCAAGCATACAGGTAAGCCAGCATTGTTGGCAGTGAAATCAAATGAATCTGTCCACAGAGAATTAGACAATATTTTCCTCCAACACTTTTCTTGGATTTATCCATGGTTGCCGACCCCTGGTTTAGACCACCTTCTTCTTCTTTTGGCTGTTCCTGTTAGGGGCCACCACAGCGGATCATCTTCTTCCATATCTTTCTGTACTCTGCATCTTGTTCTGTTACACCCATCTCCTGCATGTCCTGTCTCACCACATCCATAAACCTTCTCTTAGGCCTTCATCTTTCTCTCTTCCCTGGCAGCTCTATCCTTAGCATCCTTCTCCCAATATACTCAGCATCTCTCCTCTGCACATGCCCAAACCAACACAATCTCGCCTCTCTGACTTTGTCTCCCAACAGTCCAACTTGAGCTGAACCTGTAAAGTACTCATTTCTAATCCTATCCATCCTCGTCACACCCAGTGCAAATCTTAGCATCTTTAACTCTGCCACCTCTAGCTCTGTCTCCTGCTTTCTAGTCAGTGCCACCGTCACCAACCCATATAACATAGCTGGTCTCACTACCATCCTGTAGACCTTCCCTTTCACTCTTGCTGATACCCATCTGTCACAAATTACTCCTGACACTCATCTCTACCCATTCCACCCTGCCAGCACACTCTTTCACCACTCTTCCACAATCCCCATTACTCTGTACTGTTGATCCCCCCTGCATCCTCACCATTTCACTGACCTCACTTTCATTTACACACATGTATTCTGTCTTGTTCCTACTGACCTTCATTCCTGTCCTCTCTAGAGCAGATCTCCACCTCTCCAGTGTCTCCTCAACCTGCTTCCTACTATCGCTACAGATCACAATGTCATCAGCAAACATCATGGTCCACGGAGACTTCTGTCTAATCTCGTCTGTCAACCTGTCCATCACCATTGCAAATAAGAAAGGCCTTAGAGCCGATCCCTGATGTAATCCCACCTCCACGATGAATGCATCAGTCACTCCTACTGCAGTTCTCACCACTGTCGCACTTCCCTCGTACATATCCTGTACAACTCTTACATACTTCTCTGCCACTCCCGACTTTCTCATACAATACCACAGCTCCTCTCGAGGCATCCTGTCATATGCTTTCTCCAGGTCCACAAAGACGCAATGCAGCTCCTTCTGGCCTTCTCTAAACTTGTCCATCAATATCCTCATAGCAAATATTGCATCTGCAGTGCTCTTTCTTGGCATGAATCTATACTGCTGCTCACTAATCATCACCTCACTTCTTAACCTAGCTTCCACTACTCTTTCCCATAACTTCATGCTGAGACCTGTTGAGTTAAAAAGTGACAAGATATTGTTTCATAAATAACTATGTGTGTTTTTTAATTCAAAAACAAGTAGTTATCCATCTGTTCTTATATTTTTACCAACACAATTATAGTAATGTCTTAGTTAACAACATAGATACATTCCCAGACTTTATTTCATTATAAGAACCTTCATTATTAGAGTTAACAGTACCATGGAAGGAGTCATTGCATACAGTGGCATACAATTGTTAAAGCACCCTTGCTTAAAATGTCTGTTACTGTGTCGTTAAGTGAGTAGAAGATGAGCTGATCACCAAAAGGCGTAAAGTTAAAGATGTCACATTTCTTTTGTTAGCAGTATAGATTAGTGTATTATTCTTGTTTTGTACCATTGTACAATGGAAAAAAGGAAAGGAGCAGAATGCAAAGGTTTAGGCACCCCAAGGTATTTGATGTCTCAGATAACTTTTATCAAGGTCTCAGACCATAATTAGCTCATTAGGGCTATGCCTTGATCACAGTCATTGTTGGGAAACCCCAGGTGATGAAAATTGCAAAGCTGTATAAATTTTCTGACTCCTCAAACCTTGTCTAAACAATCAGCAGCCACTGGCTCCTTTAAGCACTCTGAAAAATAAAATTGATGCTCAGAAAGCAGGAGAAGGATACAGGACAATAGCAAAGCATTTTCAGGTAGCTGTTTCCTCAGTTCGTAATGTTATTAAGAAATGGCATTTAACAGGAAAGGTTGAGGCCTGGAAGACCAAGAAAACTTTCTGGAGTGCTAGAAAGGCAAACAAAAACCCCTGCTTGACTGCAAAAGGAAGATTTAGCAGACTCTGGAGTGTTGGTGCACTGTTCTTCTGTACAGTGACACCTAAACAAATATGACATTCATTGTAGAGTCAGCAGCAGAAAACAAGCTTGATGCATTTTGGAAGCAGATCATGTGGATAGTTCATTTTAAAATAGAACTTTTTGGCCACAATGTGCAAAGGTATGTTTGAAGAAGAAAAGAATGCCGAATTCAAGGAAAAGAACACTTCTCCAACTATGAAGCATGATCAATCATGTTTTGGGCTCGTGTTGCAGCCAGTGGCACAGGGAACATGTCATTGGTAGAGAGAAGAATGTATTCAAATAAATACCAGCAAATTCTGGAAGCAAACTTCACACCATCTGTAAAGAAAAAGTTGAATTTAAAAAGAATATGGGTCCTACAACAAAATAATGATCCGAAACGCACCTCAAAATCTACAATGGAATACCTCAAGAGATGCAAGCTGATGTCTTTGCTAAGGCCCTTCAGCTTAAACATCATTGAAAATCAGTGGATAGATGTCAAAAGAGCAGTACATACAAGAAGGCCAAGGAATCTTGCAGAATTGCAAGCCTTTTGCAAGGATGAATCCGTGAAAATACCCCAAGTAAGAAATGAAAGACTCTTAGCTGGCTGCAAAAGCATTTATAAGCTGTGATATTTCCAAGAGGGGTTTGTTACTATGTACTGACTATGTTGGGTACCCAAACTTTTGCTTTAGGCCCTTTTTGTTTTTTGGTATTTTGGTTTTGAATGGGGTCCGAAACTGCTCTCTTTTTTTTTTTTTTTTTTTTGGGTAGCCTGATTTTTCCAAGGCTCCTAAGGCTCCATGAATGTGGCCTCACAAACACTCATCTGCCTTGTCCACTTTGTGTATGTTCATGTATTTGTTTAGAACTTGTACTCCAGTTGGGTTCAGAGGCAACACCATCTGTACTTACTTTCCCCAACTCTGTGACCCAGTCCAAGTCAGGATCTTTAAGGACATGTTCCAATGGATTGTACCAGCCTTTGCTTGCAGTTAAGTGCTCTATATCCGCACCACATCTTCCACGTTCTCCTAATTTCTTTCACAGCTTAGTGCCAGCACCAATATTTCTGCATCTAAGAGTTTATTTTCTCCCACTTCTCTCCTCTTTATAATCTACATTTTAATTTCTAAAAATATTGATTTACCTTTTCTGTACTTACTGGGTGAATTATACATATTTATAGAAATATTGAAAAAACTATAGTGTACACGTGAAATACCTAAGTACTCGTGTATAATAACTTTGTGTTCTACAGTAAGCAGTGTCAACAAAGACAGTGATAAGTCCACATAAAGAGGATGCACACTGTTTATCAAAGTACTCAGGCAAACAGGAACATGAACATACGCATGTGCTGCAGCACGTCTTATACAGACTTCAATATAAAGGACCTTCAATCTTCAAGATGTGTTGACCAAAGTATCTGTGTAAGTAACAGAGTGGTTAAAGTGCTGCTCTGCATAAATCATTTTTTAAGAAATTAGACTCGATCATCACTTCATTTATTTGGAATTTGAAACATCCATACATCCAAAGGGCAACTCTACAATGACCTAAAGCAGAAGAGGACATTGCACTGCCCAACTTTCAGTTTTATTACTGGGTGGCAAATATACAAGCTGTAAAGACCTGGACATTGATGCAAATTGATGAATATCCACAAGCCTGGTCTGCAATACAAATAAAAGCTTGCAGTGCTTTTTTATACTCCCAGCTGTATGTCCCAGTTAATACAAACTACCATCATTACACTAATAATCCAATTACCCTTCATTCACTTAGAATATGGAACCAATGTAGGAAGCACTTTAAGACAGAAAAGCTTTTATCTGTTGCACCTCTACATAAAAACCACCTTTTTCCACCCTCTCAAACATAACACATTATTCAGTGTCTGGGATTTAAACACATAGAGACTTGTTCATAGATAATGTCTTTGCATCCTGCGAACAGTTACACTTCAAATACAACTTCTCAAATGTCTTTGCATCCTATGAACAATTGTGCTTCAAGTACAATTTCTCATCAACACAATTTCTCCAGTACTTTCAAGTTAGAAACTTTGGTAAACAGAGCCTGTCCAATTTTTCTCACCTTCTACCTAGTTCTATTCCAGCAGAATTACTGATCGATCTTAACTCAGATAGCATCTCTGCAATTTATACAAATATTTTAAAAGTCTCTTCCGTTCAAAAACCCTAGAGTACATTGGGGAAAGGTAAAAATGTCCGAAATGTTTCAGAGCAAGATTCATCCTGTGAACATTGCAGTCTATGTCCATTCTCACTGAGCCACATGTTCTGGGTGTGCACCAAATTAACAACATTTTGGACAAAAATCTTTACATGCCTATCGGACAGCCTTGGTCTCAGAATCACTCCTAACCTATTAAGAGCTATGTTTGGTGTACTCCTAGATGGCCTTAAAGTGGAGAAGGACAAACAGACTGTAATTTCCTTTACTACGGTATTAGCACGTAGACTTATCTTGCTCAACTAGAAGAATCCTACCCCACCACTCTTAAGTCAGCAGGTAATTTACTTGAATTTGGAAAAAATCTAATTCCTACTTTGAGGGTCTGTTCAAAACTTTTTAAAAAATATGGCAGGATCTAATAAATAACATTTTAGAATTAGTTTCCATTTCGTGGAAAGGGTTACCCATCTTTCCTTGCTCCTTTTATAGAGTAGCTTCAGTTGCTGGCTCCTCTCTCTTTCTTGGGTGGTGGGGGGGGGGGGGGTTATTTGTTAAATTTGACTTGACTTTATGGAATGTTCTCTGTTTCTAATTGAAATCAATACATATAAAAAAAAAACAATTCTCCCCTTTCTGCTATGCAGGCTCCCTTTATACTGCCCAACTGGGTACAGGAGTGATCCTCCGCCTGCTTCGAGTTGTGACCGAGGCATCTTACTGACTTGCTATCATTTACCCAGAGGTTGTGGGTTCAAATCCTCTTTCCTGTAACCATGAGCAAATTACTTCACCTGTCTGTGCTCCAATTGAAAAAAGCAAAACAAATATACCCAATTGTATCTTAAATGTTGTAAGTTGCATCAAAAAAGTAAATTAAATAAAATAATAAAAAATAAAAGTATCGGTCAAGTAATGATAATATTTTTGACAATATTTTTAAGTCAGTGGAGCTGCTTACTTTTGAACATGTGCTATACACAATTGTCCATTAGTAAAACATACCTGTAGTAGATCGATTCCTGCTTTTCGTAGTGATTTGGCTTTTGTTGTTGTGGCTATAAAAACAGAGTTTTATAGGAGAACACATTTTTTAAAATAGAAAGGGGTAATCAGTAGGAATAATCTGAAATTTGATTTTATATTATTATCATTATTTGATATTTTCAATTATTATTTATTTACATTGTTTACTCAAGTACAGTATTTCTTTTGTGTTTTTGGCAGTTATATTTGGCCCCAATAAAGTCTGAAGATGCAATTGTACATGCAATGTAATACAGTGCTTGAAATGGATGTACGTAAGTGCCAGTACCCTTTGTGTTACTCAGATGTGTTAACTTGAAAAGTGAAGCCTGTGGAGCAGTAGCTTTGAAAGTTATGGCACAATTTCTCTGGCTTCCCCATTTGAAATTAAAGTTTCACAATATAAGACTGGTGCTGCAGTATTCACCAGTGTTACCAGCACTGTGTTTTGAGGGTTCTGGAGGTTGTCAGAGCGGAATGGATAATCATGATAACTGCCGGTAGTCAAAAGTAAAAAATTGACAGGTACCAGCCCATTCCAAGCACTGATACAAGATTTTAGTTTTAATTAAGGTATTAATACATACACCCCCGTGGTAGATCTGATTTTAATTCTAGGTACAGTGGAACCTTGGGTCACGACCGTAATTCATTGCAAAACTCTGGTCGTGACCTGAAGTAATTTCCCCCTTAGAATTGTATGTAAATACAGTTAATCCGTTGCAGACCGTACGAACTGTGTGTAAATATATTTTTTTAAAGGTTTAGTTTATAATAAATAGTTTACTATACCATAGAATGCACACCGTAATAGTAAACTAAATGTAAAAACATTGAATAACACTGAGAAAACCTTGAACAGAGAAAAGTAACATTGCAAGAATTCACGCTATAGCCTTACAAACCGCTCGCAGTAAACACTTTTTTTTTTTAATGAGTTTTAAGCACAGGGAAAAAAAATGAACATTTCAAAAATCGGTAATTTAATAAACAACAAAGAAAAGTAACATTGCAACAATTCATGCTATGAACTGAAAAATGAACATTTGAGAAATCTGTAATACAAAAACTAACCATAAACTAACCTTGCATGAGTCGAGTTCTGGCATGAAGGAAGTGAGGAAGAACTGGGTGGAGAGGAGATTACAGTTTTGAGGTAAAGTCTGTGACGATGTGGGTTCACTGCATGCTCCCATCTCGCTTCCGAGAGCCCTTAAACCCGTCACCGTTGGCAATGTTACCGATAAGCACGACAGTGAGGCACTACAATGGAGCAATTGGATGGTGCAAAAAGTGCCAAGTGCTTTTATTAAAGTCAACAAAACAACAATCTAAAACAATGTCCAAATTAAATAAAGTGCAGTTCTTTCAGAATCCTTCAATAAATAACTAATCCTATAAAAACAGAAATGAAGTGGAGGTTAAAATCCAATAGAAAAAAGTCTTCATTAAATACGAGGTTAAAACAATGCTCGAAGCAGACTCTTTAAAAACAAGCCTGGTGCATTCTTTAACAGCCTTAATGCGGCCAGCCATCCTCCTTATGGTCACTCCAGTTCCTTGATAGCTCAGCTGGAGCTACCGCTTCCTTCTGCCCCACTGAGTGTCAGCCAAAACACCCCTGCTTCGGCTCACTGCCTAGCTGCCTGCCTGCGAGCACGCGCTCGCTCACACCAGTTCTTTCCACACTGCTTCCTGCTTACTTCCTCACTCCGCAACCTCTGTCTTTCTTTTCTTTTTCCTCCCTTTAGCCGCCTCGCGCTGCAGCAGTCAACCGCCGTGCCCCCTCGCTAAGCTGTAAGCGTGGCGATTATTTATTTAATACTGGCCTCTTGACGTGAGCTGTGGACCCACTATACCACAAAGTCCCTCTGTGCGATGCACGTCTGACCAAGAACAATGTACTGTACAGCGAGAGACTGAACACGTGCATAAATCACCAGCGTGTACGAACCGGAAGGGAAACGAAATAGAGCACAAAGAGTTCACAGCGAATGCACAGGGAGAGACTGAACACATGCGGAAATCATCGGTGCGTACGAACTGGAAGGGAAACTGGCTTGTTCGCCACCAGAGTATGTGGTCGTGAACAGATGCAAAAGTTTGGCAAACTTTTTGGTCGTAACTCGATTTGTACGTGGTCCGAGATATTCGTGACCCGAGGTTCCACTGTATTATTATGTTCTCTATTTTTAAAATTACCAGCAGATTTTAGACTTTGCTTCATAATTCAATGTACAGGACAGTAATAAGTGGAATAAAAGAAAGCTAACAATTTCAGATCACAAGGCTGTAACCTGGATGGTGTTTTAAGAAGCAGCTGGGCAATTTTGCTGCCCAAAAGATCCCCTGCAGCTAGGATGAAGGTCATCTCTATTAAAAATCCAGGCCATTTCCTAAAATCATCCCAGTTGTTAACATATTATCATAACCAATGTTTTAAAATCTTTCTCAGCCTTTACGGTCAGAACCCAGTTTTACCTACTTAATGTTAGTTTTTCACCCAGTTGGGAAATGAGAGTGTGGAGGACAGGATCTCCCTTGACTAAACAAGCTCAAGTAGAAATTGCAAATAAAACTGAAGAAAGCATGTGTACCCCTTGGTAAAATGCACATGCGTACCCCGACACAAGAGCGAACTGGTTGACTTGCTGCCATTGTTTTTCCCAGCTTGCAATCCAGTGGTTGAGAAACACTAATATAAAGCAGAGATACCTTTCTGAAAATCATCCCATATTATTCTTATACACATTATTCTAAAGCAGAGTAGTATGAATTTGAGTAATTGACTGAGTACAACTTTGTGTGCATTTGCATGGACTTTCTGATTTCTGGTTTAATATTGCAGTGATAAATGTGTCCAGCACAATATATCAGAGGAAAAGTAGCCATTTCCTTTTGAAAATATAGTAAGGTAAAAGTAGACAGAAAATTGTATACTCAAATAAAGTAGAAAAATTCTCAAAAAATACTCAAGTACAATAACAAAGAATTTGTACTTTGCTGCTATACAACACTGATCATAACAAAGTATTATTATGCTTTATATTAGCAAATCAACATATGATAACAAATGGTCATGTAAATGATGTGATTTTTTTTTTTTTGTAACAGTTCTAGGCTGCTGCTGTTATGGAGGATAACTTTACTACAGTAGTAGAAAGCAGAAGTGAAGTCAACTATGGGCTGTACTTTTTAAATACTGCATTTCTTTCCTCCATTGCACTCTACTGTTTTTATGCGAGTTTGATTGAACAGATTTCATACAACTTAAGGAAGCTGATGTTCTCTTCTTTTTTCTTAAAGCAAACAACACAGCCACTGGGACCAAGAGCTGGAAGGATCAACCAGAGAAGATACCCAACACTGAAGTGAGGCAGGCCTGAACTTCCTGGAAGCAGAAATGATAATGAAAGGCAATATCACTGCTTTTCAAGCATTATTAAATGCTGGAAAACATCAGACATGTTTTAGTCATGTTCAGTTGTGGCAGAGGAAACCTTTTGAGACGAATCATAGATCTGCGTTGCTCATTATAGTATAAACTATTATTTAACATCATTAATGTTTGTCTGGTAGAGGATTTTATAATACCTTTTTTACAGACCGTTCGAAGAATGGACTTGATTAAAGTGCTGCTTTGTTTCTGCTGGGTTAGAAGTAAAATAATAAGGAAATTCTCCTTTACCAGACAAATGCTAATGATCCAACTGTAATAGTTGTTAGTGAGTTGTATCCCATGTTTGGAAGGTGACCTCTGGGCTGCCTGAGCCTTGTTAACACCTCTGTCATAAATGTCATTAATCTGTAAAATGTTGAATAATTGGATATATTACAAAGTCCATTATATTTAACCAAAATAGGTGTACTTTTTGAACGCTGAAGCTTATAGCTTGATCCTGTGTCTTTTGACATGTCAGATTTTGCCATAATATTATCTGAGAGAATAAAGGGCTTTGTAAAGTCTGAGCTCTTGCTGAAGAGTGAAGGATTCAGCTGGTTTTTTTTTTTTTCCTTCTTTTTTTGTTTTGTTTTTTTAATCACTGAATTTAAGAACGGCCTTAGAACCCAGTCAGTTCCCTCCAGGCAATTTGTTATTTATACTGTGACAACATTAAAGATTTAAAGAATAAACGGGATATAAATAAGATGTGCTGTTTTTATCTCATATGTATGTAATTAACCTGTAATTCCAGAAGGCCACCTTTTACAAATTCAGCCTATCTGTAATCTGCAGTGCTTGAGAATCTGAGTGAGATTTTTTTTTTTAATTTTCATTAAGTGCAATATTATAAATATTTTCATTTTAATATGTAGTGGTAAAGATATAATGGCAGAATGATACTGTAGACACAAGGAATTGAATTTCATTCCATTCATTTCACTGTGAAAACAGGATATGCAAGTGAGTGGTCTGTATATCTTTTCTGCAGATGATCAGGGTCTTAATTTTGAAAATCAGACTCAACTGAAAGAAAGAGGGTTGACTGAATTATAATGCTACAGTGTTAAATTGCCAGTCCATCATATACAAGCTTGTAGTTATTGAGGTTCAGTTCTGTTTCCATGTTATCAAATGTGTGTATAAGAGAAGTGGATTGCCTTAATGGCGATACATATGGGTAAAATAGTATTTTCTGAACTTGAACCCTTTGGCAAAATCCAATTAAATTTGTCCCAAGGTACCTCTGACTTCAATAACTGATCAAGAACAATGTGATTTCCAAATCCACCTTTGAGTACTAATTTACTGTATGCACTAATCAGTCATTTCCAGAGGAGGAGGAGAAAAGGAGGACTGGTTTTCATCTAACCTCAGACTGTCTGTTTTCTTTCTTTCATTCTTCTTTTATGGGGAATGATGGGATGTTCTGTCCTTGTGATTATTTTCTTTTCAATGTCTTTTGTAGCTCAGTCACAAACTTTGCTTCTGTGTAGTTCCTATGCCTGAATTTGAGTGTAGACTGCTGATAGTTTTAACACAGAAGGCTCCTTTTATTTCAGGGGAGCTCCTATTTTTCCTATAAAGTGTTAGAATTAACACTGTAAAATTCTTACAATAAAACAATATTTTGTGCTCTGGAATGCCTTGGAATGTGTTGTCATGTTTATTCATTTTTGGAAATTTATGCTTTTTATTTTTCATACTTCAGACATTATTTTTCATTATTTTTTTTTCCTCATCTTAATTCAATACTTTTCAAGTGAGAACCACAATTATGTAGAGCTGCTGCAATGCGTGGATTAAAATCAACTAACTGGCACAAAAAATTAAATGTAGTATATTTTTTTAATTGGCTAATTGTCCATGCCTCTCCCCACACATTGTGTGCCAACATGCTATGATGTTCTGGTTCTGTCATGTTTTGCAAAGGACAGTTCTTACAAGTGTCCCCCAAAAGTGTCTCCAGTGTGAGAATTTCACTACAAAAGCTAAGGAGATGTTTGTTTGTATATTATGTAAAACACAGACGGTATTCCACAGAAGCAAAAAATCTGAAGAGGAAATTCTTTAAAGCTGTTGCACATGACAAGACTTCTGCAGTGTAAGTACTCGATGTACATTCACTTAGCCATGTGAAAATTGTTTTTAGTGATGTGAAGCTGACTGACTTGTGAAATTCATGCTAGTGGGTAGTGTTGCAACAAATGTTAGACCTGCGGTATTTCTTTCGATAGAATACATAAATACTAGGCCTCATTTTTGTGATTAATGTGAAAAGTTCAATGCAATAAAAAATATTGTTGCATCTGGGGCTGGTAACGAGACAAACACCTGGCATTTTCATGTTTTTTTTTTTTTGTTTTAGTTTTTTTTCATTCCGAAATACTGTAATGATCAGGCTGGAAATTCTGAGGGCCATGTCGCTGGATACCTACTAAGTACTGTGCTGTCAGAAGCCAGAGTGCATTACACATACATCTGAATGAGAGGAGGAAATCCTGGGAAAAGGGTTAAAGGAACACGAGAGATGGATTTGAGTGTGGAAGGTGCTGGAATGGAGGCAGTTTTGGTTAGCGTTAGTGATGTAGCACAGGAGTCGCACAGGGTGGGTGTGAACACCACAGGGAGAGTAAAAGTGAAGTAGCCATGTGCTTCTGGACCGCAACGCTAACGTGGAACACAGTATAGAGGAATTAGACGAGTCTGAGTGCAATTAATGTAATGGCAATCACTGAGCTGATTTATGTCGGCTTCTGCAGTTAGTCCTGTCTCCTTCAACAGGTTTCAACCCCCTGAGGAGCATGTCTCTCTCAGGTCTTGAGCCAGGGGCACTACACCTTTATTTCCACGGCACACCAGTTGAAAAACACTTGTGAAGAGTATAATTATCCAGTCTTTGATGGTGATGAACAGTTGAGGATAGTATTTGCAGACTTTTAACACAAGTTTTAATGTTTGCTCATTTAAGAGATGCTTATTCTTTCAATTAAATTAATCTTCAGTGCATTCAAAGTAAATGGTCATTTCTATCATTTTAAGTTTTACTTTGACCCAACTGTGTCTCATATGCTATGCCAACTTGATAATTAATACATTGACCTTGTTTTCTTTTTGAGTTCTTTTCAGCTTGCCTTTTACAAAGGCAATCGACTTCAAGTATACTTGCTCAAGTAGTATTTTGTTAAACGTTCAGTTTTAATGTCATTGTTCAAATTTAAACTATGCCATTATTATTTTTTTTAATTCTATTGTGTTGATTCTGCATTAAATTTCTAATTCAATGTATTTTTACTTCATGATTTATGTATTAATTTTTTAACTATGTTTTAGTGTTAGATGCAATTAATTGTGATTAATTACATACATTTATATGATTTTTTTTTTTATTTTTATTAATTCCCAGCCCTAATAAATACATTTGGGTAGTCTTCTAAATACACTTTCCAGTTGTCCTAAAATTGTATTTCAGTATACAGGCTAGCTAAAAATGATCAGGTTGTTTAAATGCAGGTTTTAGCTTTATTTTGGACAGAGTTGCATATTTGCCTTTTTCTAGATATTTATACCAGGGCTGGCATCTTGTGACAATTAAAAGAAAACTACAATATCAGCAAAATCTTATATAAACATGACATCTTTTTTTAAGTTTATAGATATTTTTTCTAGTGATTAAATTACAGTCCTCTCCACAATAGTTGACACCCCTGGTAAAGTTGAGTAAAAATGGTTTTTGAAAAGTCAACTTTTGGTGAATTACCTTAATTTCACACTCAAAAAACGAGATAAATCCAACCTTTAGCTTATGTAAACTTATTATGAGAAAAAAAAATCCTCATCAAGAAATAATGATTTTTAAAAGAACTAAACATGCCACAATTATTGGAACCCCATCATTTAAAGTTCTTTGTAAAACCTCCCTTTGCCAATAAAACAGTACTGACTCTTTTTCTGACACCCCTTGTAAGGCTGGAGAATATGGAGCAGGGATCATTTCTCTTTACAAAAACACCCTGGATCATCCAGGAATCTAGGTCCTCTCTTGTGAACTGTCTTGTTCAGCTCGCCACACTCAAATTTTTTTTTCAATGGGGTTTAGGTCTGGGAATCAATCCCTTAATCATTTTTGTGTTGATTTGGACATATGTTTTGGATCATTGTCCTGCTGGAAGATCCAGCAACAACCCAGTTTTAGTTTCTTGGAAGAGGCATCCAGAATTAAATTTAAAATCTCCTGGTATTTCATGGAGTTCATCATGCCATGTACTGTTAACAAGGACTCCAGGGCCTTTGGAGGAAAAAACACTCCATAACATAACAGAACGTTAACCATATTTAACAGTGGGGATCAGGTTCTTTTCTGTGTGTACACAGTGCCCTCCATAAGGTTTGGGACAAAGACGTGCAGCTTTGGCATGTATGGCTGCCACAGTTAGTGGCACACCTACCTTCACTGATGATGTACTGCAGTTCCACAATGAATTTTGAAGTGAACAGGAACATGTTATCTGCTCAAGTTCTAGTAAATGTCTCCAGCATCATTGGACAGCACTTCATTCTACAACAAGATAATGATCCCAAACATACTGCTAAGGTAACATAGGAGGTTTTCAAAGCTAAAAAGGGAAACTTTTTTAATGTCCAAGCCAGTCACTCGATTTAAATCCAAGTCTTTGACAGGTACCATGGCTAGTTCTTAATAATGTAAAAGACAATCCTAATTTTTTTTATTTTATTGATTTTATTGAAATCACACAACATTCCATACAAATAGATCAATTTTACAAGAATAGAATTGAAAACCAATAAGCCCCCACCCATGAGAAAGAGCATGGGGAGGCAGAATAAAACTTAAACCTATTAAAAATAAGTAAATAGATAAATTAATAAGTGATTGTAGATGAATGGAAAAGAAAAAGAAAGAATAGAGAGAGAATCTACGTCCTCTGTGCTTTAAAAGCTTATTCTAAAATGTTATTAATTAGATCCTGCCAGGTTTTGAAAAATGTCTGAACAGATCCTCTAAGTGAGAATTAGATTTTTTCCAATTTCAAATACTATATAACATCAGTTACCCACTGACTTGAAAGAGTTAGGATTCTTGCAGTTGAGCAAGATAAGCCTGCCTGCCAGTAGTGTAGTAAAGGCAATTACAGTTTGTTTGTCCTTCTCCACTTCAAGCCCATATGGGAGTACACCAAACACAGCTCTTAATGGGTTAGGAGGGATTGTGACACTAAGGCTGTCTGAACGGCATTTAAAAAGTTTGGTCCAGAATGATGTTAATTTGGTGCAGGCCCAAAACATGTGACCCAGTGAGGCTGGAACTTGATTGCAGCTTAGGCAGGTTGGATCTTGCCCTGGAAACATTTTGGACAATTTTAAGTGAGACAGATGTGCTTGATATATAATTTTGAGTTGAATAATTGTATGCTTTGCGCATATGGAGCTAGAGTGAATTCTCTGCATTGCTACCTTCCACTCCTTTTCTGAGGTGTTGAGGGAGAGATCCTTTTCCCATTATCCTCTTGGATCTTTGAAAGGGAGGGGAGTGTAAATTGGCTTTATAAATTGCAGAGATGCTGTCTAAGTCCTTGAAACTGATCAATATATTTTCCAGCATAGAAGGAGGTGGGAGGTGAGGAAAATTGGGCAGGTTCTGTTTAACAAAGTTTCTAATTTGAAGATAGTGAAAGAAATGTGTTGCTGGAAAGTTACATTTAGAATGTAATTTTTCGTAGGATGCAAAGACAATCCTAAATTTTATTTCATTTTTTTTTGGTACTAAAAGCACAGTTGAAAGAGGGGGGAGCATGCAGTAAATTAAATTCAATGTTGTGATAAAGAATGCAACCCCCCTTTAAATTCTAAGGTCTGATGTACATAGTTGTAACTAACTATCCTCTAGTCCTCACAAGGCACTAAAATTAGATGAACCTTACCTCAAGTGACATTCGAATTTGTCATTAATTATGCCATAGTTTCATTCATTCACCATGTAGTATTTTCTTTTTCCAGTCCTCCTGTGAAGCTCAACACAGAAATTTGAGACGGTATTTTAAATTACATTTAACTGCAAATATGTGCATATTTATTAATTCTACTATGATCAAGTAGGCATTCATCATAGAATATTTGATCACTTCAAAGTTTTGGTCCCAGACTTCATTTTTAAATAATTCCCTGCCTTATATTATTAGGTGATTTTTCTTCCCACTTAAATCAATTTTAATTCTGTGCTGTTTTTCACCTTTTAGTGTCAGCTGTCCACCTTTTTTTTTTTTTTTCTTTATTTATGCGTCCTAAATTCTTCCTTTGGATTTTTGTTATGCTCGCTCATGCACTGATTCTCACCTTGACTTACCTTCTGATTTTGTGCATTTATGATCCATACCGTAAATGTTTTCATTGCCTTAGTAACTTGTATTATGTATTAAACAAACTGTTCAATATTCAGTGACCCTTGTGGTCAATTTATTGACTGCTTCAATTCAATTCAATGACCTGCAATCAGTCATTTTCTGTATTTATTGATCAGCCTCATGCTGTGTTGGGAGATATTTGGACCCACCACTTAGGACTTCCTTCACTCCCTTATATTTACAGGGTCTCCAGGGCAAACTGGTTCAACTCCTGCAACAAATTCTCAGGCATTTGTAGGTCCTAACTAGAAGATCCAAAGATCTATACTATACCAAAACTCTTTACATTTGTTCCTCAGCTATTTTGGTCGTGTCACCTTCCAGGCTCATCTGAGGTAAACGCTACCACTCTGTAACCCCAAGGGGCGCGATTGCTAACTCTTGCATCTCTCTTAGCGACCCCAGCTCCGAGAAGACACCCTCTGAGGGCAGCTGACCACGCCCCATCAGGTCTGGGAGCTATAAAAGCAAGGCGCTCCTGAGAAGTGGAGTTTCATTCACGAGGTAAGTACACTGCCTTACAGATCTCCAATCCTGTAATTAAAAGCACACTCCAGAGCCTATCAGTGTTTACCTTCACATTTGTTAACTCTGCACTATCATGCGCCTATCGTTTTTTTTTTTTTGTTTTGTTTAAAGTAAACTGAGTGTCCGTTAGCACCCCAGTCTTCCATTTGGCTCCTGTCCTTCCCTCGATCAATGACTGAGTAAACTTGCAGTGCTGCAGAGACATTTATGTATTTATACAGGGAGATTCTAATGAGCAAGGCCCCGAGTTACTCATATAATCAAGCAATAAAAACTAAATACATAACAGTGCGTAACTTCATTGATGTGTGAACTATCCAATCACATTTGGTGTTGGAAATGGTTGCCGCCGCCTTGCAAACACAGATCGACACTGCACTCCTTATTGGCAAAGGTATCTGCAAGCATTGTAGGGGTGATGACAGCAATTTTCTGTTCAGTATTTCACTGTAATTGTTCCAGTGTGCAAGGCTTGTTCTTATACACTCACTCGTTCATACATTTTTCCAGGAATACTGTGATCTTTTTTTTCGTTTGGATTGCTTCATTATTAAGGCAATAATGCTTCATAACTCAGGGCCCCTCCCATTAGAATCACCCTGTATAATTGAATGTATATATATTATACTATACATCTGGCTTCAGCGATGTGATGTGTTGCTTGTGAAATGAATAAAGAGAGTGCACAGGTATACTTTCTAACAAGATCTTTTAATGACTGTTAGTCCCCCTGATTTCTTGGATGGGTGTGACTGTTACTCTTTGTATCCGCAGTATCATTTGTGTGAGGACACCAACGACACGTGAGGAAGGGCTTGGTTTGGCACCTTACACTCTGCTGGGACTGGTAACATTGAAGTCCTCCAGAGTGTGTTTTCTTCAACATCAACCGCAACTGCCTCCATCTAACAATTGTAAGCTTAATAGTAGAGTGGTTAAACACTCCTGAAGCCCTTTTTAACGACTCCACTAAATGAGGTCCCCTTGTAACATTTCAAGTTTAATGTGTTTAGTTTCCCTTTTATATTCAAAGTTCTGAATAGTGTGACCCAAATGCTGGGATCAGATGTTTTGATATTGGGATGACTTGGGGTTCTGAGGGATGAAGAAGTGGACTTCACACACTTTGAAAGCTGGTGCAAGTTAGCCCAGCAAAGGACGTTTGGGTTGTTCAGTGGCCAGACTACTGCCTTCATTGACTGCTCTTCCACAGTGCTGAGGACTTCTATGGATCCACCTACTCCCTCCAGCTTAATCCTAGTGCTTGTGCATACTTAACGCCAGACATTCCACTCTCCCGGGGTGGTAAGAGGGGAACCTGTATGCCACACTAGCCTTCAGCTTCTACAGCCAACCCAAGGCCAGAGTCCACATCCATGGCTTAGTGGTGGTCATGCAGCCGTTTTTATCTTTTTACCGTCAAAATTGCTGCGCATTTCCTAATCAAGTATAGTACAAGGGAGAAATGCGGGGTGCGGTAGCGATGAGTGGGGCCTCAGCTCAGACTGCGCTATCCCTCACACACTGGGTTGATGCATGCAATTGGCGCATGCCTGTTTCTGTCTCTCTGTGTGTCGCCAATATAATGTTTGCAGACACGTTTATGATACACTTCGACTTTCCACAGTCTGGCTAATATCTTTAATGAATGTGTGTGACATATCTAGTCTTGCTGATCTGACATAAAACCGCAGTGAAAAGGCACACGGTAAGGCAGACAGTATCGTGCCGCACTGGAGAGGGCAGATGTAAACCTAACAGGTGCTTGTTGCTGCTATTCTTCTACGCAGATATGCCAATAACTTAGCGATATCAGAAAGTTAAGTGCACTGCAGAGGTCTGTTTATTTTTATTTTTTCTTCCAACTTCAAAATGGAAGATTAAGACTTTTAAAAGTAGAGGAAAACAAAAAGGACTATTACAAGAAAGTGACAGAGATTTCCGTGGAGAAGGATAGGCGCATGGACTTCATTTACAAATAAAGGTAAGACCATAAACGGTTTTCAATTTTGTAAAAATGGGATCAGACTAAGAAAAAAAAAATCCAATATCTAAAGACTAAATTTTGACCTTAAATAAAATATTCGTTTGCTTTTCTTGTTATCCTTTTGTTGAACAGTCTGTATTAAAATTGATTAAAGCATAAGAATTAAAATATTTTAAAAAGAACAAAATATTTCAATTAAGGTCAAAATTGAAATCCGTTATTTGTACACCACTCTATACTTCTATTTTTATTTAATGAGTATAATTTGTGAAATTGCAACGACAAATTTAAAACATATGGAGGGTGCAAAGCAAATGCGCTCTTTCCGCTCTCTCTCGCCACTATAAATTTAACGTTGTTTCTTAGCCAAATATGTGTGTAAAGAATGCTGATGAGATATTAAACATAACCAGTAGTCAATGTGCATACTGCCAGTCGAATGGATGTCGATGAACAAATCTCTCGAAATGTGTGCTTGTTTAAAGCTTAACAGCAATATGCTTGCACAGGCTGGTTTTTTGGGTTGAAACATTTGATCTTGCTGACTGTACTCATTAGGCCACAATCTGTTTGCTCATTGATAGTCAAGCTGTGTTTAACGGCATTATGAATTGTGAGTGTATTTTGTTGACTGAAGCATAACTTGCATTGAAATATATGTAGGCCAGCATTTGTGGTCTTGCAACAGGAAAAAAAAAAACTAAAATTGTACTAATATTATATTAAAAACTAAATAAAATAAAAACTAAAATTTTAAACACAGAACTAAATAAAAATTGTTGACTCCACTGAAAACTAGAACGAAATAAAAATTAAAATTAATTTTATAAAATAAAATAAAAACTAAAATTAATATCAGAACTGAAATATCACTGGTCTTCGGGGGTCACGACCTGATTACTATGAAAGGTCTTCTGTGAATTAACAAAAACAATTTTACTGCTTGCTACATTTCTTCATGCTACGGTAGTTTGTGTATTGGCCATTTGCTTACATCCTTGACTTTGTTTCTTGCACTTGGGTTTGTCCTTGACATGCGTTTTTCTTCTGACCTCCTGATTTTGACATGTTTTGATTTCACATCCTTTGCATAATCTCAACATAACAAACAGTAATCTGTTCAGTTCGTAGTACAGTAATCCGTTTAGTTCAGTAATCAGTTCAGTTCAAGTATACTGAAAATCTCACATCACAAAACTACCACATCGCATGAATGTCACTCTGTGGACCATGTAAAATAACAACACAGAATGTGGCAGTTAAAATGTATATGAGTTGAGCACATGTCTGTTTCTTATTACAAGCCATGGCAAAGCATAACCACTGAAGAAACAGAGCTGCAGAAGCAAAAGTAGGAAAATAAGTGGAATATTGCATGGTGAATGGGAGAGGCTGTGAGCAGACAAGCAAGCAAGAGTCATATCCTTACCTTAGGAAAATGGGGCCAAGAATCTGTGATAAAATGTATTACTGTCTGTTTCCTTTTGTGTCAGAAGTCACCTCAGAAATGCAGAAGGGACATCTTCTTAAATCCAAAATCTTTGCCGCTTCAAAGTGGACATATTCAGTAAGTCTTGAGGCTTTTCTTCACAATTGGACTCTGGTGCCCATTAGCTCCATAAGTTTTTGGCTAGTTAGTTTTTAACATGTATAAAATATGCTTCATTAGGACATAAATTCATGTGACAAACTAATAAATACCATACCATGATTGTGAAGAAATAACTCTGACTTGAAAAATAACGAATCATATGATCAATGCAATAACTTTTCTAGAAAAATATTGTGTCTTGTAGTATGTGATATTGTCTTTGTGTTGGGTACTACCAGCCTGTTTCTACCTGAGGGCCTGGACCATTTGGCCCTGCAGTGTTCTCTGTATTCATCATTGTGGGTGGTTATGGTAGAATTAGCACTATGTGCCCCCTGTAATTTGAAAAGAAAAGAAGATCAATGTCAGGACAGCATTTCACTGCATCTTGATGTTCACCCACTACTGAGGAAGGCTGCACTGAATTTAACCGGGCCACCAAGGAAGCTTGCATGTACTCCTCCTGAAAAGAAGCCAGCAGCATGAGGCCCCTCTTTCAAACAATCGGAATATCTCTGGTGCGAAAAGAACAGATGTGAATGTAGAGAATCATTTTTTCAGTTGTGTGCCATCCTCACAATGCCCATTAGACACCTGGCCACGGGGTGTTTAGCGCTGCTACCAAACGTGCAGTGTACAGCTTGAGTCATGCTATGTGTGTCGTCCTTCCATGTTATTGTGGCTTGTCCTTTTTTACCATAAAGCTGTTCCACTCTCAACTGCTTTTCTTTCAATTTAGACAGTTGCATGGTCAATATATTCTCCTGTGCAGCAGGTGGTTCACATTACTTAGCACATATATCTACATAATTTGTGAAATGATGTCGATATTGGAGAGTATCTCAATAATCTAATACCATTTGATTCAGACCAGTATTCCATCACTTGATTATTTTTACTTGATGTGAAAGGCCTGAACTTGTGTGTTTCATTAGTCATTAGCAAAAGAGTGACTGGTATGAATAATTAGGCGAATTAATGTTTACGTTACAGAAGTTTGCAGACATACAGGAAAATTCAGTTACGGCCCCACCAGTATTTTCATGCCAAAAAACGCCACTGTAAGTTTTACATGTTTTTTCACACGCCAGCCACTGGGCGGCAGTGTCACACGTTTCCGTTTGGCCGCTTGACGCGTTCTCCTTGTCTCCTCTCGGCTGCTGTCTCGTCAGTGGTTGGACTAAAGTGTTACCAGGGAAGCGACGCAACGGAGAGTGCATTCGCTTGCATTAAGCAGAAAGAAAATGAAGCCGCGGCGGAGCTTTGAGCAGCAGCAGCTAAACAGGACTGGGCGGTGGTGTCTCGACAGCTCGGATGAATGAGCGGACCACCAACATAATGACGGTATGGGCCTAAATGTGTATATATATATATATATATATATATATATATATACAAATTATAGTTAGAATTGAGCTTGCTTTTGTGAATTTTATGGATAACTATTTGTATTTCAAATATTTTATATTAATTTATTCATATACTATGCAACTCACCTCTTCGAAAATCCATTTGCTACTCATTGTTCAGAATCATACACTGAATTGCCTAAACTTGTCCTAACTAATCGGAGACTCTTGTCCAACATTAAACCGAACAATCCCCAGGGAGAACATCAGCTGTACTTCAGAGGCCGTAGGAAATCCGATGGCACGGGCTTTTCATTTTGCTTAATGACATCCTGGTCACTTTCTTTTCTTTATTAAACATGTTTAACGGCCACACAGCATCAATCATCGCCTATTTACTGTACAGTACGTAGGTCACCTGTGCAAGAATATTCAAAAGGTGTGTGCTGACGCAATACGCCAGACTCTCGCCTCTATTCCTCCGTATTATTTGAATTCATCCTTTTGGTTTATATGTATTGCAGTGATATTTAACTTAACGACTTTTTAAAACAGCATTTTGCAAAGAGCAGATATAGACATAGTTGACAATTCATTCTGTCATGTAGATATTATACTAGTGGGACTGCTTTGGACTAACCTTTAGATGGAAATAAAACAACAAAAAGTTACTCCATTTATATAAAGCACACATTGTTTCTTTAACAATTTAAATAAAATGTAGTCTGCTAAGGATTTCCAGATTGAAGTAATTTAAGTGACAAACTGACCTACTATACTGTATTGTTTGGAGCAAACAGCAGCAGGGATCACTAAGACAAGGGTATGTGACTGCAAATTCTGTCATGTCTTAAGAATGGCGATAGCAATGTATGACAGATTCATGGACAGAAATTGCAGTTATTCAGTCAGGTACAGTATCAGTTTATGCAATGTGCGTCTTTAAATTAGTTTTAATCAGCTATCATTCACTTTATAAACCTTTTCCATACATTTATGAGATAATTGCAGTATGTGGGAGGCAGGGTCTTGAGCAGTCCACCTGGCAGAAAACAAGTCCAAGGGGAAAAACAGGGGAAAGATCATGTAGAAAATATTTAAATATGGGATTTAAATGCTGCGACACAACCATACATGGTGTAGTTTAAATTACAATTAGACCTACAACAAATTTTTGTATAGCGCTCTTCACTGAGTGCAGGTGCAGAGTGCTGTGAACAATTCTTAGTTAAAATACAAGCATAGATCATACAAATTACTAAATATACAGCTGGTTCACTTATAAAATGTAGATTTGTTAAAACACACATAGAACAAGGTAGAAACAAATTAAACATTAATGGAGACCAGCAATATCTATCCATAAATTAATTAAAGAACTGTGGCCACCCTGGGTTTTTTTTATAGTGGAGTCTGTGCTGAACATCCAGTCTGATAAGTGAATCCTTCCACCTGATAATTTCAATGCTAATAAAAATTAAGTAGAAAGGATTTTAGATAGTCTTTATACATAGTATAGTATTGTTTGTAAAAGGAAATGTCACAAAAACATCACAGCTGAACAATATCTTGTTTAAAAAAGAAAAGGCATAACAGTTGATTTTAGTGTTTCTTGTGCAACATTGGATATCGGAGTGTCTTCTGTGTAACCCTTCTTAAAGGAGAATTCATCAGAGAGCTGCATTTACAAAAGATAAGAACATGTTCCATATGTGTTTCTTGAATTATTATTAGTTACAGCAGAATGATCCAAATGGTACATCTACTGAGTTTTGGAGGAGGCCAGGACATCAATACCATTACTGGGCGGTCTTACCACACTGTACATTATGCAACCCCAATTCCACCTTGCTTTGAGATTTATTTAAATAAATGCCTCATTAGTTAATGCTAATGTAATCTTAGGTATTTGCTTGTCACTGTTGAGCTGAAACAAATCCGTTGAAGTTATTAATGACTTTTTGATAGTTTCTTAGGACAGGTTTCATTCCTTAACTTTTAAACCTGTCAGTTAGACAGGGCCTATGATTCAGTGGTTTACAAAAATATGTTCAGGTTTTGTCTGTTGGAACCACTCGTTGATTTATTGAATTTTTTTTTTCCTTTGCTGGCATTACTCGGTGCAAGGCAGGAAACTACTGTATTTTAGATACCAGCCCGTCACTGCCACAACTAATGCACACTTCCATACTTGCATAATACAGGGTTAATTAAGACTTGCCAGGTAATCCAAAAATGTAGATGACTCCCAGACAGTGGCTACACTACACTACTAAACAGCCGCAACAACAGTGCATTATCACTATGGCACGCCCTGTGTAATCATGCTGTTTGCTTTCATATTTTTTTCTCTAAGTAATAAAAAAAGAGCAACTGTAATCGTAAAATGTATCAACCAACCTTTACCTCTGACAGGAAATAAATCATTCATCACTATACAAACACCTTCTTCATTCTGTACAGATTATTGGGCCAAGTTATCTAAAGATTGCATGAATAATTTTAGCCTGTGCTCCATAGAACAGAGAAATTGATTTGCCAGTTTTGATGAATGAGGTTTTTTAATAATAACTAATAATTATAACTGATAATTAATATGCCACACTATGCATCAGGAGGGTGTAACAAATAATTGAAAAACAGGGGTTTCATCTTTATTGCTTAGAAATTGATAGTCAGTGGTGCTCAGTGAACTGCATTGTTTAATTTAAATGCTGTGTGTAAAACTTTCAGCAGAAACATTAAACCTTAAAATGCGGGCTGTTTTAATTTTGCATTTTCCTTCATTACTCTCTCAGATTCTGTGCACCATGCAGTCAATGAAATGTTATGGGTCTTGATATTGTAATGCCAGAAAGCTCAATTGCTCCCTGTATATTATTGCATGGATGACGAGCCGAGGATTCAGTTCTTCTCTCCTCCTTAATTTTAAACTAACCAAATAAAAGTACACTGACAACCTTCTGTATTTTGCACAAATAATAAGCACATATTCACAAAAACAAAGTTAACAATATAGTTCACCTGTAAAGCAGTGAATTAATTTGACATTCCCTTTTGAAATACAATTGATATCAAATGGCTGTCCAGGAAGAAAACTCAAAATATTGAGGGCACAAGAACCTCTTAGCAGGTCATCATCAAAGGGCCGCATCACATTAGCTTGAGCCAATGGAGACTGTGGATTCTGGAGGTTCATGGAGCTTTTTCCTGCTGAAAGGAATATAAGCTGCTGTTTCGTCTGACACTTTACACTGATCATCTTCCACCTCACTGAAGAAAAAACTGAGCACAGTAAGTGAATGAATGCATAAGCTTATTTGTATGTTTAAATGATATTTTTTAATTTTGAAGGTTGGTTTAAGGCATATTTAATTAGAATTTGTAAAGAGAAATGGGCTCAAGTAGATACTGAGTTAGTTTAAGTTGGTTTGTTGAAAAGTAAGCTGAAGGTATTGCATTGGTGATTTAATTAGAATGCAAGAAAGCTTTATATATACAGGGTAGTGCAAAAGTATTCACTTCCCTGGAATGTTGTCTTAGTTTTCTGCATGACAAAAGATTTGTACACATATTTATCCATTCAGTATTTTTAATGTGAACTTTTAAGCTGTAACAATACATTTCCAAAGACAAAATAAACCTTTTCCTGTAGATATTTGACCAAAGAAGAAAAACTCAAAAGTTAATATTTGCATAAGTATTCAAGCCCTACACACTAATACTTTGTTGTAAACCCTTCTGCTACAATAACAGCCTTAATTCATTTGAAGTAAGTATGTACCTTTTTGCATATTTTCAGAAGTGATTCTTCTTCATACCTCTTGGCAGAATTTATAGAGATCCTCTAGGTTGGTGGGATGGCACCTCTGGACAGCAGTTTTCAAACAGTGCTACAGATTCTCAATAGCGTTACGGTCAGGGCTATGACATGACCATGCCAAGACATTCACCTTTCTGTTTTTGAGCTTATGCTTAGGGTTATTATATGCTGAAGGATGAATCTTCTCCCATGCCGTTGGTTCATAGCAGACTTGAACATGTTCTCCTGCAATATTGTGTGGTAGTAATGTTCATCCATTGTCCCTTCAACTCTGACAAGATTCTCAGTCCCTGCACATGAAAAGCATCCCGTCAGCATGATGCTGCCATCACCATATTTCACCATAGGTATGGTGTTTCTTGAGGCACAGGCAGTGTTAATTTTACTCCATAAATACCTCTGTGAAGTCTGGCTGAAAAGTTCAATTTTGGTCTCTTCTGACCATAAAACCTTCTCCCACATCTCAACTGGGTCTTTCTTGTGCTTTTTGTAGCAAATGCCATAGGTGGTTTTATGTGGACATTTTTTGCTACCCTCCCGTAGAGGCCTGTTTTATGGAGAACTTTTGAAATTGTGGACCCCGTGCACTTTCACTCCATTATCAACTAAAGAGCATTGCAGACTTCTAAGAGTGACGGTTGGAACTTTAGTAGCGTCTCTCACCAGTTAACATCATGCTCTGATATTTAGTTTTGAGGGATGGCCTTTTCTAGTAAGATTTTTGGAACTGTGATGAACCTTCCACTTTTTGCTGATGGATCCAACAGTGCTTAATGGGACATTCAAACTCTTCTATATTTTTGGTAGCTATTTCCTACCTTGTGCACTTCAATGACTTTGTTTCTCACATCAGCAGAATGTTTCTTTGTCTTCATTTTTGTAGTAATTGTCCAACAGAGACCATGGCCATTACAAAGGGTGCTTTTTATATCCAGAGAGATATAAAGGACTCACAAGTAGTGTGTAATTATGTTTAATTATCATTAAGTGACTGTCACCTTTGTGTTTGTGATTCATTTGTATAACCATGGAGCTTCCAAAGCACAGAGGTTTAAATACTTAATGCAAACACTAACTTTTGCATTTTTCTTCTTTAGTTAAATATCTACAGAAAATTGTTTATTTTAACTTTGGAAATGTATTGTTACAGCATCACATCAAAAGTACTAACTGGACAAATATGTGTACAAATCCTTTCTCATGCAGAACATTATGATGACTTTCAAGGTGATTGAATACATTTGCACAACACTGTGTGTGTGTGTGTGTATACACATACATACACAGTACCCTTAGCAATTATTGGCACCCCTGGTTAAGAAAAATAGTAAGAAGTAAAATCTAACAATTTAATTGAAGTAAATTTGTTCTGAGTAAAAATAATCCATCATGGAATATTTATTTTTTAACAAAAGTACATGTGCTGTGATTTTTGGTACCAACAGATATACTTATGAAGTTTAATTGAAGCATTTTTTCTCATTTTTATCTGATTGTATTTAAGTTCATCAGAGTGTGGAGGAAATTTCAAGCAGTAATCCATGACTTTCTGTGTCACTGGAATATAAATATGTGGTGGCACAGACGTCAAACTCCTTTATTCATTCATCAACATGGGAAAGATAAGAGAACACCGAATTCAAATGACGGAAATGAGTGTTGACCTTCCCACTGTAGCTGGTTTTCCTCCAAAGGCCCTGAGAACCTTGTTAGGGTGAATCGCATCATGAACCCCATGAAATGCCAGAGAGATTTTAAATTTAAGTCTGGTCCAAATCTTTGCACAAGAGAGGACCTAGGACCCTGGATGATCATGAGAGATTCTGTAATGAGGAAAGTCTAAGAGTCCCTGCTCTAAATATTCTCCAACCTTACGACATGTTATAGGAGAAGAGTACATACTGTTTTATTGGAAAAGAGAGGTTGTATAAAGAATTAAATGCATGTGTGATTTTATTAAAAATTATTTCTTGATGAGGAATTTTTTCTCAGAATAAATTTAGGTCAGAGACTGGATTGCTCTCATTTGTTTCAGTGTGCGTTTAATGTAATTCACTAAAAGGTGACTTTTTAATAACCATTTGTTCTCATCTTTATGTGTATTTATGTATATGTTTGTGTATTTGTGTAGGATGCCATTGCACTTATAAAATGGACAAAACCAAAAGTATTAGTTCTGACATTCAAAGGTATTTTTTAACATGTATTGGAATTACCAGTTGCACCTAGATAATAGCAGGGTGTGTTTGGTTAACTGTAATAATAGAAACAGGTATCGTCTATCTTAATTCCAAATGCAAACTATCTTCCTCAAGTGATGTAATTTGTAACCCATCTAAAAGAATATAATGAGTGCGACAACTTACCTGTTTAATTTTGTACATCCATCCTCTTCCGCTTATCTGAGATCGGGTCGCGGGGGCAGCAGCTTGAGCAGAGATGCCCAGACTTCTCTCTCCCCGGCCACTTCTTCTAGCTCTTCCCCGGGAATCCCGAGGCATTCCCAGGCCAGCCAGGAGACATACGTTCAGTTCATGTATTTAATGCAATGTGTTTTGTCAAAGTTAAGTTTTACAAAATAAAAGGTGTTTTGTCTTTTTTTGACAGTCTTTAATAGATTTTATTTAGTAAGATACACTTTCATTTGTAGCCCCACAACTCTTTTTGTGGTGTAGTGGCTAAGGCATCAGAGTTTAAATCACAGTCTTACGAGTTTAGGTGATAACTGACTTTCTGTGCGACCCAGAGGAAATCTGTTATGCTCCAGCTGTAAAAAAAAAAAAAAAAAAATATCTGTAAATAGTGGTAATGAATCAGAATATTGTGCGTTGTTTTAGACAAAAGCAGTAGATAGACATATAATTCTAATAATGGAAAATATAGATTTACATACCACACTGTGTGTTTAATAACAGATTTTTAGAAATTAGAATATTGTGCTTTAAAAGTTGTTTCTTATCTATTGGATACAATTGAAACTGAACTCCTATTTGCTTCTAGGCCAGAGATGTGAATATTTATATTTTGCTGTTTTAAAAAATCCTTTTTTATTGTAATTTGATGTACATAATCATATCTTGCAGGAAATCATGAAAAAAGTGAGTGCTGGCCAAGATGATACCACATTTCAGCTACTACCAAAGCTGGCATTTCTCTTCTGCTTGTGTTTTCATTGATTGCATACTTTGGCACTCAGGAAAAGTAATGAATATTTAACACTGGACTCTGTGGATTATAAATCATTCAGTGTCCTCCTGAGACTTCCTCAGATGTCATGGAGCTGTTCAGTTGCTAATCGAAGGTGGCAGCCTCATAATCCATGATGTAACTGCCTGATATTCTGTTGATCAGAACAATGGCTGTATTGTTTTGTTGAAATTAGCGTTGGTTTAGGGATGAGAATGAACTGTTATAATGGTGTCCCACTCCAGCATCTGGGGGATGTAAGTTCTCAGGAGGAAAAGGATTCAGGGAGTTTGGAGTCCAAGGAGATAAGGCAGCTGGAGCTGGAGGCACCTACTTTGAGAAATGAGGAATTTGGTTGTGAAAATTTTCTAAATGACACTTTAAGATTCCCCCCAGATGAAGTTGGACAGGGAGCACTTGGAAGTCCTGTCTTACCAAGATTGCCTCTTATGCCGAAACCTCCGGAACACCCCAGACTACAAAGAGCTTCTTCCCTAGAGGAAAAAACTAGAAGAAGGAAATTTAAGAGCAACCAAGATACTTTGGTTAGTACTAAAGGGACTGGCTCATCTTCTGCTGAATCAATTCCCAGTGACCTTACAGGCCTCCAAATTAGAAACAACACCTCTAACATTCAAGGCAGACTGGGTAATTGGCTTACTTCTCATGCTGCTGACTCAAGAGATCTACAGGAGCTGGGTTATAGCCTTAGAAAGGATGACAGAGATCGTACAGATCCTACAGTGGCACTTGAACCCAAACAAGGCTTGGCTGGGAAACCTTATAAAAAAAAGCTGTCTCCTCTTCCGCCTGCTGGTCCACTCCCAGCTGTGGAAATCAATGTGGCATCTACAGCCTTAAGAACATCTAATAGGATAGATCAGGATTGTGTGGATTATGGCCTGTTAGCTCACAGTACTCTCCAAAGACAGAGCAGCAACCTTAGTGACAGCCGCCTTCTTGATGGTTTGGTGTCGGACACCTGTTCCACCAGCTCCATGAAGTCCACTCTCAGTGTACTGAATCCTATACGATCTAAAGACATGCGAGATAGGTGAGTTTGTTTTTCTGTTAATTACGTTTGAATTGTACATTTATACCTTGTAATATTCAACCTTTTAAGAAAATACTTATCATTGATTGTTTGGGAGCAGTTTTCACTAAAAATGAATGATGTGTTATGTGTTAAATAGGTGTTTGCATCATTTGTATCGGTGGGCAGTCTTCATAATTGTGCCTGTAAGTGTATTAACAAGTAATGCTATTGGGCAGATTTACTAGTTGTTTTAAGACGTTTAAAAATAGAATATGTTTAGATGGCATTTTTTAACAATTGGATTAATGCTGAATGTTTGTTCTACATGACCAGTATACTATTAACACAAATTGGAAGGCCTCTTCAGCTAAAGGCAACATAGGAGGCTGACTTAGGTAAATGCGTGTCCAGTTTCAAAAAATCATTTAACTGACATGACAGTGAGAGTTTCTAGGGGCAGTGAATTGTATTATAAATGCAAAATTAGGAATTTATTGTTTCAAATATAATTTATATTAAATGTTCTACACGCATATGAAAGCTGTCTCAGTGTTGGTAAAATGGCACCTGACCTGATTAAAAAAAAAAAAAAAAGTGTTTTCAGCATCCATTTATTTACAGAGACCACCTGTTCTGTTTCACAATGAACCAGAGCCAGCCCCAATCCCAACAGCAATGTGTGCAAGACTGAAGCTACAGTAATTTTGCACAAGAAACCACTTTTCACAGGGCGTACTTAAACAGTTGCTCATAGCATGTTAGTTGGAGTCACCAACTATCCTAACATGTCCATCTTTGGAGTTTGAGTAGAAAATGTATTCAGACATGGAGATACAAACTGATTTAGCTGTTTTTCAAACCCAGTGTCATGAAGCTGAAGGTTTTACCTTTGTGGCACAATTGTTCTGGTCCCAAGTTAAAAATCATTGAGACTACAAAGACCATATTTGAGCCAGGAACTACCAAATAAACATTTTTGTGAACTGCATGATTTTACTATCTTTTAGTAATTTTTGCAACAGAGGTTGTGGTTGAAATTCTAAAAGTGATGTTGTGTCTTGAATTACAGTTAGGTCCATAAATATTTGGACAGAGACAACTTTTTTCTAATTTTGGTTCTGTACATTACCACAATGAATTTTAAATGAAGCATCTCAGATGCAGTTGAAGTGCAGACTTTCAGCTTTAATTCAGTGGGTTGAACAAAAAGATTGCATAAAAATGTGAGGCAACTAAAGCATTTTTTTAACACAATCCCCTTATTTCAGGGGCTCAAAAGTATTTGGACAAATTAAATAACTGGAAATAAAATGTTCATTTCTAATACTTGGTTGAAAACCCTTTGCTGGCAATGACAGCCTGAAGTCCTGAACTCATGGACATCACCAGATGCTGGGTTTCCTCCTTTTTAATGCTCTGCCAGGCCTTTACTGCAGCGGCTTTCAGTTGCTGTTTGTTTGTGGGCCTTTCTGTCTGAAGTTTAGTCTTCAACAAGTGAAATGCCTGTTCAATTGGGTTAAGATCAGGTGACTGACTTAGCCATTTAAGAATTTTCCACTTCTTTGCTTTAATAAAATCCTGGGTTGCTTTGGCTGTATGTTTTGAGTCATTGTCCATCTGTATCATGAAATGCTGCCCAATCAATTTGACTGCATTTAGCCGGTTCTGAGCAGATAGTATGTCTCTGAACACCTCAGAATTCATTCGGCTGCTTCTGTCCTGTGTCACATCATCAATAAACACTAGTGTCCCAGTGCCACTGGCAGCCATGCACACCCAAGCCATCTCACTGCCTCCACCGTGTTTTACAGATGATGTGGTATGCTTTGGATAATGAGTAGTTCCACGCATTCTCCATACTTTTTTCTTGCCAACATTCTGGTAGAGGTTGATCTTGGTTTCATCTGTTCAAATAATGTTTTTCCAGAACTGTGCTGGCTTTTTTAGATGTTCTTTAGCAAAGTCCAATCTAGCCTTTCTATTCTTGAGGCTTATGAGTGGCTTGCACCTTGCAGTGCACCCTCTGTATTTTCTTTCATGCAGTCTTCTCTTTATGGTAGACTTGTATATCAATACGCCTACCCCCTGGAGAGTGTTGTTCACTTGGTTGGCTGTTGTGAAGGGGTTTCTCTTCACCATGGAAATGATTCTGCGATCATCCACCACTGTTGTCTTCCGTGGATGTCCAGGTCTTTTTGCGTTGCTGAGTTCTCAGGATGTACCAAACTGTAGATTTTGCCACTCATAATATTGTAGCAATTTCTCGGATAGGTTTTTTCTGTTTTTGCAGCTTAAGGATGGCTTCTTTCACCTGCATGGAGAGATGTTTTGACCGCATGTTGTCTGTTCACAGCAAAATCCTCCACATGCAAGCACACCTCAAATCAACTCCAGGCCTTTTTATCTGCTTAATTGATAATGACATAACGACGGACTTGCCCACACCTGCCCATGAAATAGCCTTTGAGTCAATTGTCCAATTACTTTTGAGCCCCTGAAAAGAAGGGATTGTGTTAAAAAAATGCTTTAGTTGCCTCACATTTTTATGCAATCTTTTTGTTCAACCCACTGAATTAAAGCTGAAAGTCTGCACTTCAACTACATCTGAGTTGTTTCATTTAAAATTCATTGTAGTAATGTACAGAACCAAAATTAGAAAAGTTGTCTCTCTCCAAATATTTATGGACCTAACTGTATACTGTTACTGTAAGAGTAAATTTAGTTTAAAAATTTTCATTGTTGTGTGAAATTGAAAGTAACAATAAATCATTTTTCCTTATCTCTGTTTCAACAAGCAGCTTAGAGCACTGTACACGTATACAAATATCCGTCTACTTTCTTGCCCTCTTTTCTAGTGCAGCTCTCGGGTAACGGTGTAAGGAGGAGATGACCAGGTGTGGTCAGGCTTTACCAGACCATTGCAGGGCACACTTACTTATGCTGAACCAATTTAGAGCTACCAGTTAATCTAAAACGTGTGCCTTGGGACCGAAGAAGAAAACAAAGCAGATATGTGGAATACTTGTAACATCCACACAGGTACAGCCTGAACCCTGCTTTGAACCCAGGACACTGGAGCTGTATGCCACCATGTTGCACTTTTTACAGACTGGATGCTTTCAAAACAAAGAAGTAAATACAAATAGCGTGCAAAATGTACCTTTCTCTCTCTCTCTCTCTGTTTATCTAGTTAGCTAAAACAACATGAAGTAGCTTGAATAAACCGGGGTAAGTTTTGTATTTATACATTAAAAAAATTCAGTCTACTTAAAATTCTTTAGATTTTAAAATTTGGATGTGGATCTCAATATCTTTATTCAAAGACTGAAATTTTGATATCCCATTTTTTAGTGTGCTAAAGGAAAGTTTGTATTTAAAAATATAAATAAATGGATATTTATGAATGAAAAGACTTTTATTTGTGTTTATTTCTATATTTCTTACCCAGTATTTTTTAAGTTCTTTCTTGCCTACTTGCTTATTAATATCAACTTGATGCAGATAACTAGAAACATCACCAGGGCTAGATTAACCCAATTAAGTGGCCTTGATCTGTGACATGTCTGTATCCCCTACCCCTCCCTCTCCCTCTGTTCAGTAATTCAAGTCAAGTTGGGGAGCATGCACTGGTGCAGTGCGTTGCCGCACCCACTACACGGCAAAACAACTCGGGATCCCAGTTTGCAACCCCCCAGGCAGATACGTGTTCAAGTCCTTTCCTCTGGAAATGACCCTCTATCTGCTGCAGGTGTTGGGTCCCCAACAGTGAAGATCTTATGAACCGGATCATCCTCGGAGAAACATGCCACATGTCCGTAGTGCCGTAACTGACGCTCCCACACAATCGCAGGTAATGTACCTCATTTGGGATTCCATGAGCAACTGCTCATTCGACACAAAGTTAAACCAATGGTTCAGTAAAACAACACAGTAAAACAGCACAAAAATGAGGGAAAAATAATATAATGGGATTAAATTCATTGTGATGAGTACATTATATTGTAATTAGTTGGGGAAAAAAATCAAGTGAATAAGTGATATCACAAATAAAACTGAAACATAAAAAAAAGTAGAGCTCAAACTTAAACAAAAATAAACATATTTCACTTTGCAAACTTCATATAGCCACAAAATTTAAAGACACGTATAGAAGAAAGAATATGCCAGCTTTCCATAGAGGCAGAATAAAGACCATACAATTAAATTTAGGAACTTATTTCAAATTGGCCAGTTAGACCAGTTGTTCTTAAACTTTTTTTTCTTCCACACCCCCTGTAACATGATGGTCCTAACTGGCAACCCCCCTTCCCCTTATTAAAAGTTATTTCTTTTAACAATTATGTTATTTTAAATTTGTTAAAGCAGTCTTCCACAAATACAAGAAGCTGAGCAGAACCAATCAAAGTAAATGATTCATCAAACTGGAGTGCACATTATTCTATCTGCAAGACTCTTTCAATCAACTGACCTTGAATGTATTATGCCAAGTCAGTGCATTGCACACCTGTATCACAAAATGGAGATTTATTTATTTATTTATTTTTCAAGCTGGTGAGCAATCTTAGCACCTTGCACAAGTTTCCTCTGCAATAGCAGCTGGACAAATTAAGTTCTCATTAGTTGTGTGAAGCCTTTTGCACTTGGCAATTAAGTATGCTATTTGGTCAGAATTTCCTTTCTTTCGTTATGATTTACTGCTAACCATGTACGTTGTGGCTGTTATGAGGAGAAAATGCATTTTTTGTCTTTTGTTTTGTGTGTTAGATGCCATGTTTTAAAATAAATGACTCAAGAGTTTAAAGGAATACTCCTCCCAGAAAAGATATTTTTTATATGTTACATAACCTATGTACTTTGTAGTGATGGCCAACAAAAAAAACTGTTAATCACATGCAGAATAGAGAGAGAGAAATTTGTCTTTTATTATTAATATTTTGATTGTTTGTCAAGTAGATATTAGACGACTGTTGAAAGAATGAGCTCTGCTGGCCAGATAATGAGGGGGAAAAAACATATAACTCGTGTTACAAGGTTCTTTCCTTGAGTCCTACGCCACTTTGCTTCCATGAGTGGTGTGGCCATAATCAAGTGATGCTGTTTTTTTTTTTTTTTTTTTTGTTCTTCACAAGAATCATACATAGAATCTCTGAAGCAAAGTTATTGTCTTTGTAAATTGCTGGAGTGAAAAATGCAAAGCATTTTTGGTAACATATAGAACAAAATGCATTACAAGAGCATATAATGCACTTTAGCATTCTTGCAGAGATTTCTGTATCAAATGCCGTTCTATTTTAAGCTACAAACAGGCTAATACAGAAATAATTATGTGATTTAGTAAAGATACACCTAATAAACCACATAACAAATTACAATATGTAAATAACTAAGTATATAAGTACAAAATCAAAAATATTTTAACAAGTTGTTAAGCTAATTGGGAAAGAACATCGAAGAATACAATTCCATTCTCCAGCAGATTCCAGAAAAAATATATTTTGGCCTTGGTCAACAGTAACATTGCAGATCAAAATCTTTTTTTTAGCTGGCTCTTTAACCCCTTCCTGGCCATGAAACAATATACTTTACTATGGTGCAGATTAGTTTCAGTGATTAAAATGGATTTTGAAAAATGTCTGTCATCAAGTCAGTTTGGTCCTGCTGTTAGGTCAGGAAAAAATAACTTGATCAAAATGGGAGCAACAGCAGGAGCCATTGAAGGAAATTGAGAAAAGAAAGGGAATTGGAATGACTTACTAACAGCCAATCATACTGATTTCCATCATTAAAATGCAAAATTCATAGCTTTACTAGCAGGTCTAATGAGATTACAACAACAATATTTGTTTATATAGCAGTTTTCATATAATTGATGTAGTTCAAAGTGCTTCACAAGATGAAGAAATGAGATTAGGCAATACTAAGTAACAAATAATAAAGTATGGTCTGATGGCCAGGACGACAGAAAAAAGAAAAAAAAAACTCCAGGGGCTGGAGAAAAAAAAACCAAACAAAATCTGCAAGGGTTCCAAGGCCACAAGACCACCCAGGCCCCACTGGGCATTCTACCCAACATAAATGATCTAAATCAGTCCTCATGGCTTTCAGGCTCCACATGGAAGAATTAGATGATGATGGTCACGTGGACATCTGGCCTTCAATCCATCAATATAGGGACTGCATGGTGCCTTGATCTGGTGATGGTAGCGCAGATAGCCACCACAGAAAACCAGAAAAAGAACAGCAGAGAAAGTAGGGGTTGGTACGGAGTCCTTGCGGAGCCATAATAAAAACAATAATTCAGTGCATATACAGAATATCTGGGTTACACTAAAATGAAGCTATGAGAAAGCCATGTTAAAATTTTTTTTAGCGTTTTTTTAAAGTGCTTCACCATATTAGCCTGGTGAATTTCAATCGGTATGTTATTCCAGATTTTAGGTGAATAACAGTAGAAGGCTACCTCACCACTTCTTTTACGTTTAGATTTTGGAATTCTAAGCTAACACTTATTTGAAGCTCTAAGGTTACGATTTGGAGTGTAAGGTGAAAGACATTCTGAAATATAGGATGGAGCGAAATTATTTTAGGCTTTGTAAACCATAAGCAGTATTTTAAATTCAATTCTAAATGGCACAGGTAACCAGTGTAGTGACATTACACTATTGGCACAGTGATAAGTCTTTAGCCTGGATTTAAATCTTGGTAATTTTAAGTAGGCCAAAATTCTATGATTGCTGTGCACACACTGGAGTATTCTCTGGTGTGAATAAATTCTGTAAGGTAAGGGGTGGTTGTGTTATGTTGTCTGGTTAAGCCGGCTGCTTCTTAACTGATGAGAGTTAAAATCTCCTTACAATACAATACAATACAATACAATACAATACAATTTATTTTTGTATAGCCCAAAATCACACAGGAAGTGCCGCAATGGGCTTTAACAGGCCCTGCTTCTTGACAGCCCCCCAACCTTGACTCTCTAAGAAGATAAGGAAAAACTCCCAAAAAAACTTTGTAGGGAAAAATGGAAGAAACCTCGGGAAATGCAGTTCAAAGAGAGACCCCTTTCCAGGTAGGTTGGGCATGCAGTGGATGTCAAAAGAAGGTGGTCAATACAATACAATACAATACACAAAACAGAACAAATCCTCAATACAGTATAAAAATAAAAATTTTAGAAGTACGGAGCAGAATTTAACAGTAGATGATATCACATAATAAGATTTGGATATTTTTAAAGTGCTGGAGACCTCATCCATCAAGCTGCCTCCCCCTTTTGGCCATTCCATGGCTGAAACAGTGCTGGGCCAGCCAATCCGATGAAAGGACCCTTCTTTCCCACGATTCCTGCGATCCTCCATCAGGGATGACTTTACCTTAGGCAGGCAAAACAACTTGGCAGGTGGGTCGTGGCACCAAGTGCCACATTTGAGTACCGAGAAGAGAAACAGAATAGGTGAAGGTTAGTATCAAATTATAACTATCATGTTACTTATGTTTTAGTGCTAATGACTAACAACAGAGATGCAGTCTGTACAGTTAATTAGCAGCTCTAGTCAGGATATGCTAAACTAAAGTAGTGAGTCTTCAGCTGGGATTTAAAAGCTGAGACTGAAGGGGCATCTCTTATAGAAGCAGGCAGACCATTCCACAGTTTAGGGGCCCTGTAACTAAAAGCTCGACCTCCCACTGTTATTTTATTAATCCTTGGAATCATAAGCAGACCGGCATCTTGAGATCTTTATGTGCGCTCTTGTTTGTAAGTCATGATAAGTTCAGACAAGTAAGCCGGACCTTGGCCATTTAATGCTTTATACGTTAAAAGGAGGATTTTGAAATCTGCCCTAAACTTAACCGGGAGCCAGTGTAAGGATTTAAGAACTAGAGTTATGTGTTCGTATTTTCTTGTTCTTGTAATAATTCTTGCAGCCGCATTTTGGATTAACTGGAGGCTGTATAGGGAACAGTTTGAACAGCCAGTGAACACCGCATTGTAGTAGTAAATCCTACTAGAAATAAATGCATGAATTAATTTCTCAGAATCCTGTTTATTTAGAAAGCGCCTTAATTTCCTAACATTTTTAAGATGGAAGAAACATGTTTTGGACAACTTTGTAATATGCGCTTTAAATGACATGCTAGAGTCAAAGATAACTCCTAGATTGCGGTCTGATTCAGTAAAATTAATTGGGATTCCCTAGATTGTGGGCTGATTCAGTAAAATTAATTGAGATTCCAACTGAGTTAAATGATGACAAAATATTGTTGTGATCAGCGTCATTCCCTCCAACAATTAACATCTCTGTTTTATCTGTATTTAAGAACAAGTAGTTCTCATTCATCTACTCCTTTAATTCGATAACACAACTAATTAAAGACAACATCGGAGAAACTTCATTTGATTTAAATGAAAGGTATAACTGGGTGTCATCTGCATACGAGTGAAAATTAACATTGTTTTCTAATGAGAGATCCCAGTGGAAGCATGTAAAGTGAAAACAGTAAAGGCCCCAGTACTGAGCCCTGCGGGACACCATATTGAACTTCTATGCATAATGATGGAGTACTGTCAGCACATTTCTGTACATATTGGAATCGATTTGATAAATAAAAACTAAACCAAGAGAGCACGGGGCCTGTAAGCCTAACATCATTTTCTTGCCTGTGCAGTAAAATAGAATGGTCAATAGTGTCAAATGCTGCACTTAAGTCCAACAACATAATTACAGTGGAGTTTCCTTTATCAGAGGATATCAGAATGTCATTTACAACCCACGTTAGTGCCATTTCTGTACTATGAGCAGTGCGAAAACCAGACTGGAATTTCTCAAATAAATTGTAACACGTAAGGTGTGACTGAAGCTGATTGGCGACTACTTTTTCTAGTATTTTAGAGAGAAATGGTAAATTTGAAATAGGCCTATAATTATTTAGTATGTGTGGGTCTAAGTCTGACTTAAGTAATGGTTTAATGACTGACTCTTTTAGTGTATCAGGTACTGTGCCATGTAATAATGAACTATTGATAATGTTTAGAATAGGCACTGCAAGAACATCCATTGCACTTTTTATTAGTTTTGTTGGCACTGGATCTAGGGAACAAGTAGTGGGCTTCATTTTAAAAATTAAAATTAAGACTTCCTGCTCAGTTACAGGATTAAAATTATTAAAGTGCTGAATGCAATGTGAGACAGGGTCTGCTAAGCTAGTATTTGGTTTGTACTGTGATGCAGAGATCTGGGATCTTATATTTTTAATTTTCTCATTGAGGAAGTTCATAAAGTCTGTAACTGCCAATATCTGTTGGTATTTTGCACTGTTGATCTGAATTTCCATTTGTTAATTTAGCCACTGTTCTAAACAATACCCGAGGATTTTTATTATTGCTATCTGTTAATGTAGCATAGTATTCTGAGCGAGCTTTAAAGAGGGCTTTTTTATATTTATTTACACTCTCTGTCCATGCAATTTGAAAGACATGTAGCTTTGTTGTGTTCCATCTGCGCTCCAGTTTTTAAGAGCACGAGTGTTTTCATTAAACCAGGGAGAGTTTCTATGCGCTTTGATCACTTTTGTTTTAAGGGGAGCCACTGTGTCCAGAGCATCTCTCAGTCACATTATGGGTCTCTTCCCAGTGCATAGAACACCTCCCTTGGTAGGTGTGCACAGAACATTCTTGATAGATACCTAAACTAATTTAACTGTCTACTTTTGATCCATCTGTGCAGCATTTGTATCCTGAGGGCCTCCTGGATTGTAAAACTCCTTTTTCTGCCACAGTGTGTGAACCCGGCAGCTCATTCTTTATCTCAGTGTCCAAAGCTCGTGGTTATATGTAAGGATGCCGACATAGACTGATAGCTAAATTTAAAGTTTATTGGTAATTCTGATTTGGTTTATATGAAAGAGTATTTTTCTATGTGTGTAAGATTGATATCCTTTACAGAGTTGTTTGTTTTTTTTTTTGTTTTTTTTTTTGGCTTTGCACTTGATACTGCTGGTATAGGTATGGTCTATATCCAACCCTGCAGTGAACAAAGAAAATTCTAAAAATGTATAGATGATCTGAGTATACTACTGATAGGCTTTATAGTTATAATAACAGTTAATAAAATAGACAATAAAAGTTATACATGGCAGGGAAAGTTTACACACTCTTGCAAATTTTGGATGTTCCATTTATTCATCTTTATTTACCAGATTTCACTAAATAACATGGTCTCTAAATTAAAATAGTTAGAAACAGTTTATGTTTAATTCCCTTTACTGTCAAATGCCTACAAACTTGTGCCAGGAACTGCATATTCATGATCATCAGTAGGAGTGCTGCAGTCTATTGTCAGCTTATTATTCATATTTATGCACATTTATCATTCAGGAAATGGTCATTCTGTACTTTGGGTTTGCTCTTTATTATTGTATAAGGTGAACAGAAGATTTCTATAATGGCTTATGATGATGGCCACAAGAAATGATGATGTGAACAAACCTGAAGTAGGTCAGATTGAGTAAGTCCCAGGAAACTAACTGATTCACTGGTTACACAATAGATCCTCAACCAGTGGCATATTACTTGCAAGTAAATCTACTGTATATGTCATCTTACTTTTATTACTCGCACTAGATGGTTATCTCATAGTGGTTAAATAGTTTACAGATCATACAGTGTTTTATAATAACCAGGTATATATAATAAATGAATACTCACACATTCATAGATACATGCAGGTTAAGTTAATTTGTAACCCTAAACTAAATACAGTCAATTCTCATGTGGGACCTTTGAAGAACTGTTTCCTACCTGATACCCTGTGCTGCCAGGTTAGGCTGCTGCCTCTTGCAAAACTGAATTAAATCATATAGATTTGGAAAGTTATGTATGTCATAATTATGACATGCCATGTTAAGAAGTAAATTAAGAAAGAAAAATATTAAGTTGGTGAACAGAATCAGATTTTATACACATTAGAAAAGTGTAAGTATTCAAAAACACAGCTAAGATTCATATTTCAGTAAAATAAACTATTGTACTGTCAGTATTCATTAATATTTACATTTATTTGCTTAGCTGACACTTGTATGCAAAGTACCTTACAAAAAGAGGACAGGACAGCGAGTAAACATCAGTCTGGGGGACATCTGCAGCAGTGAAGAGTGTGACGATGCGGGTTCGGCTCCCATTCCCTGTTCGGGAGCCCTTGAACCCAACACCGTCGATAATGTCACCGAGTTCAGATAGACAGTAGAGGCAATAACCTAGCAATTGAGCAAGGGGATGGTAAAGATGTGCAAAAGTGCTTTTATTAAAATCAAATCAACAAAACCAAAGTGTTCAATAAATAGTGCAGTGATCCAAAGTTTTTCAATAAATGATCCATAAAAACAAACGTGGAGATTAAAAAAAAAAAAAAACAATAAATGGATCAATCCTTTAAAAACTAGAGGTTAGAACGTTCATATAGGAAGCAATCTTTAAAAACAACAAGCTCAGTGCTTCTTCTATGCTGGCGTCTCACCTGCTTCTCCCGACTAGGCTTTGCAGCAGGCGAGACGCTCTCTGCAGCTGCACTTTCCTATATCGCATCCACACGAGACTGGAGACCTCCCGATTCCTGGCTTCGGGTCTGGCACTCATCCCAGCCCTGAGACTTGGTTCACACCAACGGCCAGGACGCACACGTTGGGGAATCCACCACCAAGCCTCACGACTCCCGCTGCCTTTCCGGCCTTCAGCGGCCAGTCTTCTTTCATGGTCACTCCCGCTACCTGATTGCTCAGCGGGAGCGACATCAACTACAACCCCTGGATGTAGGCCTAACACCCAGGCTTCCTCGCAGCTGCCCGCGAGCGCTCGTTCACCCACACGCTCTTTGTGGCTCTCTCTCTCTTGCACCGACATGCTTCCCTATAACCTCCATCTCCTCTTCTCTTTTCTTTTCTCTCGTTCTTTCTGATCCTGATCTTTTTCTGTTCTCCCAACCGACTCGCGCTTCTTTTTATATTGCGAGGGGTCATAGCAGCTGCAGCACATTAGCCATGGAAACAATCACGGATGTGGGCAGTCCCTCACCTGTGCACCGCAGATCGCCCCGTGGCTTGCTATGGCCACTACGCCCCCTCATGATGCCGCTGTGAGTGCGGTGATTATTTATTTAAAAAGAAACGGCCTTTTCTGAGCGAGCTGTGGACCCATAACACCACAAAGAGATGATTCTGGAATGTTGTCCTTAGATGCAAAGTTTCAAAGAAAAAGCCATTGGGCAAAAGATGACTGGAAAAGCGTATTAAAGTCAGCATCCCGCTGTCTCTTCTCTCTGTTGCAGATGACACTGGTATTTGGTGTTTATTTGAGGAAGGAGCCAAGTGAGGACCTATAAGGACCTAGAGCTACAAAAGCTATTTTAACGAATTCAGACATTTTTATTTTGTCCTTTAACAAACACAGACACTGTTAGGATTTGGACGGTGAGGGAGCTTATGTTAAGTACAGAAGCTCACATTTTCAAAATGAGATAGAAGAGATAAAGAAGAATTTGAATTTGCTGCTTAGTATGCAAAAGGCTTGTTAGCTTAACATCAAAATTTCTTTGTGAATTTGTTAAGCATGTTAGCCTTGTATCTTCTTGATAAACATCTTAATGAATATTTGTTATATTTATAGCTTTATTTATTTTTTAACTGTATTGATTTTATTTGAAGAAAACATTCCATACAATCCATGTCAAACTTAACAAACCAGAATTCAACCCCTGTCCAAGAGAAAAAGAGGAGAGCCTACAACAAGAGCAAATCTTTCAAAACGGCAAAGAACAGAGAATGTCATTTTCACAAATGTAAATTCATATTCTAAGATTTGATTAGTTAGATCTTGCCATATTTTAAAAAAAGTTTTGAACAGATCCTCTTAGAATTTAATTTTTTTCCAATTTCAAATGGTATAGAACATCGGTTCCCCACTGACTTAACCGAGGTGGGATGGGATTCTTCCAGCTGAGCAAGATAGTCTGCATGCTAGCAGTGTGATAAAGGCAATTACAATCAAGGTGTCCTTCTCCACTTTAAGCCCATCTGGGAGCACACCAAACACAGCTGTTAGTGGATTAGGAGAGATTGTGACACCAAGGCTGTCTGATAGGCATGCAAATATTTTTATCCAAAATGATGTTAATTTGGTACACACCCAAAACATGTGGCCCAGTGATGCTAGAGCAAGATTGCAGTGTTCACAGGTTGAATCTTGCCCTGGACACATTTTGGGCAATTGTAAACATGATAGAGGTGCTTGATAAAAGATTTTAAGTTGGATGGTTGAATGCTTTGCGCATATGGAGCTGGAGTGTATTATGTGCATGGCTGCCTTCCACTCCTTTTCTGAAATGTTAAGAGAAACATCCTTTCCCCTTCGTGCCCTGGGATCTTTGAAAGAAAGAGACTTCAAAATATTTTTATATATTATTGAGATGCTGTCTGAGTCTTCAAGACTTATCAGTATTGCCTCTAGAACAGAAATGGGTGGGAGGTGAGGAAAACTGGGCAGGTTCTTTTTAGCAAAGTTTCTGATTTGACAGTAGTGGAAAAACTGTTTTGATGAGAAGTTTGAAACCTAATTGTTCATAAGATATAAAGACATTATCTATAAACAAATCTCCACGTGTTTTAATCCCAGGCATTTTTCAAACATTAAATACTGTGTATGTTTGAGAGGATAGAAACAGGTGATTATAATGCAGAGGTGCAGCAGGTAAAAGCTTCTCTGTCTTAAAGTGCTTCCTACATTGGTTCCATATTCTGAGTGATTGATGGACAATTGGATTATTGGTATATTGACAGTGGTTTCTATTTACTGGGGCAAAAAGTAGGGCACATAAAGAAGTACAGCAAGATTTTATTTTGGTTGCAGACCAGATTTGTGTATATTTTTCAGTTTGTGTTGATGGCCAGCTTTTTTAAAGGATTGTACTGATAAGAAACAAGTCTCATTATTCTAAAAAAAAAAAAAAAAATCTTTGGGAAGGAGACTAGGGAGACGAGACGTGATCTTTTTAGAAGATAATTTGAAGTCCCGCAAGAGACACTTTAACTTGCTCCCAGCTCTTAAAACAATGACGAGCAACAAGCAAAACACGCAGCTTGCCAGCAGCAGAAACCCAGCAGATGATCCAACCTTTCTCCATAGCATGCATTCAGCCACCCCCCTTTCTCAACACGAGCAGCGGAGACGTGAAGTGGCAAAAGGACAGCTGCTATACAGGCTTTAAAATGATCGATGTGCAGCGCGACAGCAGCTGCAGAAAGACAGCAGATGATCCGACGGCACCTCCTTAGCATGCGTTCAGCCCCCCCCCAGACAACGCAAGCAGCGTTATACGTCCTGTGAGAAAGAGATTTAACCACACCCGGGGCCCAGAAATAAAGGACAAGTATTGTTTTTACAAGGTCATGCGAGACAAGGTAGCGAGACATCATTTAAAACAAGTCCACCGATATCTAACCTAGCTGTTGTTGGATTGCTGTTGGCAGGCACGCTTCATGTGCTCCCAGCTCTTAAAACAACGACAAGAGACAAGCAAAACACACATCTCGCCAGCAGATGATCAGACTGCTTCTCCTTAGTGTGTGTTCAGCCAACCTAACCCTTGCCCCACACCTACTTCACAATGCGAGCGACAGAGATACAAAGTGGCAAAAGGACAGCTGCTGTACAGGCTTTGAAATGATCGTGCAGTGAGACAAGCAGAACAGGTAGCTCGCCAGCAGCAGAAAGACAGCAGATGATCCGACGGCATCTCCTTAGTGTGTGTTCAGCCGCCGTCCCCCCTTCACACCACGAGCAGTGTTATACGTCCTGTGAGAAAAAGATGTAACAACGCCCGGGGCCGGAAATAAAGTATTGTTTTTATAGAAGTTTTACAATAAAAGTGAAAAAAATGCATATGTAACAATTCCCATGAAACTAACAATCTCTTTAAATTGTATATCCGGTAAACCAAACCTGGGTGTGGGCGAGCAGGGGGCAGAGCCCCTTAGTACTGTATAATTAAAATGTTAATCCATATTTATTAATTACATCTCAAGAATTAGGAATGTCTAGCTGATATACTGGAAAAAAATAAAGTATAAATATAATAAATGTATATTAACAGCAAAAATGCTGTAGTTCAATTAATGATTAAAAATTATTAAAACCTAGAAGTGCATGTATATTTACATTTTAGCAGTGTACACTGCCAGTATCAAAGAATTGAATCAATCTGTGAGAATATACTTACTTTCTGTTCGACAAATGGTGAGAACTACATTTTTAAAGTTAAGCTTTGTTTCAGATAATTACATTACTGAATAAATTAAACAATAGTACAGCTTGTAATTATTAGAAGCATTTTATTTTCTTTAATGCCATATGTATTATGGGTAAATTTCTACATATTTTATTAGTTAAGTGTTTTTTTAAGAGAATTTTTTTTATTTTAGCCTTTTTATGGTCACATAATAATGAACATTAAGCATACAAAATGTTGTTTTATTAATAGAAAAAATCAACAGGTAACATCTGTGGCCTGTAGTTTAATTTTAAAAAATAATGTTAACACTTTAATTTAGAACATGAAGCTTCTCCAAGTCTGGTTATTTAGGAGCTTAGTGTAAAAGTTTTTTAAAGAGATAAAAGAAGAAAAACACAACTATATCTAAATCAGCTGTTCCAGTAACGTGTATTTCTTGGTGATCAGTGTCAGCCCTAAAAATGCCTAATTGGAGCATCCCCACATTATAGACTCGGATGATTTTTATCTTGTAGCGTGCACAATGAATAATAATAATAATAATACATTTTATTTATTTGTAGGCACCTTTCTAAACACTCAAGGACACCGAACAATAGATAAAACGCACATTATAAACAAAAGTAAAATACAAAAATTAAAGTCAGACAGTGCAATTGTAATCAAAGAGAAAATGCAGTCTTAAACAAATGAGTTTTAAGTTTAGATTTGAAAGTGAAGATGATTCAATATTTCTGAGCTCAGGTGGTAGTGAGTTCCAAAGCTGGGGAGCAGAGCAACTAAGACGGACTAAGAGGACAGTCAAGTGGATGGAGGAAGAGGATCTAAGGGTACAGGAGGGAATGGCAACATGGAGGAGCTCAGACGGATACAGAGGGGCAAGGTTGTGGCTAGCCTTAAAAGTTAGTAGGAGAATTTTGAATTGAATTCAGAACTTAACTGGAAGCCAATGAAGCTGCTGCAATACAGGAGTGATATGGTGAATAGAGGGGGATCTAGTAATGATGTGGGCAGCTGAATTCTGGACCAGTTGAAGCTTGTAAAGAGATTTGTGAGAAAAACCAAAGAAGAGGGAATTGCAATAATCCAGATGAAAAGTGACAAAGCTGTGAACCAGGATAGCAGTGGTGTGGAGAGTGAGGGAGGGGTGAATACGATTAATGTTACGCAAGTGGAAATATGCAGACCGGGAGATGATGTTGATGTGGGACTGAAAGGATAAAGTACTGTCAAGGATGACACCCAGACTCTTAACCTGTGGGGAAGGGGAGACAGAGGGATTATCAATAACAAATGAAAAATGATCAGTTTTGGATAATGTTGATTTTGTACCAATGAGGAGAACCTCAGATTTGTCACTATTTAATTTAAGAAAATTTGAAGAAAACCAGGATTTGATTTCTGCTATGCAATCAGTAAGTGAGGAGGGTGGATAATTTGGAGTTACTTTATTTAACAAAAAGAGTGATTAGGCTCTTGGCAACTTTCAGCTAGGCAGAGAAAATCAACATTCCGATTCATTTTATGCTTATATTGTTGATCAGCTGAGCTTTGCTGTTAATTGAATTTAAATGGGAACAGCAGTGACTGGAGAAACATCACAACGCATACTGCTTAGAGTAATAGAAGATACATTTTGGAATTTGCTGCAATGTAATCTTAGGTTTGTTGATTTTTTTGCTATTTGCATCTTGAACCATTTACTAGCAAAGTAACAGTTGACGTTTTTATATGGGTCATTATATTCTCTCCATGTCTGCTGAATTATTTCCAGTTCTTCTTCCTGCCACAGAGACTAGCAGGTTAGCTTGATTGGCTTCTCAAAACTGGCATAGTTTGTGTTTGTGCGAGTGTGTGCATGAATGTTCTCTGTCATATACTGGTGCCTACCCTTGGTTGTATTTTTATTAGTGCCTGATGCTTCTGGAATATGCTGTCATTTTGAAACCCTACCGTTTGAGTATGCAGGTAAAGAAAATATATCTGTACTGCATATGTAAGTTGTTTAAAAAATCCATACTGTGTGGACAGTTTTGACCTTGGATAGTTAAAACATAGTTTGGTTATCTGCTGTCTGAGTTTTATATGGCCGGACATTATTTTTGAATGAGAACACATGTTGGGGGACAACTCACTAAAATGTTTGTAGTGAATGATAGTGAAATCCACCATTTAAAAGGCTTCACCCTCATAGTTTCTGTCTGTGCACTTTAAACACTCAGGTTTGCAGTGGGCCATTTCTACTCATGTGTAAGAAAATTGTTGTAAAATAACTATGAAAAGACAGAGAGAGCAAAAGAAACTCAACAAAAGACTCGCTGTTAGCAATTTAACAGCTCAGTACCTGAAGCTTATTGATTAATTTCTATAACTTGCTGCCATTTTGACAATTGCATCATTTCTCATCACTACACATTTACTGTTTTGGGTGTATTGCTTACTGAAAGGTACATCTCCAGTGGCTCTTCTTTAACAACCCGTTTAATGGCAGTTCTTTGCATCTGCTTTTAAGTCGATGTGATGACACAGAGTTTAATTCAAATACATATTACCTGTGACAGGCACCACATACAGCCCCCGATAATATCCACTTGCAGAGCCACAGCACCATATGTCACCGCAAATCTAGGGCAGCAGTTTCAGGATGGATTTGACATCACCACAGTTTCTAGACAGACTTCGGAAGAAGTATACATGACACACATTTTTATGTTTATCAGAGGTCTTTCTAGGAGACGTTTCAGCCATAGACATTTATCCATCGGGACCACGGGCTTGTTATCTGTCTGACTAGGTTAACAAGCTCGCTGTTACTCTTTCCTGTTTATATCAGCGCCCCTTATTCTCAGCTCTGCCTTCATGAATCATTGGATTGGTTTAGAATTTTCAAAATCTGTGAGCTGTCCATACCCATGTTTAAGCCAAATTCAGTTATGGTTGTCTCAAGTCATATGTTTTACATGTCTGTTTCTTCGGGCCTACTGCTGTCTTAACAGGAACATTTGGCATCAGTCATTTATGACTTGACTTTAGTTTACTTTAATTTATAGTTCAGGGGACTATGATCTATATACACCTAACATAAATTATCATTAAATATTATCACAACAGTAGTGGTACCACAAGGTGACACCTGAGCTGTAGTTTACATTTTACAAGTCAATCAATGATTTTAAAAGTACTTACATTTCTTTAAATGAAGAGACCTAATGTATGTTTCATCATGTTTTTTTGTGACCTCTTGCAACACGACAGAATAATAAAGACATCCACATTTGAGCACAGATTAAAGTATGCATTGCATATTTTAAAAAATCACACAATGATCATAGAAGGCTTGGGCAATTTAGAGCTGTCATCAGTACAGAGTGCAACCTACCATCAGCTAGCATTATGAGGTGTACCATAAATAATAATAATGGTTGTAGCTGGCTTTACTGTCATGGAATCAGTAAGTGATTTGTGAAAATGTACAAATCTTAAAACTAAAAATTGTCCATGATCTTATTTTGAGCTTTTTTTTTTTTTAATTTTTGAACACAGGAGTTTTCTGGAGGGCAGTCTTCTGAGTCGAGGTGCATTACTGGGGGCTGAAGAGCTGGATCGATACTTTCCTGATCGACAAGTGGGAATTTATATTGTCACTTGGAACATGCAAGGAAAGAAAGTATGTTCACTTTTGAGATATAAATTGTTTTAATTGCTGAAAAAATGTCTTCAGTTGAATCCTGTTCTGAATCAATCACCTTTCTGCTGTGCTTTGTTGTTAAGGAAGTGTTACTATACACAGTGCATGCCTACATGTGTCTAAGCTTCACTTGTTGCTAGGTGCAGATCCTTAGTCATTATCATTATTTACAAGGTTAAGGGTAAGCAAATAATAACAGGATGGAGTTCTGTGTCTTGGGAGAAATTACTTCAGGAAAATTTACAAAGCTGTGTTGCTTTTTTCTTCTTAATTTTTTTTTACAATTGTGCAGTGTTGGTGGAAGGCATAACATTCATCATAAATGTTTGTCTTAAGTATTGTATGAAACTGATTGCCCTACATTAAGATTTGTGTTCCATTCTTGTTCCATTGTGCTATCATTAGGTCAGTGGTTTTTGTTTATATAAAAACATATATATATATATTTTACTTACATATATTATACAATGATATATATTTATATAAAAAATATCATTATAAGCACCATTATAAATGTCTTCATTTATTGCTCTTGTGTTGTAGTTTGTGAATAATTTATCAGTACGTTATCAAACCGTGGAAATAAAATGTACCCCAGAATTTTCATACACATGTTTCAATTGCTAGAAAGATTAAATTATATTTCAATTTCTAAAGGAGTTGAATGATTTGGCAATGCCAGAAGTAAAAACAGACTTGACCCCGATGAAAACATGTTCATAGTTGTCAGAAGATCACATAAATGTAATTACGAGATAAAATATTTAGCAATGTGGATATGGTGGATTTTGATTTTAAATCAACGTTGTGCCTGTGTAGTGTTGAGTTTGACCCTCCTGAGTTATGAAATTCCATTACATATGAAGCTTATATATGTTAGATAAATGTGCTACTCTTGCCAAGCTCTGAACCAGTGACATAATGGCATTAAGATCTGACAAGTGATAAAAATGACAGTCAACTTTTGAGAGTAGCATGAAATAGGGATTTGTATGAGCAACCATTTAGTAAAACAGTCTTTACAAAAGCTGCTCAACTTACAAATCTACTAGTCAGCCACATAGCATGAAACAGAGAAAAAGGGAGCGAAACCAGCAAGTGTTGAAATTCCTATTCCTGTAGAAAATGTCAAAGCTCCACCTACTATGGCTGCTGTAAGCAGATGAGCGAACAAAAAACATATCATGACCTCAAGAAAAATAGTACCATGAATCAGTTTTCTTGTACTGTCATAAACGTGCCTCAGAAACACAGAAGGCATGTTTTTTTTACATTTTTCACCACTTCAAAGCGGACATATTTAGTAGGTTTTATATTCATGTTTGGACATGTGCCCTTTGACCTCCATTTTATATAAAACACAATAACAGGCTAGATGTTTATTAAAACATAATAATCTTCTCCTTTAGTTCCATGATGTGCTTGGTTGCTCTCCTCTGCACAGCTTCAAGTGCTGCTGTGTCTTTCTAATAACATGGTCACCAGAATAACAATTATTTTGTAACGGTGTATCTCACAGAACCTCTAAAGTCTCTAAAGTAAAATAATGCATATGGAACAATTCCCATGAAAATAACAATCTTTTTAGAGTACTTAAGTCTCATCAACCACCAAGGAATCTATTTTATGAACCCACTTAATGTGTGTGTGGGGTTGCAGAAGGCTGAATCTTATCCTGGTGGCACTGGATACAGTTTTGGTACAATCTCTCTAAGAGGAACCATTGCACAGCACTCCCAGGTCAGCAACCAATGCCACCCACTAATTGAAATATTAAAATATTTTAGGGAAAACACTGTTAACATTATATAAAAATAAAAAAATGCATTTATTGAAAATAGTGCCTATTCAACAATTGTTAAAATTAGGATAGCTCTAGTATGTAGTTTTTGTAAAGATTTACTTTGAGAAGGTTTACAAAACTGTAGTGCCTTTATCTTATTTTATTCTTGCTTTGCTTTGGCTTATAGAACTTGTCAGTTAAACATATTGCTTATTTCACAGCCCAAAATCACTTTATTGTCAATTGTTTTTTGCATTTTATTAACTGTCTACTCTTTCAGAATACTTCATATGTTCCCTAATGTGTAAACTATCTTTGTTTCTAAAACTAGTATCAGCTTAAAGGCAGTGTCACTGTTGCCTAAATCAAAACAATTCTATAAATATCATCAAAATTGGCTTTTTAATATACAACGTATAATGCAAATGCATGTCTGCTAGGTACCACCTCGGGTCATCTGCAGGTAAAGACATGATTCACAGGGTCAGTAGGCATTGAAACATCTTGCAATAATTTGCAACTCACCACAAGATATGTACTGTCTTGACATTTGCAAGACATTTGTAGAAATATGCCTTCTTACACTTAAATAAGGCATTATTTTATAAAAATTGGAATCTTAAGTTCTTTTGTCCATCTAAATTTTCAAAGCAACACTTGTTCATTAAGGCTGGAGTAACTTATCTTACCTTCATTAATGGGAAACTGTGCCATGGCAAAAGTGTCAATTTAATCAATAAATTATAGTCTAAATACTAGGGTGTTGTACTGTGTTAGCCATTATGGATCTGGTGAGAAGTCAAGCAAAATAACACTTTTTATTGGCTAACTACTAAGATTACAATATGTAAGCTTTTTGAGGTAACTCAGGCCCTTTCTTCAGGCAAGATGTAATGGTCTCAATATAAACTATTTTTTTTCTTTTGCATTGAAACATCTTGCAATAACTTGTAACTCACCACAAGACCAATTTTTAATACAGAATCATTGATCAAATGATTATGTAACAAGACATTGCTGCTTCATGCTGAGCAATTCACCTGGACTTACATGTGCCAGCCTCACCATAATTATCTTTGACAACAGAATGGGATACCTAAAGGTAACTCAATAGCAAACAGTGCTAGAGGGGCAGTTATTGTTGCTCAGCAAGACGTGGAATCAGAAAATTAAACCCAGAAAGTGAGTAAATCATAGTGTTATATTGAGCATATTTGTAACTAATTCTTGGTGAAGAATAAACTATTCAAGCCACAAACTTAACTTTTTTTTTTTAAAAAAAGCATATAATGTTTTTCTGCAAGTTTCTGCTTGATTCTACAAGGGCAATCACTTTTCATATGGATACTCGATATTAAGTCAGTCATTATTAAACCTGCTTAATCCATTTTGAGGGATGGAGAAGACTTTGGCAGTACAAAGTAACCATGTAAACACATGTACAAAATCAGTCTGACGAAACTGAATGTTTTTGGGGTTGTGGGAGAAATCCGGAGCACCCAGAGGAAACCCACACAGATGAGTAAAGATCACCATGCAAGTACCAGACAGTCAGCAGCTGGTGCTGGATTAAAACCCAGGATGTGGCAATAGCGCTAACCACTGCGCCACAGTGATGTCTGACACTGGATATTGTATAGCTCTGTTTAATGAATCAATCAAGTACATTTTCCTTTAACTCTCACCTATCTGTTCATTCCACATAATCTAATTCTGGGTTGTACTGTACGTGATTAAAGCTGCTCCTCTCCCAATTAAAGGGGAAGTAATTTTAACTTCAAATTATTGTTAACCTATCAGAAAAAAACAATAAAGATTATTAAAATATTATATAAAATGTACCTAAAAACACCTGAAGAATGTGAGTAAGAATATGGAACCCGCCATTTAAGAAAAGAAATGGAAAGGGTGACCATTTGTTCCAGTGTTTATGTTGGAAAAAATGTTGTAATAACATGACTTGCTTTGGTATAATATAAGCATTTGCTGACCTAATTTTCCATATGAACACAAATATTTTACATTGCTAAATATAACATTAAACTGTTATGTTTCTTTATATGGGTTTAAATCTGTCTAAATGTTTTTGTTTAGGAAATTCCTGGAAATCTGGATGATCTTCTCTTACCCACAGACAATGATTTTGCACAAGACTTTTATGTTATTGGGATCCAAGAAGGTTGTTCAGACAGGTACAGTAACGATTAGTAACTGTGTTTTTAGATATCTTCTTTAAATTGGCCATTTTTAGTGGGAGTGGAAAACAAATGCAGTTTGTGTATTTTATATCCATTCATTTTCATAATCGATTTTTTTTCAATTCAGGCTTAAGGAACTCTTGGTCTTCATTCCAGTAGGGTGCTGCCATGCATACAATCATACTAAGTCAATTTAGAGTTTCTAATCAGCATGGCAGCGTGGGAACTCCACACAAAACAGAAATATGATTTATAAAGGAAGCTTTTAGGGTGGATTTTATGATTGAGTGACGCAGTATAGCTGCAGGTCTTTGATACCCCTTAATGTTGGGTTGGATTTTAAACTGTGTAGCCTCTTGGGTTGAGTTTATACCTTAGTCTGCCAACTCAAATATGTTTTCTAGGAGACTAATATTGATACATTTCACCAGTATGAGTGTATGTATGGTCATGTTTGTATATGCTTTGTGATAAACTGATATTTATTACTTTTATTCCTTTGAGGACTAGAATCCATTGTTAAAATGACTTTGCAGTGGATTGCTTAAGCTTTGTACTGGTCTAACGTGTTATATAAATGAGAAAATTGTTGGATTTTTTTTTTTATTAAATTATGGATTTTTGCAATAACACCTTGTCTAGTTGTTAATAGTGACACAAGTGTGCATTGACATTTAATGTTTCTGAAAATCTTTTATTATCAGAAAAAAACGACAGTGCTGAACATAACAAAAGATACTTAACAGCTGCAAAGTTGTTCATTCTGGCATGAGTGGAAAATGTAGTCTCAGTACCAGTAAATTACTTTGCACTCTTGCTTGTATGAATTGGCTGTTCTCCTAAAGATACAGATTGACCACAGTTTTGGATGCAAGTGAATGTTTGAAATGCATAAGGTTTTTAATGCTTAAGACTGCTGTTCTTATTTTACAGAGGAGAATGGGAAGTTCGTCTCCAAGAAACGCTAGGCCCTTACTATGTCATGCTGTACACTGCTGCCCATGGAGTGCTTTACCTGACACTGTTCATTAGGAGAGACCTTATGTGGTTTTGTTCAGGTACGTCTGCTGTGCCACATTCTGCTATCACAGCACTAAACGGTCAACACAGAGTACCAGGTTTGGGTCAGTAAGAAAACTAGAAATACAGTAGAATACTTGATAATTGTTAGGCATTTATTTTTACAGATGAAAACGAATTTCTAACATGTTGTACATGTGTCTAAACTCAATGTATTAAAAAGGAAAGTTTGATTTGCATGATGTGACATTTAAATTGTAAGTCATATCTTGTTTAATACAGCGTAGATTAGTACTGACAAATATTGGAAATGTTTTAGAATAACTGCTAGGGGAAAAAAAATATGAAACATCCATCCATATCATGAGTGTTCCCAGCTTCCAAAATGAGCAAAAGTTTTTTGGTGGCACAGAGTTTTTTGTTAGGTTATACGAGTAAGAAAGCAGGAGGTGTCTAGGGCACTGCTGGGAGTGTAGACAGTCTGATGCACCAAGTTGTTTAAATGCGACTGCCAGATTTTATTGCTGCTCAGTGAAAACTGTCAACTTTTAAAAAACGCAGTACCTGTATGTGTACAAAAATGGGGCAGTCAACTCCTGTGCTGAAGATCATCTGTCTCTCTCTCAGATTCTGTCAGTCATTGAAGGTAACGGGGTCTCTCTGCATGTTTATCCAAGACAAGTACATTGGCATAACTAATTACATTCTTACAAATGGTTGGTCCTTTTTGCAAGAGATTTGAAGAAATATGCCTTCTTACACTTAAATAAGGCATTATTTTATAAAAATTGGAATCTTAAGTTCTTTTGTCCTTCATCTAAATTTGTAAAGCAACACTTGTTCATTAAAGCTGGACTAATTTATCTTACCTTCATTAATTGGAAACTGTGCCATGGCAAAAGTGTCGATTTAATCAATAAATTACATAGTCTAAATACTAGGGTGTTGTACCGTGTTAGCCATTATGGATCTGGTGAGAAGTCAAGCAAAATTACACCTTTTATTGGCTAACTAGTAAGATTACAATATGTAAGCTTTTGAGGTAACTCGGGCCCCTTCTTCAGGCAAGATGTAATGGTCTCAATATAAACATTTTTTTTTCTTTTGCATTCTTTTACTCATGTTATTTCATTCTCATTAGTTTTCCTTTTAAGCTTGACTTGCTCCTCTAGCATTCTTTCATGTCCATTCATTTTTTTCACCATCATTTTCCGCAATAACCTTTAACAAGTTGTGTTCATCCTTGCATTTCTCTCAAGTTTCCAGTTGCCTCCACATATTTTCTGTTGTACATGGAGACTTTTTTAGTTCATATCTCTAAATGACGATCTGTCAGCCTGCATTTCTATATTACTTTATTAAAGTCAATCTGCTGCTTTATTTTACTCCATAATGCAAAATGTTAGTCTAGCACCTGGGCTACAATGAAGACACGTTTCTGTCTTTCCTGGCATTGCACTCATTTCCTGAGAGATACAGTGACTTGAAAATGTATTTAGCTCCCAAAACTATTTTAACACTTATTGTCTCAGATTCTAAACTTGGAATATATTAAAGTAAGAAATGTTTAGCTGATCTACAAAATAGTGTACAGCATTCCAAATCAAATAAATAAACTTGAAACCTTTCCACAATTTGGCAAAAGGGAAAGAATCAGACTTGTGAGATTTAAACAGTCCGCTTCATTGATTTAAGGCTAATTTTGCCCAGGTCAGCAGAAAGTGAGCGGATTATCTCTCTAAAATGCAAGCTACTAGAAGCAATTAAGACGACATGAATTACTGTTTTTAGCTAATATTCTGGTTTCTGGTATTAATTAGAAGCCAATAACCAGGGACCCACTATCAGTTTTAGGAAATGCTACTTGGAATGTTTAAAATTTTTACAATTCTAGGCTTTTGCTAAGGAGCCCACTTCAAATTGCAGAAATAGGAATTTAAACATGTAACTAAACATACTTTAGGTAAATGATATTAGAGTCTGTTAATTTAATTATGGAGATTTCTTGCAATATTTATAGCAATGTTTGTTTAAGGATTTCTTTAATTATTTGTGGTTTTGTTTGATCCTATATTTCTTCTTAGAAGTGGAACATGCTACCGTTACAACACGGATCATCTCTCAGATCAAAACTAAAGGAGCCATTGGAATTGGCTTCACCTTTTTTGGTACATCGTTCCTGTTTATCACTTCTCATTTCACGTGTAAGTTGCTGATTTTTGATGTGGAACAAATGGAAAAAAATAATTGAGCCATGAAATAGAGAAAAATATTTCACTTTTTCAATTTGTACTTTTTATAATTTTTTTTTTACTCTATTGCAGGGGTGTCCAACTCCGGTCATGGTGGGCTGCAGTGGCTGCAGGTTTTCATTTTAACCATCTTCTTAATTAGAGAGCGTTTTTTGTTGCTGATTAACTTGTTTTGCCTTAGTTTTAATTGACGTGACTCAGACCCCTTAGTTATTTATTTTTCCTTAATGAGCAGCCAAACAATAATGCGACACAAAACAAGCCTCCACATGACCAGCTTACCTGAAAATAAAGAAAGGTGAATGTCTCGGTCATGTTGGTCTGTTCAGGTCACCAAAATATCTTGACGGTGGTCATAGAAAAAACAGAAAGTCAACAGTGTGCTGTGGCAGACTGAGAGCAGCAACAAGTCATGATATTCAATGACGGCTTTAATTAACAGCAAGAATTGGCTTCTTATTACGAAATTGGTTGGAATGAAATTGGCTGGAGTTTGATGTTCCAGTTTAGCTGGTCATCTGTTGACTCGTTACACATCTCAGTTCTGTTTGGCTGCCTTTTAATGAAGAAACAAAGCAAATCAAAGGACTGAATCCTTAAAAACAGGGCTATTCAAATGAAGAGAAAAGGTTTAATTAGCAGTGAAAACTGGTCACTGATTAGGAAAAGGGTTAGAATGAAAACCTGCAACCAATGCGGCCAACCAGGGCCAGAGTTGAACACCCCTGCTCTATTTTTGTTTATTATAAACTAAATTAATAAAAACATCATTACAAAGAAAACTGTAGTTGGTGAATTTTTCCAATCTTAATATTTTAATCTGGTTTGCAAATATAAACATCCCCACTATACATGTGTTGGCACAGTATTTAGTGCTGCTACTCCTACTTCCTAGGACTTAGGTTCAGTTTCACAGCAAGTCACTGCTGTAGCAGCGCTGAATCTGACTGCAGTGAACTATCATGTTATGTGTGTCTGTGTGTGAGAGTGTGTGCATGAGCTGAGTCTGGCTGGGTGTGTTCCTGAGGTCCCTTCAATAAAATAAACAAAACACTGTTTTTAAGACAGTTTGAATCGGAGTGTCTCACAGCCGCTAGACTATCTACAAAGAACTTATGCAATTCCTGTCTTTGCATTTTCTCACATATCCCAATAATGTGCATGTTAGATTAATTGGCATGGTGCCAGTGAGTATAGGTGTAAGAGCAGGTAAGTTTTGCACATGCCTTACACCCAGTGCCGCTGGGATAGGATACAGCCCTCTGAGAGTGCTGTGTTCTGTCTACCAGGGGTCATAGTTTTCTTGTCCCCTTAACACCTTCCATAATGCATTACAAAGATTATTCTTAAAAATCATTTCCTAAATAGTTGTACTTTCTCAAGGACTCACTGCAAACAGCCATGAGCCACTATACTGTGGCCTCTGTTTTCAGTCCCTGCCATCACTGCATCTGTGACTCAAGTATTATCTTCAAGCAGATGGATCAGTGCAGAGGCAACCTTATTAACTGCAATGCCAGATTATTTCTTCTAACAAAAACTTGAGCAATGTCTAAAAGTTTGGCATGTGTTATAACCAGATGATGGCTGCTTCAGTAGATAGTTACTGTGCCCAAAATGATTTATTAAGGGGATTCCTAGAACCAGCACACATCCCCAACCCTGCCATTTCCATCCATGTTAATTCCTGCAGAACCATAAACCAGAGCAGCAATCGAGTTCCTCACCTTGAATGTATATATCTGAGCACAAGCCTCAGACAGAAAAAAACAACTGGAAATGCCCCTAGGTACATCAGTTAAGACTACAGAGAGCATACCAAGTAAATAGTAGAACTTGCACTCAATCCCTAAGTCCCGCCACGTCATAAAAGCTAAATCTTTGATTTACACGTGTATCTCAATATTGTCATTCAGCACTCAGTTTCAGGCTAGTGCACATTTCACTTTTATGTACTTTTGTAGACCTGCACAACAAGGCTTTTGTGTTATTACTGTCACCCTCAAAGTAAATATATTTATACGGAACTATTAAGATGAAGTCAACCTGTTGTAAGTTAGACCAGTAAAGAAAAACTTTGTGGTGGTTTGAAATGTATACTCTCCAATGATACTCTGCTCGGGTATGTTACAATAATTGAAATATGTGGTTATTATAATGTTTGTGTAAGAGGTATAAAGTTTTAATATGTTTGAACAGATCATTTCAGGGGTCTGCTTTATTTTGTTTTCTGCCCTCTAGCCGGAGACTCAAAGGTATATGAAAGAATTCTGGACTACAACAAGATCATAGAAGCTTTAACTCTTCCCAGAATTCTTCCTGATACAAATCCTTATCGATCCTGTAACTGTAAGTTTCCTTTCTTTTCTCAGATTTAGGCCAAATTTCCCACTATTAATTAAAACTATAGTTAATCGTAAAATTAGCAAAGTTTACCCATACTCATTTAAAAAAAATGACATGAAGGTTTGATTATGTAGGTTTTACATATAACACCTTTTATTTCTAGTGAACAGCTACAGTTTTTATCCATACATTTTATTGTGTTTTGGAAAGAAATCTTGAAGGAATATTTTATTTCAACTTTGGGACTCTTAAAGGAATACACCACCCAAAAATGTTTTTAAATATAACTGTTGCTTACCTTATGTGTTATGCAGTCATGGCCAGGAAAAAATGTTAACCTCTTGTTTTCATGCAGAATGGAGGCAGCAGGGGGTTTCTGGTGTAATAGCAGTGAATGGTGAGGGGGTCTTTAATTCAAATGCTGCTTCACATCTGGGCGTGCTCCTTGCTTGTTCAAAGAAAGCTTTTTTGGTAATGGTTTATTTAATAATTTTAGCAAAAATACATGTGTTTGGGCTGTTGTGAGCATACGGCTGGGCGACGTTACGTGTGGACTTTATGACACAAGTAACATCAGAATTTTTTGTTGTCATTTTTGGTACTTGGCTGTTGGCCAATGGGTCGCCATAAACTGCTATTACACCAAAAAACCTTGTTGGCTTTCTAAATGCATGAAAACAAGATCTAAAACTTTTCTCAGCCATCACTACATAATAACTGGGGTAAGTAAAATATTTTTAAAAAATCATTTTTGGTTGGAGTATACCTTTTAAACATTGACCATTTGTAGACTATTTGTATTAACCTTCTCCAAAGTATTCTTCATAAGAATGATATGGCCCTAACTAACTACAGTGCATCCGGAAAGTATTCACAGCGCATCACTTTTTCCACATTTTGTTATGTTACAGCCTTTTTCCAAAATGGATTAAATTAATTTTTTTTCTTAGAATTCTACACACAACACCCCATAACGACAACGTGAAAAAAATTTACTTGAGATTTTTGCAAATTTATTAAAAATAAAAAAACTGAGAAATCACATGTACATAAGTATTCACAGCCTTTGCCATGAAGCTCAAAATTGAGCTCAGGTGCATCCTGTTTCCCCTGATCATCCTTGAGATGTTTCTGCAGCTTAATTGGAGTCCACCTGTGGTAAATTCAGTTGATTGGACATGATTTGGAAAGGCACACACCTGTCTATATAAGGTCCTACAGCTGACAGTTCATGTCAGAGCACAAACCAAGCATGAAGTCAAAGGAATTGTCTGTAGACCTCCGAGACAGGATTGTCTCAAAGCACAAATCTGGGGAAGGTTACAGAAAAATTTCTGCTGCTTTGAAGGTCCCAGTGAGCACAGTGGCCTCCATCATCCGTAAGTGGAAGAAGTTTGAAACCACTGGGACTCTTCTTAGAGCTAAACTGAGCGATCGGGGGAGAAGGGCCTTAGTCAGGGAGGTGACCAAGAACCCGATGGTCACTCTGTCAGAGCTCCAGAGGTCCTCTGTGGAGAGAGGAGAACCTTCCAGAAGGACAACCATCTCTGCAGCAATCCACCAATCAGGCCTGTATGGTAGAGTGGCCAGACGGAAGCCACTCCTTAGTAAAAGGCACATGGCAGCCTGGAGTTTGCCAAAAGGCACCTGAAGGACTCTCAGACCATGAGAAACAAAATTCTCTGGTCTGATGAGACAAAGATTGAACTCTTTGGTGTGAATGCCAGGCGTCACATTTGGAGGAAACCAGGCACCGCTCATCACCTGGCCAATACCATCCCTACAGTGAAGCATGGTGGTGGCAGCATCATGCTGTGGGGATGTTTCTCAGCGGCAAGAACTGGGAGACTAGTCAGGATAAAGGGAAAGATGACTGCAGCAATGTACAGAGACATCATGGATGAAAACATGCTCCAGAGCGCTCTTGACCTCAGACTGGGGCAATGGTTCATCTTTCAGCAGGACAACAACCCTAGGCACACAGCCAAGATATCAAAGGAGTGGCTTCAGGACAACTCTGTGAATGTCCTTGAGTGGCCCAGCCAGAGCCCACACTTGAATCCGATTGAACATCTCTGGAGAGATCTTAAAATGGCTGTGCACCGATGCTTCCCATCCAACCTGATGGAGTTTGAGAGGTGCTGCAAACAGGAATGGGTGAAACTGGCTAAGGATAGGTGTGCCAAGCTTGTGGCATCATATTCCAAAAGATTTGAGGCTGTAATTGCTGCCAAAGGTGCATCGACAAAGTATTGAGCAAAGGCTGTGAATACTTATGTACATGTGATTTCTCAGTTTTTTTATTTTTAATAAATTTGCAAAAACCTCAAGTAAACTTTTTTCACGTTGTCATTATGGGGTGTTGTGTGTAGAATTCTGAGGAAGAAAATGAATTTAATCCATTTTGGAATAAGACTGTAACATAACAAAATGTGGACAAAGTGATGCGTTGTGAATACTTTCCGGATGCACTGTACATTATTTGAGACCACATTAGCTGAACTTGTCAATAGTATGTACAATCCTCTTTTTGCTCTGCTCCTTTTTAAAATACCCTGCTCGCTTCGCTTGCCAACCCAAGCCTGCACTATACACCAGCCAATTCACATCTCTGCAGCTCACGTTGTGAAGAGGTGGGCTGAACACACCCCAAGGAGACGCGGTTGTTTCTCCAG
>JANRMT010062804.1:18486500-18519305 GCA_026402145.1 Polypterus bichir lapradei | reverse complement strand
CCCCCTTTTTTTTTTTTTACCTCCTCTTTGCTCGATCAACTGCTGGATTCCTGCTGCTGCGCTGCGTGATCTGCATCTTGCACAGTGCACTTCTGTCATATCACCCATGTCCATATATTAGGTCTCTCTTCGCTTTTGCCTTTTCTTCAATATCACATTGAATTTTGATTCCGTGTTTGGAATTACATTGTGACAGTTCAACGTATAACTGCCCGTGAGTGAATATTATTTCTTTCTCTCTACAAGAAATGTGTCCTACAATAGCATTCACACAAATGAGAAATGATTTAACTTTCATCAAACAACAAATCTTTTAATTCTCGTGGATACGCCTCTTCATTGGGAAGAAACACTACTTTTTTCGTCCCTGATGGCAACACGAATACGATCTACAAGTCTCCGAGTTAAAGTTTAAATCTGAACAATATATTTGATCTCTTTTCGCTGTTCCGTTATTTTACCAAGTAATTTCCGTTTGTTTACGCTAATGCGATCTTTACTCTCCTTTTTTTTGAGACATTCGAATTTTCGTACTTCCATTATCTCAAACCTGCTCTGCATATGTACCGCGCCAACATTTTTGAATTCTTTACAATGTTCTACATTGTCATCTACTCTTTGTTTTATTTCTCTTGGCACAAAGACTTGCCTTGCGGGACGTGAAAGTGTCTCTTTGAGAAAATCATGTCATGTCTCCTTCCAACCTTCCAAGATTTTATTTATTTATTTATTTTTATTTTTTTAATTTTATTGATATTATTGTAATCGTTCCATACAAATAGATCCATTTTTACAAAAAAATAGGACTGAAAACAAATCATCTCCCACCCCTGAGAAAGAGAGCATGGCCAATGGAGTAAAACTTAAAGCTTGTAAAAATACATAAATTGATGAGTTTAATAGGTGGATAAAGATAAATGGAGAAGAAAAAGAAATGGGAAGAGAATCTACTTCCTCTGTGCTTTAAGAGCTTATTCTAAAATATTATTGATTAGATCCTGCCAGGTTTTGGAAAAAGTTCTGCACAGATCCTTTAACTGAGAATTAGATTTTTCCCAATATCAAATAGTATAAAACATCAGTTACCCACTGACTTAAAAGAGGAGAGTTAGGATTCTTCCAGTTTAGCAAAATAAGTCTGCGTGCCAATAGTGTAGTGAAGGCAATGACAGTTTGTTTGTCCTTCTCCCCTTTAAGCCAATCTGGAAGAACACCAAACACAGCTGTTAATGGGTTAGGAGTGATTGTGACACCAAGGCTGTCTGAAAGGCACTTAAAAAGATTTGTTCACATGTTAATTTGATGCAGGCCCACAACATATGACCCAGTGAGGATGGGACTTGATTGCAGCGTTCGCAGGTTGGATCTTGCCCTGGAAACATTTTGGACAGTTTTAAGCGAGACAGATGTGCTCGATATATAATTTTGAGTTGAATAGTTGTATGCTTTGTGCATATGGAGCTCGAGTGATTTCTCTGCATTTCTACCTTTTCTGATATGTTGAGTGAGAGATCTTTTTCCTATTGTCCTCTTGAACTTTGAAAAGGAAGGACTGTAAAATAATTTTATATATTGCAGAGATGTTGTCTAAGTCCTCGAAACTGAGCAATATTTTTTCCAGCATAGAGGAGGGTGCCAGATGAGGAAAATTGGGCAGGTTCTGTTTAACAAAGTTTCTAATTTGAAGATAGTGAAAGAAATGTGTTGCTGGAAAGTTAAATTTGGAATGTAATTGTTCATAGGATGCAAAGATGTTGTCTATATTAAGATCTCTAAGCAGTTTAATCCCAAATGTTTTCCAGATATTAAAAACTGCATATGTTTGCGAGGGTTGAAAAAGGTGGTTCTCATGCAGAGGTGCCACAGATAAGATTCTCCATCTTTAAATGCTTCCTACATTGATTCCATATTCTGAGTGAGTGAAGCACAATTGGGTTATTAGTATATTGGCAATAACTTGCATTTATTGGGGCACAAAGCAGGGAATATAAAGAAGTACTGCAGGATTTTATTTCTATTGCAGACCAAGCCTGTGTATGTTCTTCTATTTGTGTCCAGGTTTTTATAGCTTGTATGTTTGCTGCCCAGTAATAAAACTGAAAGTTAGGTAGAGCCGTGCCACCTTCTGCCTTAGGTCTTTGTAAGGTCACTCTTTGGTTATGGTTGAATCTAATTGCTTAAAAAATTATTTATTGATGTATATTGGAATGTTTTGAAATAAAAAGAGAAGCTTAGGAAGGATATTCATCTTAACAATGTTAATTCTTCCAGCTAGAGTGAGATTTATACAAGTCTTGCTTATTTATTTCCATACAGATGGCGAAATTCTGTAGATAAAGAGCTTTATGTTTACTTGGGATATTTACCCCTAGGTTTTTAAACTGATATGCAACGATAAAAGGGAATGTGTCCAGTCTAATATTGTATACTTGAGAATTCACTAGAAAGAATACACTTTTATTCAAATTAATTCTGAGACCAGAGATCTTTTGAAATTCTGTAAGTGCTGTTAAGACTGCAGGCTCAGTATTTTGTGGGTCTGATATATACAGTACCATATCATCTGCATATAGAGAAATTTTCTGTTCAAGTTCTTCTCTGATAATCCCCTTTATCTGATAAGAATTTCAACAGTTACAGTAACTGCCAGTGGTTCAATGGTGATTGCAAATAGCAGTGGTGGCAAGGGGCATCCTTGTCTGGTACCACGTTCCATTTTAAAGTAGTTTGAACAAATGTTGTTAATACAAACTGAAGCTTCTGGATTGGTATACAGTAGTTTGATCCATGCACAAATGTTCGGACCAAACCCAAATTTCTCTAATGTACTGAAAAGGTAGTTCCATTCAATCATGTCAAATGCTTTTTCTGCATTCAATGATAATATCATCTTTGGGGTGTTTGACTTTGCTGGTGAATATATTACATTAAACAGGCATCGAAGATTGGAAGCTGAGTGTCGGCCTTTAATAAATCTAGTTTGATCTTGTGATATTACCGAAGGCAGCTCTTTCCCCATCCTTCTAGCTAGGATTTTTGAGAGTATCTTAACATCATTCTTCAGAATTGAAGTTGGTCTGTATGATGCACATTGTAATAATTCCTTATTTTGTTTAGGAAAGATGGTGATTAATGCTTGGTGAAAATTTTGAGGTAGAATTTGTTTGTTTGTACCTTCTGTAAATGTTGCTAATAAGAGGGGAGCTAGCCGAGTGGAGAATTTCTTATAAAATTCTACAGGGTAGCCATCAGGTCCTGCTGCTTTCCCATTTTGAATTGACTTTATAGCATCAAGTAATTCTGATAGCGCCAGAGGTTTATCCAGTTCCTCTGCACTAAAAATATCTATTTGTGGTATCTGTAATGTACCCAGAAATGCATTACATTGTGTGTTGTCTTCTTTAAACTCAGTAGAATATAAGGATTTATAGTAGTCTCTAAATGTGTGCATTATGTTTTTATGATAAATGATTTACCTCCATTCGTGTTGGTGATTGCTGGAATTGCATTGCGAACTTCTTGCTTGTGGATTTGTTGAGCTAAGAGCTTATTAGCTTTTTTTCTGTGTTCATAGTAATGTTGTCTTGATTTAAGTATGAGTTGTTCAGTTTCTTTAGTTGTTAAGAGGCTGAGCTCTGAATGCAGAGCCTGCCTTTTCCTATGAAGAGCCTCACTTGGACACCTGGCATGTTCTTCATCTATTCTAGTAATTTCCTTGGTTAGCTCTGATACCTTCTTGGTTTCTAATTTATTTCTGTGGGAAAGATATGAAATAATCTGTCCTCTTAAGAAGGCCTTTAGAGTTTCCCAGAGTATTCCTGCAGACCTGTGAGGATGTATTTGTCTCCAGGAAGAAACTGGTTTGTTTGGATATAAATTCTGTACAGTTCTCGTCTGCTAATAGAAGTGGGTTAAGACGCCATCTGCGAGATGAGTGTGTGAGGCATAATGATTTTAGATCCAACATCATAGGGTCATGGTCGGAAATAACAATAGCGTCATATTTGCAAGATTTAATCGTAGGCAAGAAATTATCCCTCTATTATAAAAAAAAAAAAAAATCCTGGAAAGGAAAAGCAGGGCGACGAGACGTGATCTTCTTGGAAGTTCTCGGAAGACACTTAAAAGACCCATGTGACGCAAAAAATATCAAATAAGAGCACGGCCAGCAAAACACTCAGTCGAGTAAAGGCACGTAGCACATACAGATCCTGTGCTCTCAGCACATATAAAGCGTATAAGGACAATACGTTCTAGGTGAAACATCAACGACTAAGCAAAGAAGAGCGAGCAGCGTGGAGAAAAGAGACCCAAAAGCGTTGGAGAGGAAAAAAGGCAGATAAGAGATTATGAAAGCAGTGGAATTTGAAAGGCTCAAGCAAATGATGGTGCGATACACATGTAGAGAAAGGTAAAGAATATGCAGTAAAATTCGAAAGTATTGTAGCCACCCAGCCAGGTTGAAGCCTTTTTTGTTTTAAGTGACTGTTAGGTCTGATTGAGGGAGGGCGGAGTACAGCACGGAAGACTGATAGCGGGGTATTAATTGATGTTGGGGGGGAGACCCAGGGGATGAGGGGTTGGAGAGGATGCTAGAACATTATGTTTGGGATAATGAAGTCGGCGATTGTTCAAGTAAAACTTTTGTGACACTTTATTACGTCAGTTGCTACAGTATCAAAAAAAAGATAGTAAAGATCGCATTAGTGCAAACAAAAGGAAATTAATTAGGACCAGGTGTAATTGAAATAATAGCAGGACAAAGCGAGGTCAGAAATAAAAGGCAAAGAGCAGAAAACAAAGTATTTTCACCTTTGCATCATTCAATGCACAAAACGTAGATTTACACAATAATGGAACATACGCTCTGAGAATCTGTGGTCCCGCAACAGTTAAAGCAACGACAACTTTCATTTCAAAGAAAACACAATTCGGTCAGATGTATATTTCTGATCACGGAGAAGCAATCGCAACGCGAGCAGTAGAGACACGAAGTGGCAAAAAGGACAGCGGCTGTACAGGCTTTAAAATGATCGACGGGCAGCGCAATAGCGGCTGCCCCCCCTTCACAATGCGAGCAGCATTATACGTCCTACAAGAAAGAGATTTAACCACGGCAGTGAGCCATCATTTAAAACTAGTCCACGGACATCTAACCTAGCAGTTGTTGGATTGCTTTTGGCAGACACGCATCATGTGCTCCCAGCTCTTAAAACAATGACATGCGACAAGCAGAACAGGCAGCTTGCCAGCAGCAGAAAGACATCAGATGATCCAACGGCATCTCCTTAACATGCATTCAGCCGCCCCCCCCACCCCCCCCCCCCCCATTCACAACGCGAGCAGCATTATACATCCTGCGGAAAGAGATGTAACCAAAAGTGAAATGACAATCGCATATCTTCCTTCAGGATCAGATACTACATCTGATACCACAAATGAGAATGTTCTATGTATAGGAATTCCCACAACTCTAGTTCTTTGTAAAGCTAGAATGGAACATTTGGCCAGTCCAGTCTTTTTTCAGCCGTAACTGATTCTTGCTTAGTAAGTGGGTCTCCTGTAAAATACTATTTTAGCTTTTAAACCTGTTAGGTGAGAGAATACTATCTTCCTCTTTAATTTGTGATTCAGGCCTTTAACATTCCAACTCACAAAGTTAACTGTCCCATCATGGAGACATTGATTCTGAATTTTTGATGTCATTTTGTAGTCTTAACTGGAGGTGAGTATTGCCATGCAGCGTATTGTTACGTTGGAAGTTATAATTATAAGGATTAAAAGGATAGATTAGATATAGCTTGCTGTCTTTTTCTCCCCCCTTATCCCCCCACCCCCTACTTAGCCTCCCCACGTGAGGCTGGACCCCACTTCGCAAAGTCCCGGTCCTCTGACATACCTAGAGACAGAGCGCGTCCAAAACAAAACAAGCCCCCTAGCAGCAGCATTTGAGGATTAAAAAGTAGAGATATCTATTGCCGATAAAGTCTAAATACTATAAGCATAAAATATAATCTTCAACAGTCTTGAAATATTAAGACAGTAAACCCAGGGAATGGTGTTAAAAAGTGGCCCTGGATAAGCATAGTAAACCCTAATGCAATAATAACAATAACATAATAACAATAACAATAAACCAAGGGATAATTTTTAACAGTCTCATTTAGAATTGTAATAAAGAAAAAAAACTACTTTCATTTCTTACACACATACGTGTGTAACTGTAATTAAAACATAAACAAAAAGTGTCCAAGAACAGAAAAGGATGTATAATTATGGTACCCGTATCATTGCTAACGATCAGACAGCAGGTAATATCTTCTTGCCATGCCATGACAGGATGTGACTCACTATCGTATTTCAAAAGAATGTCGGGATCAGCTTTCTTAACTCCTTTTCTGCTTTCTCCATAGTGGTGAAGACATAATATTTGTCTTGAATATCCACTTTCAGTATGGCAGGATACAAGAGGCTGTATCTGATATCGGCTTTCCGTAACCACTGTTTAATGTTGTAAAAAGCTGCACGTTTAGCAGCTCTTGAGGGTGAGAAATCAGGGAAAATACGAATGTGGTTATTTTCAAATATAATCTCTTGTTTCTGTCTGAGAAGTGCCATTACATTAAGCTTAAATTGTAATCTCTCGAAGCGGACAATTAAGAATCCTAGGTTTAGAGTTATTTGATCCACGTATGCAATAAGCTGCCACTATCTTGGTATCTGATTTAAAGTCCTCTCCAATTATTTTTGAGAATTGTTCAGCTACAGATTTCACTGGGTTTCTCAGGTAGACCTTCGATTCTAATATTATTCCTTCTGTCCCCATCTTCCAGAGCCCCAAATCTGTCTCAGAGTTTTTTGCATTCGAAATTCGCAGCTGTAGCTTCTTCATCACCGGTAGATGCCGAATGTTCTGCTGTTTCAGTTCGAGTCATGAATGTCTGCTTAACGTCTTCCAGCTGATCGGCAAGTTCTCTCAGTTTAGACGCATTTTCCTGAATGTCTTCCTCAATTTTTCCCAGCATACCTTTAAAGGTTGCATCAAAACGATTATATATACGTTTTTCCAAGTCTTTATTATCCTGCTGCAGCTTCTCGTTTTTCTTGAGCAAGCCATTTATTTCTTTTTTCATATTTTTCTGAATGTTATTCTTAAGCTCACTTATGGCCGTAGTCAATGTTGTGATCATTTCCTTCAGTTCAGACAAATTGTTTCGGCTTTTGTGTTCCACGGTTGAAGTGGCAACCCCGGTTATAGCCGATGCTTCCGGCTCGCAAGGAGTGGATCAAAGCACGGACTGCAAGGCCATTTCTAGTTTCAGGTGATCTTCTGGAATCGGCGAGCTATCATGACCTGCATCACTTGCACCTTTGCTCCCATTTTCACTTTCGACTGGAGATGATGCAGTGGAGCGGGGTCCTGGGAAGTCTCTGAAAGGCTGTACCTTGCACTTGGGCTTGATGTCTGTCTAGACTTGGGTGTAGCTTTAAGTTTCCTTTCCGTTTCTTTCTGACCCCTTTTCTTGTTACTCATGTTTATATACTGTAGTAGAAACTCCTCAGGTTGGGTAAATACAGGATACCTCAGGATAATAAGAAATAAGAGATAAAATGAAGTCTGTGCAATGGAGCTCCGTTTCAGACGTCCATCTCCCGTAATGGACGAGACCGAAATTGTATGACTGCAAATAGAATAAAGAGTGTGTTTGCGTACATGATTTTTAGGTTGTGTTATGAGGTAATCTTGAAATCATAATATCCCTGAAACTCTTAACAACATTATTCGATGTTAAACACCTTTAAGGACCTCTCTATGTATTGAAAACTCTCTTGTGGTGACTTGCCTTGCATTACTAGCTTATTACCTTATCTTACTGAACTGGAAAAATCCTAGCCCATCTGCTGTAACACAGTGGGAAACGGGATGTGCTATTTCACTGTCACTTTTCATTAGAATTTGACAGGCTTTTATGAATGCTGCCCTTAATGTTGCATTTTGAATCTCTGCTAATCTTTAGGAATTCTAAATTTTGCCACTTTTGTGCTCTCTAGATGGGTAGGATAGAGAACATCGATTTGATCTACATAAGATGTATCACAGTTTGTCTGGCTATCTTAGAATTATTTAAATGTATTATAATGTATTAAAGCCAGAAAAATGATTTTAAAAGTTAACTTTTTTTAAAGTATAATAGGGCTTCACAAACATTTAAGCTGTAAACTAATAAAGAGTTATTTTTTTGTCACAGAAGGGTGAAAGAACAGAAAAAGAAATGTTTTGTACAACCCTGTGTCATGGTTTTTGCTCTCAGAGGACTTGTTTGCTATAATCTTTCCAATCCCCAAATAATATGGACGGCTAGTGTGACAAGTTTTGATTGTGTTTATAACGGAAATATGTCGCTGTGGGCAGCACAGTGCAATTATTACAAGACATTACCACCTGCTGTGTACACAGCAGTGTTACTTATAGCCTGAGGCCAGGTGACCTCTTTGACCTGTGTACTCATGCCAGTCAGTTTTCTGACTCTTTCTTTCTCCACACTACTGCAAGTTTGTTTAAAATGCGGACATTTGCCTCCATTATTGCCTTTTGTCCACACTTCCCATGAATTTTAAACCTTAGAAAATGGAGACTTTTGAAATTGTTCTTCAGAGCCGTATACTTCTAAAATCACCAGCTCAGTGCTGTAAGGTGGATGGGTGAAAATGCCAACTCTAATTGCGCTCTGATTGGTTCACACTTACTGTGTTGCCTTTCCCTGACTGCATCCTGCTGCTCATTACATTTTCTCAACCCCTTCCTCACTTTATACTCGTGCATTACTGTCAATCCTACTTCATCATCAGTCCAAGCAAAACAATTTGAATTTTTTGTTTTTCATATTTGGAATTGCTGTTCTCCATGTGTAAAAGCAAACTGCAAAAGAATGTCTAACATGTATGCATACCCAGTATAGGTGAATGGCTACGTCATATGCATTTTCGGTCATTATAGTATGTGTAGAGAATTTCATAAACTATGTGAAAGCACTAGTATGAACAGAGATCCTTTTTCTTTAAAATCATCATTTTAAATAAAAATGTAGTAATGTGGATGCCTTATTGATAGTTGGTTATTCACTTACTTTAGATCAATACAATACATGTACAATATCTTCAACATGGCTGAAAACTTGGTTTTATGCTGTCCATAAGATACACACCTTGTATTTTTTTTTTTATTATGGAAAAAATCCTTTACCCAAATTTGGTAGAGTGCAGCAGTTGTAGACCAATGTCCTTGTGTTCACAGCCTGGGCTCCTCTGTAGACCAAAGATGGCATGAAGGTATTTGGGGAGTTCCCCTTTTCAAAAGTATCAATGTCAGTGTCTATCTGTTGAATAGATAGGTCTCTTCACCCATAGTGATGTTAGACAAAGTTCCATGACACAAGACCCCATGGTATCACTGTCTTGGGGTCTGGCAAATCCAAGTTATTGCCAAGGTTCTCATGCTTATGTGAACAACTTCACAAATGTGTATTGTACATGTATGTACGAGCTCATTTCCAGTTTATATTGATTCCATGGAATATGCACTAAAGACTGCATAGTCTTGTAAAATGTATTTCAAAAAGTTCACATCCTTTTTTATATATTCGGTGTACTAATATCTTGCTTAATTTTCCTATTGTTCATTATAAGTGTATCATCATAATTCTGAATACTGTATATTAGTCTTTTGGAAGACAAAATAATAATTCATATTAATTTAATGACATTAGAATGTTTAGCTTTTAACACAACCCCAAAAGATCTTTACATTGCATCAGTTATTGTATGTATATAAATAAATCAATAGTGTGAAACAAACTTTTTTTTTTTTTTTGGAATAGCTGATGTCACATCCCGTTATGATGAGGTGTTCTGGTTTGGTGACTTTAACTTCCGACTCAGCAAGGATCGTGGGTCAGTTGATGTCATTTTGAAAGAAGACCTCGGCTCAGACATGAGTAGACTTCTGCAGTATGATCAGCTGGCCAAGGAAATGAAAGATGGTATATGATTCATAGCTACTGCTTATTATTTTTGTCCTCTCAAAACCATGTTAATCTGACCCCACCATAAAACGAAACTTTCCACTCAGTTAATAAAGTAGATATTTTCGTATGTGTAGCATGCTAGTACAGTAGTTAGCACTTTTACATTACTACTTCAAGGACCAGAATTTGATTTGCAAATCAAATTTGCACTTCTGAACTGAACAGACGCCGTACTGGGGATGTAATTCAGCCAGTATGCAGACTTCAGTTTGCACCAATTGAAGTTAAAGTGCATACTAGAACTGGAGACATCTGTGGAATTAAAGATTTGGGTAAGCCACAAAGGCAATAGCCCAGTCGTGTTGTGCCCACTTTAGGTCATCACTGATACTGACTTGAGAAATGTAAAGTTGGAGGCCCACCAGTTTAGACAGGAGTGTCATCAGCCTCCTGCTCCAAGCAATCTATGACCAGTTCCTTGACTGATATTGTTGTTAAAGCACCAGTATCTAAAGGGGAGCCTCATCTCTACAAATGTCCTGATGATCAGACCTACATTTAGTGTAGTGTTTCCAGATGAAGATGGTGCTGCGTGTCCACATAGTTGTAGGTGAACAAGGAATACATCAGGACAGTCAGTCAAATTCTCTGTTGGTGATTTGTGGTTATTCTGTTTTTTTCCCCCAAATCTGAAAGTCATAGGTGCTTGACAATTTTTTTTTACCATTTTAACTATTTTAAATCTAGGTATATGTATTCACACAGTATGTCTTAGATAAATTTTTGATTTTCACCAAATGCAGCACGAGTAGGCTTTAGCGCCCCATAACCCTCCTGTGGAAGAAGTGAGCTCACAGGATAGGATGGCAGACAGTTCGATGGAAAGCAATACTCTTTGGGCATTGGGAGTCTTTCTCTCAAGCACTGCATAAAAGGCAGAGAGCCCCATTCTAGCACAGGGCCCACTAAAACGCACTCACACTCTGCCAGTTTGCAGCTGCCAATCAACCGAACCAGCACTTCTTTGTAATCTGGGAGGAAAAACAGATCCATACTGGTAGCAACTAGGTGTGCGAGTTCAAGTCAGGGAACTGAATATGTAAGGCAGTATTGCTAATCATGTCATTATCACCATGCTACTCAATACTTTATGCATTTTATTTTAAGTTCTATATGGCACATACAAGCTAATATTCTAACAAGTATATTTTTTTTAATTATAGGTTCAGTTTTTAAAGGATTCAATGAGGCTGTGATTCAGTTTCCACCAACATACAAATTTGATACTGGATGTGACATCTATGACAGCACTACCAAGCAAAGAATACCATCATACACAGTAAGGACAATAAAAAAAGGACCTGACCAGGCACCAAAAAAGCTTTTTAACTTTTTAAAAGGGACTGTCCTACCCTCTGCAGTCATTAGATTTTCTGAAGCTTTTTACTTTCTACAACTTATGTAGTGTAGACTATTGCAAAAAAATAATAATAAGGTGTTGGAACTAAACACCCAGCTGTACACTTTGGAAGATTCCCCCCTTTTTATTATTCTGTTATTTTTTAATTAGCAAGGTAATAATACATTTTGAGTAATTTCCTACTAAGTTACTAAAATGTAGTATTTTTTAGCTCTAAGTTCACTATAGCATTGGTCAGAGCCACGATAAACTACAGACTTTAACTGAAGCTCAGTCGACGCTTTAGGTGCGATAGTCGCAATGTGAGGCAGTCTGTGACTTTTTATAAAGAACAACCAGACTATAGCGCATGAATATGTGCTTGGTGAATTTCAGAAAAGCTGGGAAAAAAACTAAGTAGTCAGAGTTGACAGTCAAAGTTTGCTTCCATTTAAAACTATTTTTTTCTTTCATTGTTTCAGGCACAGTTTTATTTATACAAATCCATATCAAATGTAACTTCAGTATTTTGTTCTTGATATATTTTATTAAAATGTCTTTTTTTTTTTTATTTAAATTGCTAGCCTTACTGTCTCTGTTCCAGTATAGTTGTTTTTTTCCGATGGCAGCTTGTGTATGTGCTCGTATTTATTTTAGAGTAAATGGTTAAAGCTGGTCTGAAATAAGATGTGCAGTGGCCATCTTTTTGATCATACCATCCTTCTATATAAAAGCGGTCGGGATTGTCCTTCCGTCCCGTGAGTGCTACGCAGACGCGGAGTTTCACACACGCCCTGTCCATTTTGCAATGCACGATGGGATTTGTAGTTTCGTTTTTCCAGGTAAAAAATGATTTTCTACTCCAGACTGTGCGATATCTTCTTCTCCTTTCTTACTATATAAATGCCGTCGGGATTGTCCTTCCGTCCCGTGAGTGGAAAGCGTAGCGGTATTCCGCTTATCACAGACTTACTACTTGCAGCTTGCGGTACGAAGCGACATGATGTGAGCAGAGTTCTGGTGCTTCCATCGTTCCCTTGTTTTTGTGCGCGATGCGCTGGAAAAATAGACAAAATTATGTCTCTGGAAATAATTAATGTTGATGGAGTACAAATGCCTCACCACGTAGTAAATATCAGGGGGGTTCAAAAGGGCGACCTCAATATAGAAAAAAAAGTTTACATTTCATCACAAAAATAACAGAAACTACGAGTATTAAAGTAATACCGCTCAAATGCAATATAAGCAAATTAATGAGTTTGTATAAAATATCAAATTGATCTACATATTGAATTGCCTTAAGAAGTGGTCAACTTAAAAGTCGGTCGCCTTAAAAGGCGGGTCAGCCTAGTAATATTATAATTTTATTGAATTGTATGAATTAAACTATGTTTTGTCTGTCTCCTTCAGCAGACACTTATCATCAGGTTAATTTTCATACTTGCTGGAGCTGCATATTAACCCTACAGCTTACATTTGTAGTTATACACTTTGCTTCATCTCGTATAACCACTAACACGGGTTTTCACTTTTTTCTTTCCCAATAATCATTGCAAAGGATCGTGTTCTATACAAAAGTCGCCATAAAGATGACATTAAGGTGGTGAAGTATGGCTGCTGTTCAACGATTAAAACGTCAGATCACAGACCAGTGATGGGAATGTTTCAGGTTAAACTGAGGCCAGGAAGGGACAAGTAAGTACATCATCATCAGCAGCAGCAGCAGCTAAATATTGTAATGATGTCTTGAAGTAAGCATTTTATTGAAAACCCCCTTGAGATACCTTCATCTGTATAACCTTCTTTGTCAACTAGTTAAACTAATTTTTCCATTTTGTTTCAATTAATTTATTACTGATTATTTTTCCGTGCATCTATAGAGGGTACAGATGTTGTTGATCTTTTCCTGTAACGATGATTACATATGAGAGATTTACATTTTGGAGATGTTTAATCCACAGAATCAGTCAATTAGTAACACTCAGTCCACAAGGTTGAAGCAAACTATTCATTTTACAGTCACATTTCTATTTACATTTAACATAAAATCTGAAACATAATTCAAATAAACGTATCCATCAATGGTCTACCCTATGTATTCAGGGCAGAGTGGTAGGGTCAATAAACTTTTAAATAACATTAACCCACAGTCTCCTAAATCACACTACTCTAATGGCGTATTTATAAAATTGACATTTGGCTCTGGTGGAACTTAAAAAGACGACTTGTTTGTTTTTTGTTCTTCCTCCTCCCCCTAAGTGTATCTCTTGGACGGTTGGCATGCAAGCCTGGCACCTACTCATGTGGTATCACTGTATATTTGTAACTTGTTCAACACAAAATTCAGGAAACAACAATGCACTGTTCAGTTCTGCCTTCCCTACAAATAACTTCAATAAGTGATATAAATGAAACACAGATTTAACTTATAAAAATGCTATGGTATACTAAAGAAAACGAACCAATAGCTGATCAGTCAGCCAGCCAGCCAGTAAATAAGTTACAACAAACCACTTGCTACAGCGGTCCTCACGGATGGTCTGTTCCCCATCCATTACAGCTCCTTACACGAGTGTCAAACGTACTGAGCACCAAAACACAACGGGACAGAGTTTACATATTGACACTTTATAGCAGAGAGCAAAAGGAGATGACTGGAGTGCTAGAGAACATCAGTGATATAACAGATAGAAAATGATGTGGGAAGGTTATGCAACAACCGTTTACTTCAAACCAGTTACATTCACTTTTTATCTGTTGGTCCTTCATACTTTTAGACAGCAATCCCAAAGTGAGATGAAACTGATTTCTAGAAATGACAAAAAACCAAGAACTGCACATAGGGCATCACTGCCTGTATCTCTCCTCGCTTCTCTGATCTTTGAAAATAAGCACTAAACTTACTGAGTCCTCACTCTCAGGAACAATAATACAGTCCCACCCGTGTATATACTGTACACTTACAGCAAATGTTATGTGACCAAAATAAATTAATGGCTCAACTGGCACTGCTACACCTTTCCTTATGTGATTGTAACAACTTGGTTGGCGCCAACTGTGGACAGAAGTTTTTCCACATGTCCAAAGAAGTGTTCTTGTGCACTGGAAAGGCAGTACAAAGCTGTCACTCCTAGAATCAGGTGCTCTACCACCACAGCCTCTGTTTGTAGAGGTGGGATTAGAGATTACCTCCCAGAACACCTCAGTCCTGCCTGCCTCCCTCCTCAGTTGGCAGAGTTACCAGCCACTTCCTGTAACCGTTACAAGTACAGGTTAAGAGCTCAACACTGTACTGAGTGATCATCTCCAGAATTCGTGATGTCAACCTGTCGTGGAGAGAGGACTCAAAGCTGCAGGTTTGACATGTCAGGTGGCTGTTAGAAGACCCCGATTTTCTCTATTTGTTTTTTCACATGTATGCAGTTTAATGTTTCAATGTACTCTGAAATTAGAGCATAGACAGTGAGACTGGCTTACTTCCCAAACTGCTAAGCTGTGCTTGAGACTGGTGTCTGTCATACAAGCAGTTGACTCTTAAGTTTGCATCAACTTTTAGGCTCCCTGTGTTGCAGAAAAGCTTGTTCCTTGAAAAGGGCCTTGTTTATAACTCTGAAAATGACAGTATTTTACATTTTTGGTAGCCTAATTCCCTTTTTAAACTTGCAGGTTATTTACTGATAAAATTTCAATAAAAATGGAAAAATAGGGATGTTCTAAAACTTGATATTGTGTGTCTGTGTGTGTATAAGCAACATCCATTTTTCTCTTTCAATGTCAATAGAAACACTATTTCTTATATTATGTTCAGGATTTGTTCTTTCAGACCAAATCTATCTAACCATTTTAAGAGTCCACGTTTTCCATTCAATGTTTATAGCATGGCTTTGGACCCAAGACAGAAACCAGCTCTAAAGTGGATGCAAAACATCAACCTTATACATACACCAAGTCTCATTAATACGGAGATGGTTTATAATCACCATTTAACCTAACATATGGCTTGAAGGTATGGAAGGAAACCTTAATAACATCCAAGGAGATGGAGGGTGAATGTATTAACTCCACAGGGTCGGCCATTTTTCAAGGATCTGGAATCTGGTCCCTGCCCTATAAGGTATCCAAGCTGTCCACTGCTTCATCTGCCGTCAAAGCAGCCCAGTAGTGACTGCCAATCTCGGCGTAAACTCAGTGCTTCAAGACATATGTAAGATAAACAAGTCAAAAGGAAAGGAGGAAACCAGTAGTGTTTAAAATGTCAAATTAACATTGTGCTCAAGCCTATAACAGCATATACCTTCATATACAGTTTATTCAATTGTGATGGCTTCTTGAGCCCAGTCAGGATGCATTATCCATTGTAACGGACATATGTCAGCACGACACGGGAACATGCTTTCGTTTTTATACTTCATTCATGTTTCCCCTCCCACTTGATGTCCCATCTCAGACTGAAGGATATTCTAAATTCCCGTCAATTGCTTTGGGGGGATCCAAACTAAAACTGCACTAAATAGGACTATTGGGCTATATAATGAGGTACTGATAGCAAAAAGAAAAGGATTGAAAATAACACACAGAGACAATGAGGTTTTTTAATTTTTTGTGTTTTCAGTGCAGTGGAAAAGTTCACTGTTTTGTGTTATAATGGTCATTTCTTATTTTGCACACTTTACACAGACGTAGGGGCCATGTCATCATGGCCCATCCCTAACCTTTCAGTTTTCATACACATGGTGCAAACTTACTGTATACAGTATTCATTAGTAGGAAAGGACGACTACCAGATTGTCAATCAGATGAATACCACCCTCATTTGAAAGTGACATGCTAGTTGAATCAGTGTAATAACTCCAAATCTAGATCTGTTCCTTTCCATTTATGGATGTCAGAGCCAGAAATGACCGTGTTCCAGTAAAACATTTGGAAAACTAGCATGGCCACAGCAAAAACAGGGACAATACTGTATGTATGATGGCGTTAATGAGACACAGACAGTATAATACTACAGCGCTTTTACTTGCTCTTGATAACTCAGTGCAGCCATCTTGGAAATTTGAGGTCACAATTGCTCCAAAGTAACTTCCCAGTTTAAGTGGAATGCAGCATTAGTCCTATTGAACCTGTAAATTTGTTTTGTGGTGGGTCCCTCCGTTTCTTTTATTTAATTTAATGTTAAAGACAAGGAAAACATTTTTAAAAAATAGTATATTGTATAAGGGTTGCTAGATGCTGTTTATTCAGATAGTTTTTATGACATATTGAACACAGCAATAATGAAATATATACACTCCATCCAGGAGGAAACACAGATAAAGATCCATCTTTGATTTTTACTTTCTCACTATAAGAAATGTAGGTTTCAGCTTCACACCAAGACGAGTCTCAATCCAAGCAGCAATTTGTTTCAAAGTGTCATATGCAGTAGTACTGTATTTACCTTTGTTACGGTAAAGGAATTGGATCATTTTAGGCAGTTATAAACTTTAAACTTGAGTCTAAATTTCTTTTGTTGTGACTAAGAATTACAAAAAAAAAAACCCAGAATCCTCACTAACTTGTTTCAAGTAAATGGCCTGCCTTTCCGGTTTTGTGTCTTTTCAGCATTCCCCTTGGTGCTGGCCAGTTCAACAGGGACATCTACCTGGAAGGGATCAAGAGGCGGATTTCTCGAGAACTTCAACGCAAGCAGGCACTGCGAAACCAGAAAAGCAGCGCCTTTTGTACACTTTCCTAGCTTACCAGCCATTGGTACACAACAGAACTGATCCATGTGTGCCAGCTCAATGGAACTGCTGCATTAAATTTATTTTTTTATAATTTTCTTTATATACTTCATCCAAGCAAGGTTTATATATTTAAAAAGATTTCATGTTAGCTGTGAACCTGTTAAGATTCTCATGTTTACATTTCAGGGCTGATCCGCCTTACTGAAAATGCAGCCTTTTGAACTGCAAATCGAAGTCTGTATGCTACGTCTTTGGATTGCCTCCAGTGCCCAGCATTCCTGGCAGTGTACCTTAGCCTGATTCTAATTCATTTCACTTGAATGTCACGAGTGGTGTTCGCTGCTGTGGGTGCTCGCTGAACAGGACTCAGGGTATAAGAAAATCCTTTCTCAGACAACCTAATTTCGTAATATTTTGTTTTTGTGAATCTGTCCATTTTAAAACTGTACTGGTTAATGTAGCATGCTTGTTCTAAGATTTTATTTTTCACTCATTTCCCATTTGTCAGTTCAGATATGTAATCAAAGCCACTTCATTCTTATCAAGTACACATTAACTATTATAAGGGACTCAACATGATCTGATTTGTACTCGACAGTGGTGGTATTCGTGTAAACGTACATTTTTTGTGACATGCGCTAAACTCCGTTTTCTGTAAATGTGTTCTATAAAGCTAAATAAACACAATGGGACTCTAATCCACATTACACAGCAGAAACTTCCCCAACACCTACAACTACCACGAGAAGAAAAGGTAAAGAGTAACTGGCATTAGTCTAGTAAAACATGCTGCTTTAGAGATGATAAAACATACAAGATCTGGAGTTAAATTAAATATCAGTAACAATGGTAGCTGATTAGAGAATACAGTCACATAAAAAAAAAAAAAACAGAATGAAGAGAAACATCTAAGGTGTCATTAATTTAGCGCAGTGTCTTTTGTTAGCCCATCTCTGTAGAGTTACAAACCTGCTTGGCCTCACACATTAAGGCCACGTAATGCTGTGTACAGGTCTGTTATTCTCACACACACACACTAATCTCATTTATTCAATGTTACAGTATTAATGTATGGGCCAAATGGGAACGGAATTAAATCTGAAATCAAATATTTCTAAGCACTTTTTAAAATAAATATACCAAATTTTGTAAATATGGTGAAAAGGATTTTTAACATTTGCATTTTAAATGTGCCATGAATCTATTTCAGTGATAGTCTAGACGGTATTTAGTTTGTCTCGATTTATTTATTTATCAATCATTTTTTATTTTTAATCCAAAAAAATATCATTAGATGGCTAGTTTCTAGATGAAACAAACACTCTAGAAGGGTATCCGTCAATAAGGGCGCATAAATAAAGGCGAGCTTTAAAAGGGCGACCTCAATTGGGGTGCCTTTATTCGCCGCGCCCAATTGAGGTCGCCCTTTTGAAGCTCGCCTTTATTTATGCGCCCTTATTGAATAGAGCCCTCTAGAAGATAACGCTGCACTGAAAGTCTGGTTTTCTTTTTATTATTTTTAGTCATGTTTGAGCAAATTTAATTTTATTATAGCATATAGATTTTTTTTCACCTCAATACTTTTCAAACTGAAACCGTTTCCTTGGTTAAAGAATCGACCATTTTGGCTTCAAACGCCCCATCTCACCCCATTCCTACCATACAGTAAGAGCAGAAATAAATGAATAAACCAACTTCTGATCCCAATGAAAATGTGTCACAAGCTAGCAATGGAAATGGAGAAGCCCGACAACTTTACTGACACACTTACAAATAAGCAACGTGACCCTCGGTTTATACTTAAACGAAATGTTAATGGTAGAAAGCTCAAGAATTAAATCCAGTCCCCAAGCCAGTGAAACCTTTCCCAGAAGGCACAAGGCCAGTACTAACCAGCCCTGGACAGGTAGTGAGACCACCACAAGACACAAAGAAACAGACTCAAAATTTTCCCCTCTCACTGCAATTCTGACTAGTGACCATACGACTTCATATGACATATAAATGAACAATTCCTAATGCTTAATTGACATCATGATCTATACATTTTAACTTTAGATTTAAACAGCTTGTTACAATACCATAAAGGTTTGCAAATAAATTATAATTAACAAATTTGAACTGATCTTAAAATTTAGATCAGTTCTAAACTTAATGTAAATTCCATATTCCTAATGAACGCAAAGCTTGGACAGGACCCCAGAATCGCAGTACAAGTTTAAGAGTCTTGAATCTCTGCAATGAAAGAAACCCACGTGAACACAACATGCCGTCTCTGCAAACGGTTTACCTCGACCAGGCTTACTAACCTAGGGTTCAGTTTTGTGAGGCACTCACTGCGGAGTGTACTGAACATAATAAATATGATTTGATCGCTTTCAAAGATCAAGTGGTAAAACTGTGATGCACTACGCCATTGCGATAGTCCAACTGTGATGGAGATGAGGAAATAAGCAAGTGCAGTCAGGTGGCTCATTTGGGCCGCATGTCAGTCAGAGGCACCTGCTGTTTGTCACCGGTATGCACACTTTAACGTGGATGCTCGTCACTCATGTGTTGGTGCTTCAAGGTGTTCATTACATCACACAGAAAAATTGTTTATTTGCTGCTACTTTGAGGCCATAACTGCTTCATGGGAGGAAGCTCGTGTAGTGTAGTGGGACTGTAGAAATAAGTCATAAAAGTAAACACACCCGTACATGAGCAAAAACGTTAAAGGAATCATTGGCCGCAAGTATGAATGGCCTCAACTTGGCTGGCCATAAATCAGTGCATGATAGTAATATATACTTAACTACAATCAAAATATAAAAGGACGCTCTAAGGTTCCTACTGATTTGATGTTTGTGCCAAGAGTGTTCCAAAAGTAAACCGAATATTAAATCTCAAGAGTCAATAAAAAGATTGTTAGGATATCCAGCATACTTACTCTCTACAAACTCCCCATCCAAAATAATGCATTTTTGCTCCAGTTCTAGAAGATCTCATTGTAACGGAGCTCTTTCCAGCCCCCACAAAAGGCAACTCGCAATTGTCCAAGAACAAACCCGGACTATTAGATGTCACTTAACTTGGATGCTTCCATCAATTTTTTCCACACTCTTGCCAGAGGCAGTTTATCGCATGACCACCATTGTGGACATCGGTTTTTCATTTTCATTCAGCTGTGTCTATATGTAAGTTGCAAGTAGCAGTAATAGTATTGTTACAACTACACAGAAATTCTTATATAAAGTGCAACAAATCAGCACGCTATGTGAGTGAATGTCAGCCGCAGGGATCTCCTTCACAAAGAATCTGATCAACACACGCTCCTGGAAACACGTTCCTGTCAGCCATTTTCTTACACTGTTCTACCAACATGTAACTAAGGCAGGCGATAGAACAACTACTAGGTATGAAACTGCACATTTCAGTATTGTATGGTATTATGTAGCAGTACAAACGTTTGTAGTATTGTCATGTGTGTAGAGTATGGTGAAATTCTTACTTGCATGTCGAATCAACATGCAACACCTCAACCACTCCGTGGAGCCATCACACGCTTGTTAGTTTTGGTACAGTGCTGCTGCCAAGCTGGCAGCGTTGTATCAGAATTCTTGTAAATAAATGTTTGTGTATGCCAGTTGTGATTGGCGTCACTGTAAAATACATTTGTCTCTTTGGACAAAACCAGCAGAAGGTGAACCATCCCTTACTGTTTTGTTATTTATTGTTCATTAGATAAGTGTGTCAAGCTAATTCCATTCATGTCAGTGCCTGAGATGTTGAATTTCTTTTTACATTTTATGGAGCTTTTTGTACTTACCTGACATTGTAAAATACCAGCCTACTATATAAATTATTATACAGAAAAATGCAAATCAAAGTGGAATTTGTGCGGTTTTTTCCCTTCTAACTCTCTTTATTGGGACACAGGAAACAAAATAAATGTGGGTACTGGAGAAGACTACACCAGTAAATAAAGGCTAACCTGTTAGTATGGACTGCTCTGTGAGGTTGAAACAAACCATACTTGGGGTGTCAGACCATCACTTGCCATACGCAGGTGTGCCAGGCTTATTTAAAGATGTCAGTCAACTTAACCTGCACATATCTGGGACGTGGCAGATAAACTGAAGTGCCATAGAGATGGAGGAGAACATGCAATCTCCACAGAGACCCATGAACAAGCCGACATCCATCCACAGTTAGTCTCAAGAAGCTGTGAGGAGACATTGCTGACATACGTAATACAGTTAGTTAACTGTCCTGGCTGCAGCTGCGTACTTCAACATGTATGTGTGTGCCAAAGTGCTATCTACAATTAGATTTACCATTTGCAAATATTGTTTTGACAAGTATTTGCTTGCAAATAACTTTTTATAACATGTATAATATGCTGTATGTGCAGCCACCATTACTGCAAGCAAAATTATCTTTGCATAAAGCCCTATTTTGACGGAGTTAGTCTCATCCCAGGAATCAATGAGTAATTATTACCAGACTTTTGTAAATTTAGTCCAGCCTGAATTGAACTTTTTATAGATTGCACGTTCACGTCTCGGTAAACATTACAGAGCTTTTTACCTTCTATAAAGTACTTACAAAATAACTCCAGGTTTAAAGAAGACCCATGTGAACCACCAACGTGTCGGGAAAATTCCATCAGTTGAGCAATTCATGCAAAACTAAAAATTTAAGAGATCCTCCAGTAATAATTAATACTTTACCCAGCGCTTCGAGAGGGAAGTACCGGTGCACATCGGCCCACTTCAAGCGCTGACTTTACCCACACCACCTGGAGCCTAATTCTGTCTGAATAGGACTTAATATACAGGGAGATTCACTCGTAAGAGGCCCCAAATATTTTGTAACAACTTTCACGAGGGCGAAGCAATCTGAACGAAACAACGTGCAATGTGCTCCTCAGTATATGGAGCTTCGAACAAGCCAGGATGCCCTTGGGTCGGAGCAGTCAGGCAGGGGCCGGACAGCCATTGCAACATTTAACCTCAGTTTGCAACTTCTGGGTGCATACCGCCCGTACCCCTTCACTCAGTCACTCGACTTCTCATCAGGATGGTGGTGTGCAGTATTGGGCAGCGCGTCTTCATGGTGCAAACCTACTGGGTCACCAATTCGTTTAAGCAAAGGATGGATGATCTTGTGTTAATGGAAGGTTACTTCCAGCAAGATGGAGCAACGTGTCACACATCGGGAAAGAGCATGGCAGAAATTGAGTCCTTCTTCGGCAACAGGATCATTTCAAAGGGGCTTTGGCCACCAAGGTCGCCGGATCTGACACCACCAGACTTATTTCTTTGTGGTATGCTCAAAGGAAAAGGCTATCGGAATGAGCCTCACACTGTGGAAGATTTGAAGAAAAACATCCAACATGAAATTGCTGTTGTTACTCATGGAGCACTGTGTTGAAATGGTGTCTGTCAGAAAACGGAAACCACTTCCAGCATCGCATGTAATGCATTGACTACACATACGTCAAGATATAGAGCATAATCTTTTGGTTCAGATTGCTTCATCCTAACGGAAGTTACAACAGAATATTCAGGGCCTCTTTCTAGTGAATCTCCCTGCATTAACCTTGAATTTGTTAAAATGATACAATAACTTTTTTTTTTTTTCCCCAAAATCTAGGCTATAAAAATCTTAATTAGGACTAAACTGCATTAAAAAGCCTTCTATAAAATTAGTTTGTCAATCTAATTTAAGACAAATGCATACTGTGATGAAAAAGCCATGCAAGAAAGCAATTTTGAAAGACAGATCTTTCGGTGCTTTGATGTACTACAAGTTTAAAGACACAATGCATCACATTTTTCCGTACAGATTTCCAGGTGCCAGGATGTTGACACATTCAACAGAGGAAGCTACAGTCTAAGAGGAAAATACACTGGTGTTGTAAAGATTGGATCTTCACACAGATATACCGCATACAGACGCAATTCTGTCGTTCGGGAGTAAAAACAATAAAAAGGCTCACACAGGACTGTTTTGTGTGAGTAACTGTGATAATTGAGTGTTTTGTGGAAATAAAAACCCTCTGGAGAGCACTAGCTAGACAAGATTTGCCGCTGTGCTGTGCTGATCTGAAATGGCCCTTCAGTCGAAGAGAAAAACATTCTGGGGCTGCGAGCAAGCCTGTGTCTTCACACAGATGTACAATTCTGTAATTTCAGAATAAAAACAATAAAAAGGTGTAACCGTAACAATTGAGAGTGTTTTGTGGCAATAAAAATGCTCTGGAAAGCACTAGCTGGACAAGACTCCCTTGGATTCAGTAATTAAAAATCCTTTCACTATACCACCACAACAATGAGTCAGTTAAGTAAACGTTCAGACTTTTTTTTTTTTTTTTTTTTAAATAAGACATTTAATTTTTATGCTCCAATTAAAAATAAACATTCCTTTAATGAAATTCAAAACAGTTGCTGTTTAAGATGGCAGTGTTTTAACACTAATGCATACACTTATTTATTTGCATCATGGTAAAGAAGTGGCAAGGAGCTAAAACAATCAGACCCTGATCCTTAAAGAGATTCACACTAACTGAACATAAACGGGCACATTTAGGATACCCTTGCAGCAAGAGGGAAGTGGGCAGTGCCCGGACACCTCAGACTTCAGATACCCACTTTGAAACAACAATTGTGCAAAATGTTTAATCGATCATGCTGTTGGGCAGAGAGGCAACATTTGATTTTAGACGTTGTAGTAACCCACAAATCTTTGCCATGGCTCTGCACAAGTAAAAGCGTCCGGGGTTGCTAGTTAAAAATGATCTGCTCGTCCCAACTGCATGGCAGACCACCTAACCTGATTACCGTCTCCTATAAGACAGCAAAGCATCAGCAGATCATTTGAATCAATCCGTTTCAAATTTCAGCACAACAACCTACACAAAGTCAACCGAATTACATTTCCAGTCTTTCTGAAAATACCTGATAGGAGCTGGCAGTCGGCTAAACACAAACATGGGGGGGGGGGGGTAACGGCTGTTGCAGTTGATGTATGAAAGAAATGTTGGTTTCATGGACTGCAAATTACATCAGCAACATAAATGTGAGACTTAATTTAGTTGCAGAGAATGAGCAAGAGGCCCGTTACTGCACTGTGACTGTCCACAGTAGCCAATCAGAAAACAAGCACACATCTTTGATATAAAATTGTGCATTCAGTAGGCCCAGCGCTTGTGGGGCAACTGCTAGGCTGAGACCACTGTTTGGTGTTTTTAGTACATTATACATCTAGACTGTTGTGTATAACGTGGCAAAAACACTACCCACATTTCAGTTAATGTCCCACAGTGCACTCTATCGGAAAAGCCGATATATTCTGGGTAAGCGTCCATCTTTACTAGACAATGCAGCTTGGATGTGTTCATAAGTTGGTAGTTCACTCAGGTCTCCCAGTGCAGCTACTGCAGGCTTACTGCGAAGCATCTTTGTGGTGACTCTTTTGATATCAGCAGCAGTAACTCTGTCTTCAAGGGGAAAAAACAATAAAAGCGTTATTCATTAATAACATAAGGGGGGAAAATACAAGTCACATTACTTTTAGTTTTTAAAAATTGCCAATTGCTAATCCAGTTCATACTACTACCCTGAGCACAGTTCAGGCTGCCATTCAGTTTATTACGTAAAACTCTGTTAAAGGAATACTCCACCCAAACGTGATTTTTTTTTTTTTTTTTTTTTTTAAATATTATGTGCTCCTGTTAGCTTACATAATATACAGTATGAAAAAACAAAAAGAATGTGCAATTCAAAGGATATATTCATGATATATAACCTGCTTAATAATGATAAATCAACAATACAGTATAAGGTGAAAAGCTAACGAAAAATAAGAGCGCAGGCAGAGTGATGGCTCTGAGGCCAGGGATCTGCGCTAGTAATTGGAAGGTTGCCAGTTCAAATCCCGTAAAAAAAAAATGCCAAAAGTGACTCTACTACGTTGGCCACCTTGAGGAAGGCCTTTAACCTGCAATGGCTCCATCCTGGGTATGACGTTAATCTGCACCCAGCCCTGCATGTAGGCCCTCCAACCTGCAGAATTAGCACTCCAGCCACCATAAAAGCCACCACTGTTCCCTCTGAACTAGTGTGGTGCTGAGGTGTCACCCGTTACACGGCTGCACTCGGGTCTTAATCTGGGATCCTGAGTTGGTTTGTTATGTGGTGGGTGCGGCAATGCGCTGTATCAGCGTGTGCTCCTAACCTCTTTCTCTGTATATACATAGGTCTGTGCTGTCTTTAAGTAGTCCATCCATCCATCCTTTATCCAACCCACTATATCCTAACTACAGGGTCACGGGGGTCTGCTGGAGCCAATCCCAGCCAACACAGGGCACAAGGCAGGAAGCAAACCCTGGGCAAAACCTCTGTGTCCAAGCACATTAATAGAGAGGCAAAGGGAAGGACAAGATGTGGTAGAAAAAAAGTGTACAAGCAATAGGGATAACCGCACCCTGGAGAGGATTGTGAAACAAAACCCATTCAAAACTGTGGGGAAGATTCACAAAGAGTGGACTGCAGCTGGAGTCAGTGCTTCAAGAGCCACCACGCACAGACGTATGCAAGACATAGGTTTCAGCTGTCACATTCCTTGTGTCAAGCCACTCTTGAACAAGAGACAGCGTCAGAAGCGTCTTAACTGGACTGCTGCTGAGTGGTCCAAAGTTATGTTCTCTGATGAAATTAAATTTTGCATTTCCTTTGTAAATCAAGGTCCCAGAGTCTGGAGGAAGAGAGGAGAGGCACAGAATCCACGTTGCTTGAGGTCCAGTGTAAAGTTTCCACAGTCAGTGATGGTTTGGGGTGCCATGTCATCTGCTGGTGTTGGTCCATTGTGTTTTCTGAGGTCCAAGGTCAACACAGCTGTCTACCAGGACGTTTTAGAGCACTTCAAGCTTCCTGCTGCTGACGAACTTTATGGAGATGCAGATTTCATTTTCCAACAGGACCTGGCACCTGCACAAAGTGCCAAAGCTACCAGTACCTGGTAGGACCATGGTATCCCTGTTCTTGATTGGCCAGCAAACTCGCCTGACCTTAACCCCATAGAAAATCTATGGGGTATTGTGAAGAGGAAGATGCAATACGCCAGACCCAACAATTCAGAAGAGCTGAAGGCCACTATCAGAGCAACATGGGCTCTCATAACACCTGAGCAGTGCCACAGACTGATCGACTCCATGCCACGCCGCATTGCTGCAATAATCCAGGCCAAAGGAGCCCCAACTAAATAGTGAGTGCTGTACATGCTCATACTTTTCATGCTCATACCTTTCAGCTGGCCAACATTTCTAAAAATCCTTTTTTTTTTGCATTGGTCTTAATTGATACTCTAATTTTCTGAGATACTGAATTTGGGACTTTCATTAGTTGTCAGTCATAATCATCAAAATTAAAAGAAATAAACATTTGAAATACATCAGTCTGTGTGTAATGAATGAATCTAATATACAAGTTTCACTTTCTGAATGGAATTACTGAAATAAATCAACTTTGTCATGATATTCTAATTTTATGACCAGCACCTGCATATACTCTTGTTTGTTAATCGACTTAATTGGTCTGGTGGTTATTTTTTGCATCTCCATCAAAACAGATAAAATTAGGGCTATGGTTCTGTCTATTTCCGACCCGGATATAATTAGTCTCTTAATAAGAGTAGGAGGTTCTCGTGTGTGCTGGGCTCCTCATCTTATGTTTGGAGGAACTCGCTACACCTATAAGGCAGATATTGCCAGTAGTAAATTGTGCTCATAATATTCACTGCATTTAACTCGGTTTACATCTTTTTTTTGTAGACTTACCTACTGACTTCATTCTAGTTCTATTTTTCCTCAACTTTTTTTACTTATACTATATTGTTGATTTATCCTTAGTAAGCAGGTTTAACCTATGCAGCACGTATAACAAGTCTACATACCCCTGCCAAAATCATAGATTTTGTGTAACAAAAAAATGAAACCCAGATAAATCCTGTCAGAACTTACTCCAACTTAACTACAAAATTGCAATCTATACAAAGAAGGTGGAAAAAAAAAAACTGTTACATAAAAGGAAAAAAAAATTGTACACAAACCGGGTTACATTCATATGCACAGCCTTTAATAACCAAGGATGTGGCTGTGTTCAGAATCAACCAATCACAACAAGTCTCATCTCAAGTAGTAGTTAGTATACACCGGACATCAATTAAGCTCTGATTGAGCTCAGATAAGGTTTGGCTGTTCCTGTAGGGTTATTCTGATATCCTCTTGGTTGCAACGTACTCCAAAAGCCAAGATCCGCAAAAAAACTTAAAACATGAAAGGGATCTCGTCATTGAAAGGGCATTAATCAGGACAGGGGCACAAAAAAGTATCCAAAGCATTAAACATCCCATGGGGCACAGTGAAAAAACAGTCATCAACAAGTGTAGAAAATATGACTCAGTGACTCTACCAAGATCCAGGACATCCCTCCAAGACTAAAGAAAAAAAACAAGGAGAATGCTGGTCGGGGAGGCCACCAACAAGCCAGCAGCAACATTAAAGGAGCTGCAGGATTACCTGGCAAGTACCAGCGGTTCCATACATGTGACAAGAATCAGTCGTATTATTCAAATGTCTGAGTCATGGGGTAGGGCAGCAAGACAAAAGCCTTTTCTCACAAAAGACCACCAACCAAGCCTAGCTAAACTTTGTAAAAAAGGTACATTCAGTCTTCCACACCCACGTGAATAAATGTATTATTGTCTGATGAGACCAAGGTTGGCCTATTTGGCCATAATTCCAAAAGGTATGTTTGGCGCAAAAATAACACAGCACGTCATTAAAAGAACACCATACTCACAGTGAAGCATGGTGGAGGCAGCATCATGTTTTGGGGCTGCCTTTCTTCAGTTGGAACTGGGGCTTTATTCAAGGTGGATGGAATCATGAATAGCTCCAAGTATCAGTTTATTTTGGCACAAAACTTTCAAGCATCTGCTAGGAAACTGAAGGTGAAAAGGAACATCACCTTTCAGCATGACACCGACCCGAAGCATACATCAAAATAGCAATGGCTTCATCAAAGGAAGTCAATATTCTGGAATGGCCCAGATCTTAATCCAATTGAAAATCTGTGGAGAGACCTGAAGAGAGCTGTGCACAGGACACGTCCTTGTAAATCTGACAGATTTTTAATTTTTTTACAAGGAGGAGTGGGCAAAAATCACCAAATCCAGTTGTGCCAAACTGATAGACTCTTACACAAAATGACTGCGCACTGGAATAAAATTAAAAGGTGCTTCAACTAAGTACTAGTTTAAGGGGTGTGCACAATAATGCAACACAGTTTTTGTATGATTTTTCCCCCTTTGTCATTAAACAGTTTGATTTGTTTTCAATTTTTTTGTATAGATTGCAATTTTGCAACAAAGGTGGAATAAGTTCTGACAGGATTTCTGCCGATTTCATTTTTTTATTACACAAAAACCTGCGATTTTGGCAAGGGTGTGTAGACTTTTTATATCCACTGAATGGAATTCATCTGAATTGCACTTTTTTTGCTTAACATGTATTATGGGACATGAGTAATGCGAGGTATTTTGTTTTTGTTTTTTTTTTGATTTTCCACTGACATTTCTCACATCGTTTGTCGTTGTACAGCATTGTTCACTATTGGCTTCTATTATATCAAACTACATGGGGTAACAAAGGAATACTCTACCCCAAAATTATATTTTTTTTATGTGGAATAGTCCTTTAAGGGGGCAACTTACTAATGATTGCAAATTCAAAATGTTAAGCCCACAGAGTCTTTATACAACTATGCTGCATTCTGAGTGTAACATTACACATTTACTGTTCCTGACAGAGAATTGAAGGTGAGTACATACTGATTAAATCACAAAGTTCCTGAGGTAGCTTTCTCTTGCCAGTGGCCAACACCTGCCTCCCTACGTCCTCAAAGATGATAGGCCGAGATTCAAGATTCATCATCAGCATCGACTTCAGCTGGGTTTTTGCTCTTTCAAGCTCCATCTGCAACAGAAAAGGCATTTTGACAAAGATCCTGCTCTGTTTAGTCATTTGCTTCTAGAATAAAATCTTAATAAATTTGCCATATTTTACATACATGTGTTGAGGTCTTATTGGATTTCACTTGTACAAGTAATGAAAAAATTTTGGGTAAGGAAGACAGATGTTTTAAGGCAGTTATACTCAATAACTGTGGCACTAGAGATTTGTAATCAACATGTAACACAACACGCAAGTAAGAATTTTACTGTACTCTGAACACATAACAATAATGACCTTAGAAACCGATAATTACAGGTAACCACCAATTTATGACTCATGACAAATTATGGTTCAATTAAATCTCTTTATACCCACAATGTTGGAAAAATCACACTTAAAAAAAAACCTTACAGTTTTTAAGGGAGAACAGCCAGTATACTGCACGTCAGCTACCAGTTTGTCTTAATGTGGACAATAAATTGAAAGTTTTACTTGCATATCTCCATTTGACTGGAGATAGTAACAGAGTACAATACATGCATACAGCATAATTTTATACAAAATACACACACCTAGTAACCTTAAGATGTGTGGATAAAGACTGCCTTTTAAGATGCTAGTAACAATTGTCTGTAGTATTTACCTGAAGGGAGGTGGGAGAAAAGTGACTGTGGAATGGCTGACGTCTTCAATGCAATTGTATTCCTTTCTTAGGCAGCAAGTGTTATATATGTTATGGCCAAAACCCGAAGTTCAGCCAGTTCCTGAATTGGCCGGCTGTTTCACATTTTAGCCGCGAGGTGTGGCCAAAGTCCGAATTACTAGAAATGACCAGTGTATATGCTACTTTGGCCGGCCATTTTGCAAAGTGGTGAGAACTCCCTGGCCAAAATCCGATGCGCTGATGTAAGACTGTCTGCTCAAGGTGCGAAGATGCTTAAAAACTTTCAGATGCAGATTCAGAAGTGAGTTTTTCTTTCTGCATGAGAAACTGCTCAAGGTGGGTCTTGTTCAGAAGCGGATGCCACTTGAGACAGCCTTCCCCTTGCCCAAACGCTAACCTTAAGGTCAATAAAATAGGTCCCTGATGTTAAGTCACTATTTTAGGGCTAAAATGATAACAGAAATGTGAAATTTACTTATATACCTAATCTTAATTATTGTGAAACAACCAAGTGGCATCTGCTTTCTGAACAAGAGCCACCAAGGCTACACTCCAACTGCAACAAATCGCTGCTCATGACTTTTTTCTTTCCTATTTTGGCCGATCGCCCAATGCCATTTCACAAACTGGCTGTCCAAATCCCGAAATAGAGGAAAAGATCAGACATTGGCCTGTCAATTTACAGCGACATTGGCCATTTCCTGCTTTGGCCGTAACATATACACCACAATGTATATAAGTGAACCCTGAACAGTAAGCAGCGGTGTGCCAGTATTATTCTCAGCATCCACCACATTCTATAGTGCTTTACAGTCCTATGCTAAACAGGTGCTTTACCAAGACATTGTGTAGACAGCAAGTGATCTTCTGAAGTTCTCCTTTTTCAACATAATTAAACTGCACAAAAACAGTTGAACATCATCATAGACCACCATGAATCTAAAAAGCAAGTATGAAGCCTGTGATCATTTTCTTAAATGTAGTCCTTCATATGCTCTGAAGTAAACACCAATCCCTCCTTTTCAGATTTCAGTGTTATGGACACTGGCCGCTATGTAGTCCGATCAGTGTTTCAATATATGTGGCACAAATAACTGGATAAGAACTAAACAAAAATTTTCACTTAATGGATTGCATGCAGCATGCAGATGTGTGCTTCTTGCCTTACACCCACTGCTGCTGCAAACCTGCAGTATTTTTACTTCATTAAACTGCGTAATGCACAGATTGGATTGACTTTGAGGCAACTCATACAGAAGCACTGAGAAAAACATATAGGTTTGCATATAGTGTTTATGGATTTGGAGAAGTTTTTTGATAAAGTGCCATGTCAAGAGGTCTAGAAGTGAATGAGAGAGAAAGGAGAAGTATGTAAGGATTGTCCAGGATATGCATGATGGAGATAAATGACCAATCCCCCTGGTGCATGCTTTGTGCTGATGACATTGTGTTGTGTAGCACCAGAATAGAGAAAGTGGAGAGGAAGATGTAAAAATGGAGAAATGCTTTGGAAGATAGAAGACTGAAGATAAATAGGAAGATGATTGAATATGTGAGGTTTAATGATGATCATGACTCAGACATTAGGCTGCAGGGAGAACTATTGATAAGAGTGGATACATTTAAATACAGTATCAAGGATCAGTGGTAGCCTGAGATGGAAACTTTCACAGAGAGATAACCCTCAGAGTGCAGTGTGGATGGAACAATTGGAAGAAGGTATTAGAAAAATTGAGTGATCAAAAGAATTAAGGCTAAGTGTAGTTGAGGAGGTGGAAGAGGAGGAAGAATTCACGTCAAATTTTTAGTATGTTAAATCAAGTTTATTGTTATGTGTACATAGTAAAATTAAATCGTTTCTGCAATGCCTCCTGAAAATAGTCACATAAAAGCACAAGAAGAAACACACGTAAAATGAAAAAAGAAATATACAATACACTGTATAAATATCAAAGAGATATACAATAACTAGTTTGTTTTCAGATGAAATACCTTCTTCCCTAACCATCTAATAGGCAGAACCAGAAAAATGTTTTAAAATGAAATAATCACTCAAAAAATATCAAAAACATTATCAGCAACTCTGCACGTTCACAATAGTTAACCAAGAACAACATTGAGAAAAACCTCACATATTCCAAAGAGATTTTAAAACTGTTCTAAATTCCTTGAATTTTAAGTAAAAAAGGAAGTCCTTTTTCTACTGTGCTATCATAGATGGGCTACAATTCTTCTAGCAGAGTGAGAGATAAGATGACATAGAAGCAGTGATTTCAAAAGTTATGACAACAGATTATTTAGGCTCTATGAACCATTTAACTTGGCTGCCTGAATAATTTAACTTACTTACATTACTTGCATTGTTAAATGCTGATCCTGCATAGGAAATGTATATAAAATATACATACTCAAAGCTTTAAATCTTACCTCACCAGCGGTAGCAGCCATTTGTATGAACTCCCTTGTAAGGATTTCCACCATTTCTCTGACCTTAAAGTACAATAAAAAAAGCATATAAAAAAACACAAGAACCACACATTTCTAACAATTTGCATATACCTATTCACAGTTAGAGTAAATTTACGGTATATACACTATCAGTAAACAGTTTCAGAACAACCTTGTTATTCCAGTTTTTATTGAAACTCAAGTTGTTCAAGTCCAGTGCATAACCTGACATAGTACAACAATAAGCGGCCAGAGATTTAAAAAATAAATAAATTATATATGTACATCCATCTTCCCTCGATCCATCCCAATATTGTTGTCCTCTTCGCACGTTTCTCCTTTCTTCATGGAGAATAACCCATTGGAGCGTCGGTCTGGACTCGTGTGGATACACACTTAAGTATATTGTTTATATTTGTGTGTACATATATGTGCTTTACCTGATCAGGTACACTGTAGGTGCTGTTTAAATTTATTTATATATACACATAACTTTATTAACAAGGTTGTTCTGAAACTGTTTACTGATAGTGTATATACCGTAA
>JANRMT010062804.1:18431312-18476500 GCA_026402145.1 Polypterus bichir lapradei | reverse complement strand
TTAACAAATAATTATTGGTATATTTTCCCTCAGTTTAAAAAGGTTTAATTTTCTTCTTAATAAAAATTTTAAGGCAGTACTTCACCGCTGCGAAGCGCGGGTATTTTGCTAGTATATATATATATTAGTAATCCCTCTAAAAATCGCTCTATCGCGGATTTTATATGTAAGCATATGTAAATGTATATCGCGGATTTTTCGCTGCTTCGCGGATGTCTGCGGTCTTTTTATTTCTGGTACGTGTACTGTATATGCTTCCTCTGTTGGTTTGTCCATTTGAATACAAACAAGGGACACTATTGGCAGATGGCTGAGAAGCTACCCAATCAGAGTAGTTAAGCTCCTGGGTGCTGACTAGCTCTGCGACGGGGAGCGCAGAATTCGATTTCGCTTAAAGCCGGCATCTCGTCTCGCACATTCAGCTAATCAACGTGTTTCTTTGTGAAGTCGGCATCTCGTCTCGCTCATTCAGCTAATCAACGTGTTTCTTTGTGTGTACTGTAGTCAAGCCTTCGTTATGTCTACAAAACGATCTGCTGCTGCTGCTACTGCTTCTGGGGCCGTGCCCAAGCGCCAACGGAAGATGTTAACAATTGCTGAAAAGGTACAATTGTTGGACATGTTGAAGCAAGGGAAAAGCTACACTGCTGTAGGACGCCACTACGGCATCAACGAGTCCACGGTTCGTTATATTAAGAAGGATGAAAAGAGCATACGATCTACGGCCGCAGTGTCCTTTAACCAGGGCGCAAAACGAATTGTAAGTGGACGTAATAAGGCGGTAGTCCGGATGGAATCTGCTTTAGGAATTTGGATCGAAGACTGCCGGAAGAAAAACATCCCCGTGGACACCAATATCATCCGAGAAAAGGCCAAGCAACTTTATGATAGGTTTGCGGATGCCGGAGATGCTCTAGACGACAATCCTCAACCTGGAACTTCTGCTGAATCCCCCAGCGAGAGCTCTGAATTTACTGCCAGCAAGGGCTGGTTTGAAAAATTCAAAAAAAGGTTCAACTTGGCCAGTGTGAACCTGCAAGGAGAGGCTGCCTCCGCAGACAAAGCCGCAGCCGAGAAATATGTCGCGGACACGTTCAAGGCGATCATTGAGGAAGGCAGATATCGGCCTGAAACTGTGTTTAATATGGATGAGACTGCCCTATTTTGGAAGCGGATGCCGTTTCGTACTTTTATCATGAAGGAGGAGGCAAAAGCCCCGGGGTTTAAGGCTCACAAAGATCGCATCACGCTGGTCATGTGCGCCAATGCTGCGGGCTTTATGATAAAGCCTGGGCTCGTTTATAAGTCCAAAAACCCACGGGCCCTGAAAAATAATAAAAACCTGCTGCCTGTGTACTGGATGCACAACCCGAAGGCTTGGATTACGAAACGCCTAACGTCGGAATGTTTTCACCAATGTTTCATCCCGGAGATAAAAATCTACCTGGCAGAGAAAGGGCTGGAGTTCAAAGTCCTTTTACTTCTGGACAATGCTGGAGGTCATCCCTTGGATCTTTCTTACGAAGGTGTAAAAGTAGAGTTCTTGCCGGCGAATACAACGTCACTGATTCAGCCAATGGATCAAGGAGTTATCCGGGCTTTCAAGGCATTGTACACCAAGAACAGCCTGCAAAACATGGTCGAGGCAATGGACACGGACGATGACTTTTCCCTGAAGGAGTACTGGCGTAAGTACGTGATCACATCGTGTATGGTGAACGTGCAGAAGGCCCTTAACGATATGAAGAAAGGGACGGTTAATGCCTGCTGGAAGAAATTGTGGCCAGAAGTTGTGCACGACAAGGGCTCTTCTGCAGAAGAAATTCAGCACTCGGCGGTTGACAAGACAGTCAGGCTGGCAAAACTACTAGGAGGAGAAGGTTTCAACGACATGACCTGTGATGACGTCAACGAGCTGCTCGATGCCCACTCCGAGCCGCTGAGCGAAGATTTGGCCGAGATGACCAAGTCAGCGAGCGAGGAAGAAGACCCAGCACAGGAAGACGACGACCCCGGCCTAACTCTTGAGCGTCTCGCGACCATTCTACGTATGGCAAAAGATCTACAGACATCAGTCGAAGAATGGGACCCGCAAATGATTCGTTCTTTGCAATTTAAAAATGCTATTGACGGCGCCACGGAAGTGTACAGGAACCTCTTTACACAAATGAAAAAGCAGCGCCAGCAACTGCCCATCACGATGTTCCTCACCCGCAAAACACTGCCTAGTATGCCTTCAGTGGAAGAAGAAAGTCCAGATGACGGTGTTACACAGTTGCCTGAAGGGGCTCCTTTAGAACAGCTGTGACAGTGCAGTAGATGTCATCGTTATAGGACAAGTCGTCGTGTCATTGTTGGTGAGTACCCATAACTAATTTTCTACATACTTAGTACATGTATGTACGTTTATTGTAACTGTACACACATTTTTATACGATTTTTCTTGCATTGTAGGTATTTTTTGCCGGTGGCCTGTCTATTGTAATGGTTGTGACATCTGTGATATCGGAGACGCTCCACAGTATCTTTAAAATAACATTTTGGTTTTATGTACAGCTTTTACATGTTATATATTTTTCACTTTGTATTTTTATTACCTAATCAATTACAATATATTTAAAACTGTATTACGTATTAAATAAAACTCCTCAGTGATATACGATACGTACGTTTGTGAGTACTGTAGTACTGTATATAAACCGTGTGTTTACATACATAATTTCAATGAATCTTACCTAATAACTAAGAGAATATAAAGGGTTTATGCTGTATAACTGTGTGGGGAATATTTATAAACAGTGTGGGAGAGTTTATAAGGGCTTAAAATATATAAAAATAACCATACAAACATATGGTTTCTACTTCGCGGATTTTCACCTATCGCGGGTGATTCTGGAACAGAACCCCCGCGATCGAGGAGGGATTACTGTGTGTGTATATATATATATATATATATATATATATATACACACACACACACACACTAGGGGGCTTCGCTCGCCAACCCCTGTGTTTGGTTAATCGGATATACAATTTTTATTTTCTTTGGAACTGTTTCAATTTCATTATTTGCACATTACATTACATTTACATTTTACTTTAAAGATTCATTAAAAACAATATTGTTTGGAGACACATTGTGACAATACAACATATAACTGCCCGTGAGTGAATATTGTTTCTGTTTCTCTAATAAATAATCTGACACTTTCTAATGTTTGTCCCTGTGATTTATTGATTGTCATAGCAAAAGCTTCTCACAGTAAACTGTAAACATTTTAATACGAATGGCATATCACGCTCTCCTTTGGTGTGTAATGTTATTCACGGAATAATTACCTTCTTTTTGCCTGTTAAAATTTGCATCGCTTCTCCATGATCATAAATATACACCTGACCGAATTGTGTATTCTTTGAAATTCAACTTGTCCTTGCTTTAACTGTTGCGGGACCACAGATTCTCATAGCGTATTGTCTATTATTGTGTAACTACACGTTTTGTGCATAAGAATGATGCAACTGCGAAAAGACTCTACTCTTTACCTTTTATTTCTGAACTCGATTTGTCCTGCTCTTTTTTCAATTACACCTGGTTCTGATGATTAATTACCTTTTGTTCTGCGGTAATGCAATCTTTTCTACCTTTTCTTTGATACCGTAGCGACTGACATGATAAAGTGTCACAAAAGTTTTACTTGAACAATCGCTGACTTCGTAACCTTAAACACAACTTTTAGCACCCTCTCCAATCCCTCATCCCCCGCGTCTTGCTCCCCGTTACCGCATCAATCAATACGCCGCTATCAGTCTTCCGTGCTGTACTCTGCCCTCCCTCAATAGGACCGAACAGTCACTTAAAACCAAAAAGGCCGCTGCAATACTTTTGAATTTTACTGGTTTCATATTCTGTACCTTTCTCTGCATGTGTATCGCGCAATTGTTTGTTTCAGCCTTTCGAATTACACTGCTTTTATAATCTCTTATCTGCCTTTTTTTCCTCTCCAACGCCTTTGGGTATCTATTCTCCGTATTGTCCTTATACGCTTTATATGTGTTGAGAGCACAGGATGTGTGTGCACTACGTGCTTTTACACGACTTACTGTTTTTTGAAGGATGTGCTCTTATATGATATCTGTTGTAAGTAGGGTGTGTCTTGCAAGAATCTCATATTCCATGTCTCCGCGAGACGGCCCTGGGACAGTCTCTTGGTACCAAGTCTCATATTTACGGTCCCCACGAGACACTCCATGGCAAGTTTCTTTTGTCTCGCGGGCCTTTTAAACGTCTCTCGAGAACTTCTGAGAAAATCACGTATCATCACTTTGCTTTTGCATTCCAGGATTTCAAGGGGGGCCTTGTCACACACATGCGAGTAGGAGACAGCGAAAGGGCCTGGGTAACTGTAATACTACACCAGACCAGGGGGTTGCAGAGTGTGCCGACTGTCTCTCTCAGTTTCTTGCAGACCATTCCCGGGAAATCTCACCAGGTTCCGGCACCTCTGAGGACATCACGTCCGGCTCTGGCACCTCTGACGACGTCACATCCGGCTTCAGCACAACTGATGACATCACTTCTGGCTCTGGCATAGATGACATAATTTCCTTCCCCAGCCCTTAAAACCGCCATCTCACCTCCAAATATTTAGTTCCGTTTTGGACTCAGCCTTGTGAACATCTCTGTTCAAATATTTCAAAACCTTTATGATGTCTGGACACTCATTCTTGTTTCAGTGGCATAGCCAGCAGGATGGTGGTTCCCAAAAGAAAACAGGACAGGACCAAAGAATTAATCAGGTGAGAAAGTACTGGGGCAGAGTTTCCTGGTGGGGAGTTCGTTCAGGGGTCAGGAGTGACTTGGTGCAGGCTCCTCTTCCTAAATACGAAACCGGGCTAATATTTTTTCAAAGGAAGAAAATGGATAAGATTTACAGACGTGTTCTGGTTCCTATGGAGGAAACGAAGGGGGCTCATTATGTTCACTCAGAGAAGAGAGCTGAGCCACCCATTGGGGTTAAGATCCCAGATAAATATGGGCTTTCCCCAGGCCAGCAGGTAAGGATCCTAACAAACTGGAAGTTAGATCCAGAGCGATCAACTCGGGAGCAGGCAGAAGCTCTCTGGGAACAAACAGCCCACTGGCTAAGGCCGGTTGAGCTGATAGCCTTCCAAATAGTGCAGTTCTGCTGTTAAAAAGGACTCCCCAAAAATGTTGCCCAGCCGGCCTGAGGAGACTTCCACACCATGTAGGATAAAAACAACGACCAGTATTACCTGTGTACATGGAGAAACCTGTAAATATAAAACCTCCTGATGTTTCATTAGCTATGGAGGATCACTGAAAAAAATCCGCATAGTGGTCCTCCCGAGTCCACCGTTCACTGTGATTCTAGGGCAGAACTAGTCAGATAATAAAAGCAGTGTACCAACTACTACTCCCGAACAAATATTGGGCCTAGCTATTGACGGTGATGACTCGACTCCAGCTGTCTCCACGCCGTGTAAACAGCCAGCAGAGAGAGATACGGAAATCCAAGAGGTAGACGGGGAGATTCCTGGGCCATCGCAGGTGGACACGTCATCACCCTGTGCTTCGACGAGCCGGGAGGAATCCCCGCCCCTTGAGGTCAGACCGGACCCTCTCTCTGAAATGCACTTTCAGTTCCCAGAAATGCCAGCTCTTTCATAAGGGAGCAGTGGAATGATGACTCCCTGATACATGCTAATGCTTCGCAAGGTGGTCAGTGAGGATGGGAGGAACTGGAATCAGCTCCTCCCCCTTGTACTCTTTGCCTATCTGGAAGTCCCACAAGCCTCTACGGGGTTTTCGCCTTTTGAATTATTATATGGACAGCAACCTCGAGGATTATTGGATGTTTTGAAAGAAGGATGGGAAGAAGAGGCCTTTCTCTCTACCAATATATTAGAGTATATTGCGCAAGCAGCACAGGCCCGTTATGTTCGTGGCACGACCCTCCAAGAATTCCACCTGGGAGATCGTGTCATGGTCTTGGTTCCCATCTCCCATTCAAAATCACTTGCCCACTGGCAAGGACCTTATGAAATTAAGGAGAGGAAAGGACTCGTCGATTATTTGGTGAAACAACCCAATCGTCGACCGAGTAAGCGGATCTATCATGTGAATTAGCTGAAGCCATGAAAGGAAAACGATCCTAATTCCACCTCTGCTCAGTCCAGCTCATTCTTTGCTCACACCATCAAGCTTAATTTCGGTACAGAGTTAAACTCCAACCAGAGAAAGGAGCTGGAAACAGCTATCCTGTCCGTACCGGAGGTGGTGAGTGAAAAATCCAGAAGGACCTCTCTGATTGTGCATGACATAGTGACAGCGCCCAGGGTTATCGTTAGAAAGCAGCCCTATCAACTTCCTGAGGCAAACAAAATAGAAGTGGAACTTGAAATCAAGCGTATGCTGGAACTAGGAGTAATAGAGGAAAGTTATAGTCCCTGGTCCAGCCCAATCGTATTGGTTAATAACCCTGATAGGAGTTGGAGGTATTGCAATGACTTCCGTTGGCTAAATCAAGTATCCCAATTTGATGCTTATCCAATGCCCCGAGTGGACGACCTCCTCAAAAGGCTTGGCCAAGCTAAGTTTATGACCACACTTGACATGACTAAGGGGTACTGGCAAATTACTTTAAAACGGACTCCGCGAAGGTTAGGACTGTGTTTAGTACCCCTAGTGGACACTGGCAGCAACATGCCCCGTGTAACCCGAATGGAAGGACACCTGCAACTTTTTAGTGTCTGGTGGACAGAGTGCTCAGCCCCCATAATCTGGATGACATTGTCATCTATTCCAGCACGTGGAAGGACCACATACAGCAGGTCACTGAGGTGTTGTGGACGCTAGGAAAAGCCGGACGTCGAATTAATCCAAAGTCATTTTTCTTCGGGTTGAAAGAAGCTTAATATTTGGGCTACCTGGTGGGTCGGGAGTGTTCAAAGACAGAAGCCATAATACAATGGACCCGTCCGCGAACCAAGCAGCAGGTCCAAGCCTTTCTCGGACTAGCCAGGTACTACCACCGGTGTGTACCTCGGTTTTCAGAGAGAGCAGCACCCTTGACTGACTTAAAGAAGAGGGCTCCTAACAATGTGGTATGGGATAATACGACAGAGGCTGCATTTAGTGACTTAATAGAGGCCCTTACATCTACACAAATTTTGAAAGCTCCCAATTTCTCTCTTCCTTTCATTCACAAACGCTTTGGACACAGGTCTTTGTGCCATGTTGAGCCAAAACGTCAATGCTGTAGAACACCTCAGCTGGAAACTGTTGGATCAGGAGACCAGGTATGTGGCAGTGGAACGGGAGGCACTGGCGATTAAATAGGTGATTACACCATTGAGGTACTACCTCTTGGGTCGGGAGTTCACTCTTGTGACGGATCATGCACCCTTATAGTAAATGGCCCTACACAGAGAGTCAAATCCTCGGGTCACCAGGTGGTTTCTTGACCTTCAACCATATAAGTATTCGCTTATTCAGTATAAGTGCTCTCTTCACTCCAATGCCCTTTCTCATTCTCACGACCTCTCGGTACAGGTCGCCCAACCTGGTGAGTCTGGGCTAAGGGGGGGCTCCTTGTCACACACGTGCGAGTAGGAGATAGCTAAAGGGCCTGGGTAAGTGTAATAATACAGCCAACTTGGGGTGTGTGTGGCATTAGAGTGTGCTGACTGTCTCTCCGGGAAATCAAAGGGCTGTTTAACTCCTGCTTTGTCAGATTTTCTTCCTACTTTAAGATTTTAAAGATTTTTTTCCTATTACGACCTTATTCATGGTTACAACCCAGCAAGGAGATACCACAGTTCTAGAATCCTTTCAGAAGCAAAAAGAACAAAATCTCGACTCATGAGGGCAGAGACACTGATAGACGGGCAGTATGGAATTCAGATGGGATAGCTAGCAATAACAGGGTCATCGTTTTTAAAAAAAATACAAACCCTTGCTTTCTTTCCTCAATCGATTCTACAAATATAACTGGGCAACACCAAGTAGTTCAGCTAGAATGCAAATAAACTGTGTATAACGTTCGTACCCTGCTATGACAGCCATGTTAAGAAAAATTTACTATCAAATGCTACTTCATTCTTCAATTCTGCCAGCCTCTTTGTAGATTAAAAGTACTGTGCAGAATAAATTGCATATGGCTTTTACCAACTAATCTATAAAGAAAAAAAAGTAATAGAAGTTTAATCTATTCCGGCATTAAAGAGACACATAAAAAGACTTATGATCACTGTTTATTTGGCTAAGATCAGAATTCTGTTCAATGTGATTGATTTCCTTAGGGACACATACGAGGTGTGGCAGAAAAGTAATGAGACTGGCAACACTGCAAGCGATCTGGCAACGCTGCGCTGTTGTCCTTGATAGAGCATGTGTATCAGTACCCTCCCATAGCTCAGTGCGAGTTTCAACTCCTTCCGTTAACTACGTGATTTTTGTGACTGCCATTAGCAAAGTTGTGTTTTTGGTTGTGCGTCATGCAAAATGGAACAGCGGAATTTGGAGCAACGTTGTGCCTTTAAATTTTGTGTTAAGCTTGGAGAATCGGCAAGTGTGACGTTTGAAAAGTTACAACAGGCCTATGGGGAACATTCTTTATCCCGAGCTCAAGTTTTTCACTGGCACAAATCATTTTTGGAAGGCAGAAAACACGTTAAACATGAACACTGTTCAGGGAGGCCTTCAACTTCGAAAACCAATGAAAACATCGAAAGTGTGAACACTCTTGTAAGATCAGACCGTCATTTAACATTAAGAATGTTGATTGAACAATTAAAATTTGAACAGATTTACCGTTCATCAAATTTTGACTGAACATTTGCACATGCGAAAGGTCTGTGCCAAAATGGTGCTGAAAAACCTCACAATTGAGCAGAAGGACAATCGAAAAAACAAGTGTCTTGATCTTCTTGACAGAATTGCTAATGAGCAAGATTTCTTTAGTCGTGTGATCACAGGTGATGAATCATGGATTTTTGAATACGATCCTGAGACCAAGAGGCAAAGTCAGGAGTGGCACACTGCAAACTCTCCTCGACCAAAGAAAGCTCGAATGAGCAAATCGAAGATCAAATCAATGTGATTTGTTTTTTTGACAAAAGGGGAATCGTCCACAAAGAATTTGTTCCTCCAGGGCAAACTGTCAACCAAGTTTTTTATAAAGACGTCCTTGAAAGGCTCAGAAAAAGGGTCATTCGCGTGAGACCAGACATTGCAGACAAATGGATGCTCCATCATGACAACGCCCCATGTCACACTGCCCTCTCCATAACAGAATTTTTGACCTCAAAATGAATTCCTGTGGTTCCCCAGCCCCCTTATTCACCTGACCTCAGTCCGTGTGACTTTTTCCTTTTTCCTAAACTGAAAAATGTCCTCAAAGGACGTCATTTCGGGACTTTAGAAAACATCCAAAAGAGTGTAACGGACATGCTGAAGACCATACCGGTTGAAGACTTCCAGCGCTGCTACCAACAGTGGGAACAACGTCTCCATCGGTGTGTAGCTGCCCAAAGGAACTACTTTGAAGGGGATAACATTGATGTTTGAAAAAAAATAAAAACTTTGGTAAATAAAAAAATCAGTCTCATTACTTTTCTGCCACACCTCGTATTGAACGAGGATTAAAATAGTAGCCTAGAGCTTTTAAGGCCCAATCCTCGGCATAAGTCTTAAACACTTAAGAAAATGTTTTTCCAAGTTATGTTTCATGGTTTTATCCAGAAAACGTAAAACACATTTTCATCTTACATAGTTTATAGTGAAAATGCTCTCATTTATTGTATTTTTTGTTTTAATTTGTATTCATTACCCTATTAGAAAACAAGGTGAGCACTTTTTAACACTCAAACACAGACAATGGAAAAATGTATTATGCAGTTTACTATATGGTGGTCATGATAAGATATTTAAATTCAAATGCTTGAGCATGGTCCACTTTAGTTCACAAGAGCATTTTCTGGAAGTATTTTAACAATATTTTAGTAAAAATACATGTGTTTGGGACATTGTGAGCATATAAAAGCATGACTTGCTTTATGGATTACGCAATACAAGTAATGTGAGATTTTTTCATGAATGTTTTAATATTGTTGGCTGTTGTCCAACATTGGTCACCATAGATGCCTATGCTATCAAACTTTTTGTTAATCTCAGTTATGCAAGAAAACTTAAATTTCTTCTCAGCCATTACTACAAACTAAATGGGGTAACAAAAAATAGGGTGTCATATTCCTTTGAAGTACAGTAATATTACTTCATGCAATTGTATTAATAGGTGACACATTTGGTAACACTTTAGGTACTGCAAAAATACATCCATTACTCATTGACTCTTATGTAACAAGATCTTAACAAAGGCTTCTTTTGGTCTTCATTATGCTTGCAAAACATCAGCACATAGGTTAATCACCTCTGTGCATTGTGGTATAATAAGATCCTTTGATATGATCAAAAAAATACTTGTTAATATGAAGGATTCTGATTTTACAATGAAGTGTGCAATATCAAGAAAAAATATGTTTCACTTTAAGTCACCTTTGACCATTCCAAAATAGTTATTTTACAAGGTCACATTGCATAGATGAATAACTGCTTACTGATGCTTTGCAAGTCTTATTAACACTAGAAGAAGCTTTTGTTAAGGTCTTGTTACTGAAGATTAAATGAGTAATAGATGCATTTTTGCAATACCTAAAGTGTTATTAAACATTTTTCTGTAAAATTAGTGATAAAGCATTAAGTCCTATTGCCAATATTTCCATTAATATCTTCAGAGCAAGTTCCGACTTGCATACAAAATAGAGTTATGAATGCTGGCAGGAATGGAACTGGTTTGTAACAACAAGAGTCACCTGTATGTGGAAATAAAAGTTTCAGTGTTGTTAATTAAGGTTTTTTAAAACAAATTTTCCAGTCACAAACATGAAATAAATGTTTAAGATTCAGAGTTAAATAAAACAAAGAAACACACTGTGGCGGGTGGCTGGGGACTATGTCCAGCCGGGACGCCTGGAAGGACCGGGAGAGGGACTGTACCTCCCCCGGACCACGAGAAGGCAGCCGCCCTGGTTGGTATGGGGGCCACGGGAATGGAGCATGGAAGCTCAACCCTAGAGGTGCCCGTGGCCACCCAGAAGAGGCAGGAGCCCTGGACGCCAGCACTTCCGCCACACCTGGAGGTGCTGGCGAAAGTATTACCAGGGACAACCGGACTGCTTCCGGATGCTCTTTGTATCTCCACCCAGACGTGCTCCAGGTGCCCCCGATGAACTTCCGCCACACCAGGAAGTGCCGCCAGAAGTGCCACAGGAAGTTCATCAGGGGGCACCTGGAGCACGTCCAGGTAGAGATAAAAGGGGCCACCTCCCTCTAGTCATCAGCCGGAGTCGGGAGGAGGAAGACGGAGCTTGTGGGGATAGGAGTAGAAGCGGCAGAAGGATTCAAAGAGAAAGAGGAAGAAGGGACTGAGTCGGCTGATTAAGGCATTGTGGTGTTGCTATTACAACCAATAAAACGTGTGCGTTTTGGACATACGGTGGCTGCCCGTCTGTATATATATGTGTGTGTGTGTCCGGGGGCTGGCTTTCCGCAATAGGTACAAGTGACTTTCTGCAGTTCTTGCTACCATTAAAACAGAACAATGTCAGAATTTTCTTTTTATTATTTATTTATATATATAAGTCAAAGTATGTGTGTATGTTCTAGCATCACTTCTGTATGACTGGAGCATTTTTCATGGAACTTGGTACATTTTTCTCATTGGTCGACTAAAAATACTGTAGGGTGATCTTGCATTTTTGTATGCATGTTATCATCTATTTGACACGGAATGACCACCAGAGGGCGGACTGGAGGGGACTACCAGCATTTTTTTATGTTTGAGCTCCACCGCACGCCTGTTGCTTTTGAAATTAAATAGAGTTGGCCGATTCAGAGCGTCAACTGAATTATAACATGCATAAAAGACTGCATGAGAAGCACATTAATGAGTTTTCATTGTTTTTTAATTTATTTATATTTTTAAAGTTGTGTTTTTTTTGTTTTTGTTTTTAAATTACACTTTTCTCAAACAATTAAAAGAAAAAAAAAAACACTTTATTTTCCTCACGGGCAATTCCTCATTGTTGATTGGTCTTTTGGGGTGTAACTATATTATTTTCTGTAGAAAATACTACAGCACAAGTATACAACAGTTTATAATTAAAGCTACAATACAATTCTATTATTTGATCCACTTCATGGGGCATCAGCTGTAATAAAACACTCAACTCCTAAAGACTTGTTATGGTATGTTGTAGACCAGCATTATCGAGTTGCTGGGGATGTCAAAGTAACAAGTTGGTCAAGTCATGTAGTGTGATGGGGATTAAAATAAGGTGTAGTAAATAATTTCCATCATTTTTACCCAAATGTTTAGAAAGACTTTTGGAGATTTTGACAGATTTAATGTAACTAATGCATTGACTAAAATAGTTTAATGTACAGACACATTAGTATGTAGTATGCAAAAAAAAAAAAAAAAAATTCACACACACACCACAGGAAACTCCTGGTGGCAAGATCATATAAGTATGTCCCATCATTAGAGGATAAGTATTTTTCAATCGATAGATTAATCTTACATACTGTAAAAGGTTCAGCAGCATAAAAGGGTGCAAATGTCTTTAAATTTACTTACAATAGTATATTTGCTAGAAAATAAAACAGATTTTTTTCTCCATCCATATTCTGGTTTGAAATATGGTCTATAAGCACCATTGTTGTGACCAAATATCAGCCCAATACCATCTCAAAACAAAATACATTTCTTCATTCTCCATTATTAAAAAATATAATACTGAAGCAACCAGTTTACCTACCTGACGGGGATCTGCACTTGCATGAATGCACAGTAAACCAGTGTCTTCATAGCTATGATGATATGAGGTTGCATTATACATCCAATGATGTCTGTTAATTTTAACAAAATGATGAAATAATAGTGTAAGTGAGACACACTGAATATTATGGTCATCTTGCATAATAATTTAGCTACAGGTTGTTATTTTTATTATATCAACATGTTACTACCATAACTGTAAAAAAAAAAAAAAAATTATATATAACCTGAAGACCTGAAGTAATTAAACCTATTTCATCCAGACACTGTATTTAGACAGCCACACAGTTTTCATAATTTTGACTCTATGACACCACAAGGGATCCGATATGAAGCAAACAAGATTTGATTGAAGTGTACATATTCAGTTTTAATTTAAAGTGTTTATAAAAATGATTGACATTCCTAAATGGATAATACTATATTTTTGTTAAACGGCCCCTCCTCTTGTTTTCAGAGGCTCAGAAGTAAGTGGACAAACCAATAATCATAAATATAATGATAATTTTCAATACTTGGATGAAAATCCGTTCCAGTCAATGACTGCCTTAAATCTGGAACTCATGGGCATTACTAGTGAGCCTCTGCCAGGCCTTTACCGCAGCCATCTTCAGTTGTTGCTTATTTGTTGGTCTGTCTGCCTTCAGTTATGTCTTCAGCAAGTAAAATCTATGTTCAGTTGGGATGAGGTCAGGTGAGTGAAAAGTATTCTATTTCTTCCCTTGAAAACTGATTGAGTTGCTTTCAAGGTATGTTTTTATTATTGTGCCTCTGTACTGGGAAGCACTGCCCTATCAATTTTGCAGCATTTGGCTGAATATAAGCAGGCAGTATTGTCCTATACACTTCAGAATTCATCTTGCTGCTTTGGTCAGCAGTCATATCATCAATAAACACTAGTGATGCTTATGCCATAACATTGTCTACACTATGTTTCACAGATGTGGTATGCTTTGGAACATGAGCTGTTCCTTTCCTTTTCCGTACTTTTTGTCTTCCCATTATTCTAGTACATGTTGATCTTAATTTTCCCCCGTCCAAAGAATATATTCCAGAACTGGGGAGGCATTTGTAGACTGTACTAGTAAAGTCTAATTTAGCTTTCCTATTCTTGAGGCTTACCAGTAGTTAACACCTTGTAGTAAACCCTGTATATCTACTATCATGAAGTCTTCTCTAGACTGTAGATTTTATTAATGATACACCTAATGTGCCTTCTGGAGAATGTTTTTGACTGGCCTAGTTGTTGCGAATGGGTTTTTTTGTTATTTTTTTAACCAAGGAAAGAATTCTCTTTCATGATCATCCAGGCCTTTTGGTGTTGCTGAGCTCAACGGTGCACTCCTTTCTAAGGATAAACCAAATTGTTGACCTGGTCACTCCTAATGTCTGTCTCTCTCTCTGATGGGCTTTTTTTTACCCCCTTCAGCCTAACAATGGGCTGCTTTACTTGTATTGACAGTGCTTTGGCCCTCATATTGAAAGTATATAGCAACAGCCTCCAAGTACTGTACGCATTTCATACTTGAAATCAATCCCAGACACTTCTTCTGCTCAACTGTTAGAATGAAATAATGTGGGAACTGCCCACACCTGGCCAAGGAACAGCTTCTCAGTCAATTGTCCAAACACTTTTGGACACTTGATAACAAGGAGACTACATATAAAAACTGCTGTAATTCCTAAACTACTCATCCAATGTGAATGTAAATTCCCTCAGGTTAAGGCTGACTGTCTACACTTTCAGCCCAGCTTCAACTCCAATATTTTTGGTAAAAAGGTAACATAGCAATATTTTTTTATCCATGTCCAAATACTTATGGATCTAATTGTATATGTGAAGAACTGTTTCATGTCTTTCATCTTTAAGGCACTTTACCTTATTCCAACAGTGTCTTGGAATATTTTATTTTATGGACGAGATTAAGAATTTTGAAGACCTGAACTAGGTTGCTTCACAGTCTTCATTATTCAGTACTAAAGAGGTTTAAACTCCCTTAGCCTGCCAGATAATGCATGCCCTTTAGACTGGTATTACACTTGGTTGCTCTTCACTGGACAATTTTTGAGCTTCTATGTCTTTTATTTGTAGTATTGCAACAAAAACTGCAAAATAATCCTCCAAAAGTAGTCTAACTGGTGCATTATACTGTAGTCTGAACATCACATCCTTTGATTTTTAAAGTTTTTACAATATAACCTATCATTTCATTATTCCAATGTAGCCATTTCTACACAGCACCTTGTTGACAATGCTAGTATTTATTCATTCTCTTTGTGTGTGTGTGTGTGTGTGTATGTTTTAAACAATTGACATTTTTACATTTTTATAAGTAATGTATGAAAGCATATTAATTTCATTCACCACCATGAACAGTAGAAATATATAGCTAATACAAAAAGTACTTCAGTTTAAATGCCAAAATGACTAATGTTGTCACTGAATGGAAATAGTTGGATGAAACCAAAAGCCTACAAGCTAGATCTTTATACTCTAAACTAAGGTCTTTAACTTACCTGTTCAAAACATTAAGATAAAGTCGTGTGAACATGCCTTTTCCAGGACCTCCTGCTGAAAAAGATCCTCCACCTCCCATCATCATGTTAAGAACAGCAAAAGGAATAAAATCTTCTTCCTGAAAAGTCAAATTAACGTATAGGTAAACCAGAAACAACCTTTCAAAACTATTAAAAATATTCTGCAACAGAAAACTCACCAGAAACGAGCAGCTTTCCAATCCAATCATTATATGTGTCAGCTCTGGTATTGGGGTGGGTCCCAAACTGACATCAGACATATCTTTTTCACACTGTGGTAGAGGAAAATCAAAACAAAATGCTACATCCATTGAAGTCTTGAAGAAACTCTTTAGTCATGATTAGCACCCAGTTTTAAAATCTGTCCTATAAACCTACTCTAGAAAGGATGTATGAAATAACACATTATACAAATCATTACATATCACATATAAATGTACACAAATCAGAGTAGTGCAGTATACTGGTAACTGAAAAAGTACAGAAAAATATTTTTAAAAACAGTACCAGCATTTCTGGTAATGGAAGTAAATGGTTGTTTAAAACACCTCATGATCAGTCGTTTATTAACACGGCTGCAACCTCTCCCTCTTTGCGATAAAATACACATTTTATATCTCGCTCAATTCACCATCCTCTCCACTGCTTTTCAAATGCATATACACTATTAATCGAAACACAGCTTATACTTCTAGGAGGGCCAAAACGCCTTAATTTGTTGATTTCCATAGTGTGGCAAGGTACGGAGTTGTGCACTTGAGTGGCAGAGCTGTGCAGCTGCTGTGAGATGGGTGGAAGTACCAAGTTCCAAAGTCTAGTATCGATACAGTTTAGTCCAATCCAAAACTAACACACAAACAAAACACAAAGAAGTTTTAAGCCCATGTAAAAAAGCCATAAGGCAGGAATGTTTTCTAAAATAATGCCAGGAATACTTTTTATTAATCCAAAAACTTCCTAGTAATAATAGTAATTCTTTACATTAATATAGCACTTGTCTCACTATTCAAAGCACTTTTCATCATGAGTGTGGAGTATTACAACCACCACTAATGTGTAGCATACACCTGGGACAAAAGTAATTTATGCAAAAGTATGCTCACCACACATTAGCTATTAGGTGATGAAGAGTTGAGAAATAGCTAATTAGAGACAGATGATGATTAGGGGGCCAGAATGATTAGAGCATGGATAGCAATTTAGCCTGGAGATCAGAATACTCCTTTTTATATGTTTTTTTTTTTTTTTTTTTTTTTTTTAAAATGAAGGATGCCCAGGGATCTTTTATTACCAGAGTCAGGACCTTGGTTTTACATCTCAACCGAAGGATGGCACCATTTTTACAGCACAGTGTCCCCATCACTACACTGGGAGAGTGGGATCCACATTCAGACCACAGGGTAAGTGCCCCCTGCTGGCCTCATCATTACCTTTTTCTAGCAAATTAAGTTTTTTTCTAGACAGTCTCTCATCCAAGTACTGGCAGAGCCTGAATATACTTAGCTTCAGGAGAATGACCACTTCTGAAGTGAAAATGGTACGGTTCCTAGAAAGTTCCATGGAACTTTAGTAGTAGTTTATAGAAAGTTTCACAAAATAAATCAATATTTGGTGTGACCATCATTTGCCTTATAAATGGCAGAAACTCATTTAGGTTCACTTGCAAGCAGTTTCTGAAGGTGTCTGCATGGCATGTTATTCCAAGCCTCTTGGAAAACTTGCCAACAGCTCCAATGTAGACTTTGGCTCTCTTACTTGCTTCAGTCTATGCAAGCACTCCCAAACTGACAAGATGATGTTGAGAGTAAGACTCTGTGACGTCACTACCATTTTTATTTACCAGCTTCCGATTCTCTTTTTGCAGCAGACTTTTGTTCTTAATAATCTTGGTCATGTATGGAAAAAAAAAGTTCTGTACTTCACAGTAGTGAAAAGGTTATCAATTTTAAATAAATCATGAACTATATTTGCAGAAATGTAGACCCAAACCTGTAGGGATGCTCATCCTCACTGCTTTCTGCAGACATTAGTATTACACAATAGTATTAATGTACTATTCCCCAGCCCTTCAGCTGACAAAGTGCCTTCTATGAGAGCAAAAATTTCAATTTTTGTCATGGCAGTCCAGAACCCCTGCAAGTCATTTGGCTTCAGTTCCACCTTGGAAGAATGGCTTTTTAGTCACAAATCTTCCAGAGAAGTCTCATCAGAAGTAGTGTTCATGGACTATAGATGGGTGTAGCAGAGTGCCAGTGGTTTCTTCCAGTTGTGAACTGATTGAGGTGCTTGACCCTTTACCAATTTCAAGGGGAAGTAGGCTTGATGTAGTTCTCATTTGCTGCACTCATTTTCTGTGGTCAATCACTACGTTTTTGGTCATCAACACTGGCCATTTGTTTGTGGTTCTTCAGACGAGTTAGGACAGCACATCCGGAAATGACCTGTCTGTAGTGCTTGGGAGAAACCTTAATGATGCAGAATGACCACCTACAGTCTTGTTGCTATATTCACTTTTGTCAAAGTGTAAGATTTTCACTTTAAATATGGTTATCCCTTACCCAGTTTTATTCAGTCTACGCATCCGTTTCACCTAATCACTTTAATTCTACATGCAATTGATGTTACTGCTCATTGGCATGTTTGTTATATTTGTCTAATCAAACACTGGGCTATATGCCTACAAAGTCTCACTTTTATTTAACTGAAAAGTGGTCTTTTACTATGCTTGTTTCTTTATTTAAGGACATTCAAATATATTACCATTTCACTGCTTACAAAAATAAATGTTGAGAACTCTAAAATACACTCCTTTCTATTGACACACTAATCCAAAAGACATGAAACAAGTGTCTAAGGCAAATACTTTTGTGAACTAACGTCCCTAAGACTTTAGCACTGAACTGTATCTAGATTAGTGGTTGATTGATACTAAAATTTTGACATTGTCATTTTTGTCAATGTCACTTTCCTTTGTGTTATTATTTGAAATATTCTGTTGAATCAAAACTCTAGAGCAAAGTCTTATTATTTGTTTTTTGTTTTTTTTTTAATACATAATAAACAATGATGGGTGCCAATTACTTTGATCAGGTTCAGTTTATCTCAGAGACAGTTGTGGGTTTCTCTTTTTCATGGAGGGGTACCAATAAATTTGTCCATGTCCGTATAAATACCTTGCATACACAAACAAAGTGCAATACAATGAAAAATTACCTTGATGATGCCACCTGTATACTGAGCCAAAGAGCGATCTACTTTGTCTGGAGTCCCTGCTCCCCACACAGGCTTCACTCCCAGTAAATACTTGGAGGCACAGTGCACCAACTGCTCGTGATCGACACCCACTCCAGCCAGCACCATGCGCTCTGGGATATAGTAACTCTGCAAATATTTATGAAGCATGGCTTTGTTAATCTTCTCCACATTCTCTACAGGGGTAAAACGGGGAAGACCTACAGTGTTTCCTCGATAAGCTGCCTAGAAAACAGAATAAAAATACTTAAATGGATGGTTCTCAAATACAGTCCTGGGGGACTCATGCAGAATTTGTTTTCCCACTTTTTCACATTCTGGTCATTTAACTCATTGCTTTTTTAGATAACAAGCTGAAATAATTGCTGACTTTAGTTCATTTGTTGTTGTTTTATTTTTATTTTTTTTAATTAGAAAATGGTCTGCCTGTCACTTCGTGTTTGCATTCTATTCAATGGACCAGGAGCAGGTAGAGAAATCCCTTTTAGAAATGCCACCCTATTGAATCTGCCTTATGACACAGAGTGACAACTGCTTAGTGCAGTTCAAAAAAATCTGGGGCTTCTTTTGGGAGCAGGTGGCTGTTTTAGTTTGCTGAATTAAAGACTTTTTCAGGTTTGATCTGTAAATTGTACAGCTTTGTTAATACACAGGGAGAAGTCAAATTCCCAGGAATTTTATTTAGTCTTAACCAGAAGTATTTCCAGGATAAATTTCCCGGAATCAGACTTTGGCTGTGTTTACAAATGCCAATGACCTGGCAGTTTACAGGTAAATTCGTGGGATATTCTGAATGTACAAAAGAAGTTAATGTGAAGTCATTTCACTTTTGTAAATATAAAATATATTCTAGCTTTCTTTTATAATGTTTGTTTGGAGTTTCTTGTAGATGAAGACTGACCTTGCAGGTTTAAAAAAAAAAAAAAATCTGCATGTACATAAATACTATTAATTAATTTGATTAGCATTTATCAAAGTCTAATCCTGTTTATGATGAATGTAAACACGTACGCAGCAGAATATATTATTTTTACTTAACAAATAGGCACCCTAATACACAGTAAAGCAATCAAATAACTATTTAAGGTCTATACGGAAACACATTGCGAGCACTTCATAAGGATATATGTCAAAACTGTAAAATTCCAATGCCACCTTGTAAAAGAATATAAAATCAAAAAAATCAAGAAGGTTATTAACACATCATATCCAAGAAATAATTCATAAGCTCAGAAAAATTCATAGCTTATATTACAATTAACTTACTGCATGAATCATTTCAGTAAGAAGCGGCTCAGGATCTGGTCTCATATTTAGATCCTCCAACTCAAATCGAACTGCCATGCGGGTCATTTCAATTTCATCATCTGCAAAAAAAATTGTAAAAATGTTTTAGTCAATGAAATATTGTAAATGTTTTCACTCCAGTTGGTTTGCAAATAAAGAAATCAATAAAAGTTAATTTTTTTTGGGAGAAAAAAAAAATAATGCAGAACACACCAATTCTATCAACTGATTTAATTATAAAATCCATCAAAGATTTATCAAATTGAGTTTACAATATGAATGGCTCTTGCCTGGTACACTACATACATTTTCTCAAAATCAGTATTGCTGATCTGTAACTTACTGCGCAAAAATTCAGCTTTCTGAATTTTGAATTAATCCGAAATAAAAGAAACATTCTACCCTGCAGATTAGAATAAATTACCACTAGACTTACAATTCTTCAACATGTAACACTGTCATGCCTCCCTCAACATGTTAACTATTCTTACATTAAGCCTATTATACAGCACAAAAAAACTGTCCTGTGCTCACTCTAAACAGTATGCAAGTATTCAAAATGCTATGTGCTTGCTTCACATGTTTACCAGTGAATTTTCATAGCTAAAAAGATTTGAAGGAATCTTGGGTAAGCACCCATACTATGAAGTCTCAGAGAGGTCCCAATGAATAACTAATAAATGATTATTTCTTTACCCATCATTTAATATATCTCACCACTAATTTTTGCATATACTGTACACTACTAATGAAGCTTACTCCACATTGTGTATATGTAGATCTCCTTTTTTTGCTTAAATAATGTAAGAAACCCAATCTAACATCAGTCAGACTCAGCATGTTATTTCCTATGCTACTGAATGTTATATCACTATATCTGAACATATGCAAAGCAGATGGACTTTGTAAATGAAAAATGCACCATGTTAAACTAAACTGAATTATGTACTCATTTGTGAAGCTAGGAAAAGTGAGCTATACTACATTATTACCAAAACATTTTAAACACTGCAATACAATTAGAACTAAAATATTACTGAAACTTCTGTCATTTGCATACTTATTTTTGCTAGTATGTCCTCATATGCAACTATACGCACTCTGACAAATCTCTTGTGCAATTTACTTTACATTCATTCACATTCATTAATTGTTGTCTGCTCTAATGACTGTCACCTTGGGACATGTTTAACTTTATGCCTTCTGGTGATCATCTTCTGCTCACTTAACTATTTATATTAAAAGAACAATGTGGATTTTGAGACATTTGTCATTTATAGTGAATGTTGTTGTTCAAAATCCAAATCACCATGGATTCTAAAAACACCTCTGGAAAATCATTTTTGCCAAATAAATTTGTAACCAAGATCAGTCCCCTTTAAATGCCACATAACATAACATGTCTGGCTACAGAATTCTGTAGAGACAGGACGTTTCTTAAAGCCAACTCAAGGTCTGGTCAGTGTCAGACATCAAAGAAAGGAAATAATGCAATGATGACGCAAAGCGTAATGTACAATCAAAGAGTGGAACAGTACGAGACAGCAAAAAATGCAGGTATTAGTCATTCTTCATTAATAATTTAACTTGAGCAAGGTCTGTGCACTTTGGGTTCCCAGAACATTGACTCCTGAAATTAAGCATCATTTCATCCAGTGTTCCAAGGGGAATCTAAAGCTAATAAATCACGACTGGGAGATATTTACGAAGCGTTTCAGAACTGGGGATATAACACAAATAACATTACAGTATTATGATTCAGAGTCCAAACAAAATCCCTATGATAGCATTGTTTCAATTTATCAAACACCAAAGTAATTTAGGGCCCATGCTAGTGCTGGCAAGATCACATACACAATTTTTTTTTTTTTGCTAAACGTGTCCTGCAGTTCAAATCAATCAAAATTACACAATATTACACTTTGCATTTGTGTCAGTCTATCAGGGGAAAACAGCAAGGAAAGTTGTTGACCATCTCTGGTTTGGTTCATCATGTTCCAGCTCACACTGAATAGGCAGCAAAGACTGCTTTGCAAAACAAAGGATTAGAAGAGGTGCCACACCTACCCTATTCTTCAGGGCTGGCCCTGTGTGACTGCACAAATTTTCTCGATTTGAAGGGTTACCCCTGTTGGAGGAACTATGCCAATGATAAATATGTCAGGTTAACTAGAGAGCAGTGATGGTGCAAGCATGACAAAACATTTTATTTGAACGCATAAAAATCCTTAAACGAATATTAAAAAAAAAATAATAATAATAATGTATTAGTGTTTATAGGGATTATGTTTGAAAATACACGTTGTTTAGTTTTTTGAATAATATCTTAATAGGACAACTTAAAACTTCTTGGTGACTCCATGTATATGCAAGTCCAAATATATTATGCTTATATTTATCCTCATTTCAGTTACCCACCTAACAAAGTGACTAATAAATGAGCTGATTTAAGTCAGATTGGCATAATGAATTATGCATATTTATGCATATTTATTCCTGTTAAGTAACATTAAATGCATATTTATTGTTTTTCCCTTTGGCTACACTTCCACCTTAATAAAAGAATAAATGTTTGTGTGTCTGTCTAGTTGCTATGACTCAACAGAGAGTGCATCACAAACATTAACACAGCTCTACGAATCCCATTCCAAATGACATATAACAGAGTCATACGCATTGCATGGTGCATGGCAAACATTAATGCTGAGGACTACATTAATTACTTAGATTTCAACCCATTTTAGATGGGTAGCACAGTTAGTTTTACATAGGTTAAAAAGCAATTTGTAACTTTCTATCTTACTGGAAATTCACGTCTAAAATCCAACAAACACAAGATAACTCAAAGCAGACCACTGGGGCAGCAATATTAATATTAGGGATGTACAGTATGTTTCCATCAACTTTCAGTTACCACTTAAACATGACACTTTTTCTCTTTGCTGAATGAGATTGCCAAAAAAGTAAGGCAATAAATGCAGTGCTGCAAAATATTCAATTAAAAACATTCACTCCATAAGCTTTAACATTTTATTGTACATTGTTCTTCACTGATTTTCTTTATTACAACATACTGTATATTCCAAAGGGACAGTCAACAGAAATTTAAATGAGAAGTAAAACTTCTACATAATAAAAACCCTGAGAGAAAACAGAAGTCTGAGAAAACTTTAATAAATACAGTGCAACCAGAAAGTATTCACAGTGCATCACTTTTTCCACATTTTGTTATGTTACAGCCTTATTCTAAAATGGATTAAATTCATTTTTTTCCTCAGAATTCTACAAAGCTGTAACATAACAAAACATGGAAAAAGTGATGCGCTGTGAATACTTTCCGGATGCACTGTACATAGAGCATTAAATGTTCCTGATTTCAAGTGACAAAGTAACAGGATCTTTGATTTTAGCAACAACAAAAACCACCAGTCATTTGTTTTGTTTCAAAGTGCTCTAGAGTAATTTTTACTCATTTTTATAAACAGAAGAACTTCAACACAGTAACGTAATTATTTCTGAGCATATCTGCTGATTTCAAATCCTGTTTCAACATCTTAACGTTTTATGGGTCTGAATTTTGACTGAGCCATTCCAAAAGTAAACTGCTTTCTCTTCAACCATTTTGATGTAGACTTGATATGTTGTTTTGACCATTGTGTTTCTACATGGTTAAATGCCTTCAGTTTCAGCCCAAAGTGAAATGGTTTAAGACTCTCCAGCATAATAATCAAATGTTAAACCATATTCAAGCTTCCCTTATAAATGGTCAGTTGTCCAGGTTTTGATGTTGCAAAGCACCTTCAAACATTTACACCTCCACTCTTCATCTTGAATATAAGACTCAAAGTAGGCTTGTAGGAATGAGTGTTTGTTCTTTATTCAAATCCACATCCTCGGTACATTCTTTACAACATTTTGCACACATATCCCACTTTGTCAGGAAAAAAAGACTACTTTGGAATCCGAAATTTTAACCTTGGGGTTTCCTTTTCACTATAGCCAGTTTTAATAATGGTATCTTTTCCTGAATTTTGAGCACTAAAATTAATTTATTATCCAGGAAATGGGAATATCCTAAGTTTGAATAAAGAAATTTGTTACACAATTATTGTCTGAGAGAAAAATATTTGTTATGAATTGTATCAGTATTTATTTTATTTTTTTTGTCAAAACTATGCTTTCTAAGAAAAGGACTTCAATTGGCAAAGTGTCTTCTGCTGCCAAACAGAAGTTAGATCATTGTGCCTTAAAATGACTTTCCCAGGCAACACTGGGTGCTGGGACAAGTTGTTAATATGAGGGGGCCAGCTTTTTACAATTTGTAACAAGACAACATTCTGGAACTCAAAAATCATTTAGATATAATCTGGGATGTTCTAATAGTGAGGAATCACTTCAGTCTTACTATATTTCAATGGATCATATTTTCAACCAGGACATTTCAGAGTATTTGCTAATATAAAAAAAATGTTATAAAAACAATCCTGAATATTTCTAAATATTTTGAAAAGTTTCTTACTATTTTAAGGAAAATATGAACACCTGGCTCTCTAAAACATGTTGCCATTACAAATTGCCTCATAACTGCTCCCAGACTGACTGACTGACTTAAAATGCATCACTGCAAGAGTTTCCATGAATTATTTTTGTTCATAGCATGATGTGCATCTAGAACTAATATGCAGAACACCTCACATTGGTGCGAAGGGTCAGTGTAACTTGGAATTATATTAGACAAGTGTGGCCAAATTCAGGCCTCTTTACTAACTAAAGTATCCAAACAAACTCACACTAATTATCCTTTTAGATAGGCCAACTTTAAAAGGAGTAAATCATCACAACTGATAAGCTCACACATCATGAAAATTTAAAAAACACAAAATGTTTGTGTATTTTTTTCTTTCACTCTCCTCTATACCGCATATAATGGAGAAAAAAAAAGCAGATAGAGTTTTGAAATGGGAATGACTACATGAGATTGGATCAAACAATGAATTAATTAGAATGATAAACAAATGAAACTACAACAGACCTGTTAACCTTGGCTGAAGGACCACATCTGATAAAAGGCTAACTACAGTGTCAAGGCCTTTCACTTCTGCAGACACTGCATACATTGTGGTATCTCTGTAAAACAAATTATTTATGTTAATGTCAGGGATATTTTAGGACAAGCAACAGCTAAACAGAAGAAACATTGCTTTAAAGCATTTTTAAAGAAAATTAATTTTGGTCATGATGTAATATATTAATTAGAGATACTTAAAAACAAACAGCTCAGTACAACCAAATCTGGTGATAAATTATTCAGTACAATAAAAATTGTTTTGACACAAATAAATCAATATAAAACCATAACAAAAACAGAGGAGATGTTACAAGCTATTTATAAGGCAAAGGCAAGTCAGAATTTTTTTTTTTTTTTTTTTTTTTTTAAAAAAGCAGCAAAAAAGTATAAAATAAATTATTTCTTGAAACATCCAAAAATAATTGTTGCTGTCTAATTGTTTAGTCGAATCTGACTTTTTCTGATTTTGATAGATTTAACATGCCAGGTCTTTCTATCCAAAACTGTTTTTCCACATTCCTTCAAGGACATATGCATAGTCTCAGTAAGGCTATCTATCCATTCTATACATCTTGGCCTCTGTTATCCTTGTGTCCTTTTGCCTTCAAATTTTCCCCAACATGAGACTCTTCTCCAAAGAATCCTGTCTTCTCCTTGTGTGACCTTTGGGGGAAAAAAATCAATCCTTCCAGTGAGGAGCCTGTTGTATTTAATTATTGATTTGTTGGATCTTCTTGCTATCCAATGAACTCTTAGCAGCCTTTTTCAGCACTAAATTTGAAAAGCATACATTCTTTTGCATTCACTTTTAGCTATAGTGCTGCTCTTACAGTCATACGTTACTACTGAAAACACCACAGCTTTAACAATACAGACCTTTGTTGACAATGGGATGTCACTGCTGTAAAGGGTCTTGTCTAAATTTGACATTAACTGTCCTTCCCAGAAGCAAGCACCTGAGATTTTGCCAATATTCGTTGGATGTAATAAATCAACAGAGATACAGAAAAATATCTATTTCTGTTTTATTGATTATGTGGACCATAAACTATGTGGACATAAACTGAACATGGAACAACAAACTGAATAAAAATAGGGAAATAAGTACAACAAGGTTGTATACTATCATCCTAGTTTTTCAATCTACATGCTTTGTATATCAGCCAAAGTGCTGGTCTAGAGGACTCACGTGGCAGAATCAAAATTGCCAGAAGAAATATCAACAACCTCAGATATGCTGATGTTACTTCAACGACTAATAGCAAGGTAGATTTTAAGAGACATTGATGAAAAGTTAGAAGAGAAAGTGCCAAAGCTGGTTTGTTGCTCAACATCAAGAAAACCAAGATTATGTCAAGTAACTCTATCAACTCTCTGATAATAGATGAAAAGAAAATAGAAGCGGTAACAGATTTTGTTTTTCTTGGCTCCAAAAACAATACATGCAATGATAAAATCAAGGCCGATATTAATTGAAATCCAAATTGAATGAGTATCTTTATCTTTAACCCATAAAAAATCAGCACAGCAAAATAAATCAAAGATTAAAAAACATGAACAAACTATCAGAACTATAAGCATAATAGTTTATTTGGCTACGGTAGTACAATTTAGAATTTTTTGACAATTAGCAAAATATAAAATGCCTCGTGTTTTGCTCAATGCATGTTTGTTTTGGATTTGCTGTATCTGTACTGTAGATCATTATTATATTAACATGAGGAGCCTGGTTAAAAATATTGATTTTCCATTTAAATGATTCAATATTGTTTCTTAGTCTCAAGATCAACCTTATGAATCTCTATCCTTCTCAGTTACTACACGTATATGTAGATTTTTGTTCCTCTTCATTTTTGGCGTCCTATCCAATAGATGGCATTAATGTGTCTGTTACGTCTTTCCATGGTAAAGTGCACTTTATTACTTTGCATAAAATGGTGTGTCCGCTTTAACTGAAATCAGCGTTTTCAACACTTAAATCAGATGTGTGGCGTTACTACGGATTCAAACGGTGCATTGGTTTAAAAAAAAAAAAAAACTGCAAACTCAAAGCAAAGCCATACATAAGCTATGCAGATCAGAAGTTAATTACTGTTGTAACTCAAATTTGAGAAATCGCTCACCCCAACATTCCCTAGAAATGTTGTCTCAATCGACATCCATACGAGTTTAGATTGGAGAATGCGTTTAGCTTCAAGCTTCCGTTTAAGTCACCTTGTGCCCAAGAAAACAGATTTTATAGAAGTTTTTACCTATAAAAGATTAGAGACCCTACAACATGCCTCATCCGGCAAAGCAAGCAGGCAACTGTTGAAATTTTCAGAGCAGTGTGAGATACAAAACAACCATGTGCTCAAAGCAGCCTACTTGAAGTAGCTCCATAATACCACTGTTATCAGTCACAATGGCCAGTTCTTTTTCTTTTATGTTCCATTCATTCAATTCCGCTGCCAAAAAGCATCAGCTCTAGGTCCTCCTTTTAAAATGTTTCCTTTTTGTCTAATGGCTGTCAGGACACATTTTCAAGACTGATTAATGTGACTGGTACAAGTGGGAAACTGAAGATGTGTAACTTGTAGAATTATAGAAGGACATGACACTACCCGCTGTATCTTTAATTTCAACTAACTCAAAGAGTATTTTAAACGTTCAGTGGGTGCAATGCTGTGAAAAAGTTATACAAAAAAAAAGCAATGACATTTTGTTCCATAACTTATAATGTTAACTGTTCTCTACTAATCATGTATTTCTTCTTAAATGTCATTCCATGTTCATGCATATGTTATAAAGTCACCATGCAGACACCCTTCAAATAAAAAGTGTTACTGAAATGTGTCACATTACATTAATGTTCTCTATGCATGTTTAAGTAATTTCTATATGTCAGTGCACGCTAATTCAGTCAATATAAAATCGAAAGTGAATTGAATCAGGGCATTGTGAATTGGAATCAGATCAGGATATCAGTGATCATGCCAAGCCCTAATGAGGAGTTTTAGGACATAGTAAGCTTTCATACATGTGTTTAGGACAGCAAAATTATTGGCCATGAGCTACCACTGTATGTTTCCAACTTGCGAATTGATGCCCGACATAAAAGAGTCAAATTATATATGCTTCAGTAAATCATAATTAACGTTAAAAAACAAAGCAGGCAGGGAGCATAATTAAACGTAAGTACAGAATAGGTAAAAACTCATCTACTATGAAATGAGTGGAAAGTAATTAACACCAGCAGCCAAAGAAATTTTAGTAGCTACTTTAAACTTAGCAGAAAACTGCTAAGCTTAACTGTTTAGTTAGATTTAAAAAAAAAAAAAAAGTTTTATTTCAGTCTATTAGAGAAACATCAACATCTTTATTTTAAGCTTCATTAAACTGGTTACTTACAAATAACTCATACGGTATATGATCATTCTTCAAAGCTAAGCAACAGTAGTGTGGTATTTTCAAATACTGACGCTCTCCTGATTATTGAATACCACTTGTGTCAAAATGAAATAAATAAATGGCATTTATGGAATAAACATGTAAAAGTACACCTAAAAACAAATAAATGATTCAATAAACAGTGAAAAAACAATAAACATCATCTATATATTATTATAGGTCATGCAATTATTATGAAATACAATATCATTTACCATTTACTTCACAATTTGACTTTTCGAAACTACTGTATTAGGAAGTGTTGCAAATATGAAATTAAGAAGCATTTCACTCTGCACTGCATAAATTGGTCTTATCTGTTTAAATTCTTTATACTTTATTCACCCTTAAAACACACTGCAGTGAAATGACTACAAAAACAGAAGCAGGCAGAATAAAGATACTATATTAGCCACTTTGTGTCGCCCTGGAAAGAGAGAGAGAGAGAGAGAGAGAGAGAGAGAGAGAGACACACACAAACAGACAGCGCCAAGTGCGCACGTGAGAGAGCATAAATGCATTTTGTTTGGCTGAAAACGCTCACCCCAACCACTGTTCAAATTCCTTTTTACTTTATTCCTCCTTTTATACATTGAAGTTAAATAGCTAAAACCAAACGGAAGTAGGAACAATCAAGCTACTTTAACAGCCACTTCATGTCACCGTAGCACAAATCGTGCAAGCAAGTGAGAAAGACAACATGTAAACAAACAGCAAGTGTGCATAAACAGAAAAAATAGATTGTAATACCAAACAGGAGAATGGATGCTATAGCAAGCACTAGTCAGTACTTGGTACAAATCACCAAGAATAGGGTGAAAATTAAATGTGCTTATTTTGAGCTGCTTGACATTAATAAGTTCAGATGTATGTGTAAAGGTTTACATGCTTCAGATTCTTGATATAAAAAGTTTCAGATTTCTTGGATTTTAACATCCCTACTCCACAACATCACTTATTCTTTTACCAACACATTTGACTAACACTCTCATTTGCAAAGACAGTTTCTCATATACAATTACAGTTAAACTTTGCCTTAGGCATCCTGTACAGATGGCATGGCACAGTTGTATATATGGTAAAACCAACCTCTTAGTCTTACCTCGAAGTTTGGCAGTCACAAATTCCTCCATGTTTTTCTAGAGTAAGAAGAATTTCATCTTTGCTTCCATACTGAGCTGTTGACTTAAAATATAATGAATGAATAATTTAAAAGTTCAGCAAATACACACTTAGGCTTACAAAGTATCCAAAGCTCAAATTTTTTTTTTCCATTTAAAAAAAAAAAGATGATAATTAACTAATAAAAACATAAGCTGATGTTGTTACAAATGTTATGTTACTTCAACTATATGAGAAACAGATAGATGTATAATTCTAAAGAAGGAAAATAACCTCCGACTTACAGAAAATGCCAATTTCTCAAGGAAGTGTGAAACTCCACTAGGATATTTTGCTTCATGTCTTGATCCAGAATTGACTAGAACTATAAAAACAGGAAAGTTAAAAACAAACATACAGTTAAACAAAAAAATGAAAGCACAACATAATTTACATTAATGAATACAAGTTGAATCTTACTTTGAATACATGTGTGGATGTTTATTACTTAAATAAAAGATGGTGTAAATACTTGTACATCAGTCTGAAACATATGAATCCAAGTTCAAGAATCTTCCCCATTCAACTGTTACTACTTTCAGATTTAATACCATACTGAAAAACCTGAAACCATCATAGAGTTTAACTAATTACCAAAAATATTGAAGCTTTGTTGTTACTTACTTCCTATAGTGCAAAACTGCCCAAATTTGTTCTGAGAGGCAACACGGAGTCCATTCTCCAAGGTGGTGATTTTGGTTTCATATTTCTCTTGTCCATCTACACTAGCAAAGATTGGCTTAGGAATCCCAGGCAGTGGGCATGAGAGAGAAACATTAGGGTAGGCACTGCCACTGCTGTATCTTCGACATACTACAAGGCCATACCTGCATGTAAATAACACTAATTATCAAGTGCCTGTATACTGTACTTAAATAGTGAATTTGATAATCAGTTATTTATTGAATGCTAAAAAAAAAAAAAAATCAATACAAGCTAAAAAATTAAAACTAGTCACTTTATTACTGAATAGCTAAAGCCAGCTATACAATGGTAAAATTCCACATCAGGCTTGGAAATTCCCCAGAACTGCATGGTTTGTCCTCTTACATCCTTAAAGACATACTGTTTTGGGAAATGGTGATTCCAAAATAGACTCTTGCTCAATCTCCTCAAGGGGTCCTGTCTTGTGCCTATTGCTGCCACCATAGTGCCCCACTAGGAGTTTCCCCAAAAACCCTGATTTGGATTAAAAGGGTTTGATAATATTTTTGTTTCCTTTTATTAGGTGTGTTTCGGTTGGTATCCATCAGCTAAACAAATGTATATTAACAATATCATTCCACTCTGCTTTACATAAGACTATGAGTAGGATCATTTGTACACATTCCTCTTTAGAGAAATATACAGATTTTCTAAAGGTTTAGGCTGTGACTAGGCCATTCTAGTACAGAAAGCTTCTTTTTAAGCTTTTAACTTTTGATTTCTGGTACACAAATGTAACTGCAGCTGTTCACTGGTCCCGGACACAGTCTTGCAGCTGACAAAACAGAATATACCTAAATACCTACAGTATATAGAAACTTTAGTAGAATATGCAGACACAAGTACCTTTTAGATCAATAAATTGCTGAGAACACAATAATATGGGACATTTTTTAACATATTCCTACACATCATGTATAACATAGTAAATCAGATTTTAAACAATCTATAAATCATCTGACAAGCTTACTCAAGTTTACAATTGCAGTAGGCCAGAATCTATCCTGGCATCATCATGCGCAAAACAGGACACCAGTTTCTTTTATGGCACACATACTCAAATATGGCCAATTTAGAGACACCAACCAATTTAACATACATATTTGGGGAATATATGTGTAAAACCAGAGTTCTTGGGGGTGGGAGAGACTGTGCAAACACAAGAAGACTGTGTATACTCCACCCATACAGTGACTGTATTCAAACTCAAACCCAAGGCATTGAAAGTTTGGAGCAGGAGAGATAACCATTGCACCACTGTATTCATTTTTGTATTCATTTTTTTTTACAAGTAGCTGGATTCTGATCAACAAGCACCATTCTATTCAGTAATATAGTGCAAAGGTCAGACTCTGACACCCAACTCACTGATACAGTCTGAATGTAAGCCACAAAAGGCCTTACTTGCATATCTGTAGTGCAGACTAAAGACAATACTGCACTGACATTTCCAGCCCTTCTTTTGATATTGGGTCATTAATATATGTAAAATGAAAAAGTATAATCTATAACTGCATTTGTAGGTTATCAATGTATAGTTCAGCTTTAGTTGTGTGTGGATAATTAAAAACCTTTTAGGTAGTACTTATTACAAATAAAGTTGCATTATATTACCAATAGAGCATGCAAATTACCAAAAGACTGAGTGAATCCAAATCTTCAGTAGCTCGGTTCAAACTTTTGCACTGATTCTTTAAAGTTCACTGTGATACAACAATTGTCTTAGTAAACATTCACGTTAATGTAATTTAATCTGTTTTATAAGATAGAAATGGACATTTCCCAGTTTTCCAAAGTACTTAGCAGGGCTATGAGGGGATTATTTAATAGCAGATGACATTGCTACCATTTTCCTATCCTCTTATAAAATACTTCACATTTGGGACAAAATAAATCTGTATTTTGCTACTAATAACAAGGGACACACACATTTTAAATTTTCTATTTCTCAATACAACTTTAAGTGATAATTCCACTGTGCATTTGTCATGGTCCTAGAAATAGGAGCTAAAGTGTTATTATTTTAAATATAAGGGAAGCAAATCACATACATTGCAGTTTTTCTACTACAGGGTGATATAAATTGTAAAAATACTGTTACTGTGAGTGCTAACGATGGTTTCTCTTTTGAATACATTTTTGGCCATAGATGATGTGTAAACATCTGCACATATACACAATGCATTTTGATAAATATGTTGTGACAAAGGGGCAGCATGGTGGTGCAGTGGCAGCGCATCCCAGGTCCTCCCTGCGTGGAGTTTGCATGTTCTCCCACAGTCCATGCAGTTTAGGTGAATTAGTGATACTGAACTGGCCCGTGTGTGTGTGTGTGTGTGTCTGTATTCACCCTGCGATGGAATGATGTCCTGTCCAGGGTATGTTCCTGCCTTGTGTCCTGTGCTAGCTGGTATAGGCTCAAGCACCCCCATGACCCATTCTCTCCATTCTTTTGATACTAACCATTGTTTTATACAATCACCCATGTTCTTCTATGTCTTGCTTGTTTACCTCTGGTTCAATGTGATCTTCCTTCTGTCACTAATTGTACCATTTTCTCACTTGAGATTCATGGAACATACGGTACATTGATGGGGTTATCTTTCTTGTTATTAGTTCCTCCATCACATTCTTTCCTATGCCTATCATTTTCACCAAATCTTCATTTGTTACCTTCTCTGTCCAGCTAATTTTTATTACACTTCTGTAGCACATCTTAATGCTTTTCAACCTCTTAATAGTTGCTTTCCCTTATGTCCATATCGCTACCATAAGTAATTTCTATTTAAAGTCAATGCATAGAAACCTTCTCAGAAATTCCCTAAAGCTCTCCTTTGCTTTATCTATTCTTTTTTTTTAACCTCAGTTAGGCAATTCCCTTGACCAGAAAGGCTTTAAAAGAATAACTGGAACTTAAGGCTGCACAATTCAAAATGAACTTGAAAAATTATATATTAAAAAAAATAGCTTTCTGATAGGCCATGTGCATAAAAAAATAGGCAGTGACCTAGGGGAAATAAAGAAGTTTTTATTGTCTCAAAATTCAATTACAAAAGAAACAAAGTAAAAAAGTTAAAAAAAAAAATAATAATGCTAGTGATGTAGACCTATGAAGACTGTATCTTATAAGAAAAGTTTGTTGAGACAGTTCTCAAACACATATATGCACAAGCGAAACATGGATAGCTTTAGAAATTTCGCATCATCTGTAACTTTTCACTAAAAAGAAAAAATACTTTAAAGGCTAACTGCTTCTTGGAAATGAAAGAATAACTCAGTAATTCAAATTAAAAGTCTCATTACTCAGTTTTATACAGACAACATTTCTTCTCAAACCTGTTACCCTATGCTTAAAACAATAGCCTGAAAAATGCTAACACAATTAAGAATATACATTCACTGAAAAAATTATTAGGAACACCTGTGTACACTTCCCTATGCATGCAGTTATTTAATCAGCCAATCAAGTGGCTACAGGACAATGTACAAAATCATATAGATACAGGTCAGGAGCTTCAGTTAAGGTTTACATCAAACACCAGAAAGGTGAAAAAAAAATGTGATTTCGACTGTGTCATGATTGCTGGTGCAAGACAGACTGGTTTGAGTATTTCTCCAAACTGTTTTATCTCCTGGGATTTTCATATAGAACAGTCTCTAGAGTTTACTTAGCAAGGTGTGAAAAACATCCAATGTGCAGCAGTTCTACAGACAGAAATGTTTTGTTGATGACAATGATCAAAGTGGAATGGCCAGACTGGTTCAAACTGACAGAAAGGCAACAGTAACTCAGATAAACACTCTGTACAACTCTGATGAGCAGAAAAGCATCTCAGAATGCAGAAACACTTTGAATATTGAGGCGAATGGGCTACTACACCAGACAACCAACATTGAGGCGAATAGGCTACTACACCAGACGACCACATCAGGTTCCACTACTGTCAACCAAGAACAGAAATGTGAGGCTGCACTGGGCATAGGCTACCAAACACCTGAACAGCTGATCACTGGAAAAACAGCCTGGTCTGATAACTCTCAATTTCTACAGAGGCACGCTGCTGTTGAGAGTCAGAATTTGGAGCCAACAGCATGAATCCATACACCACACCCTGCCTTGTGTAAACAGTCCAGGTGGTGGTGAAATAATGGTTTAGGGAATGTTTTTGGTACACTTTACGCCTGTTAATACCAATCAGTCAACTCTTGAATGCCATGGCGTATTTGAATATTGTTGCTGACTATGTGCATCACAACTTACTCATCTAATAACAGCTACTTCCACCATGATAATGCATCATGTCACAAAGCAAAAATCTTCTCAAGCTGTTTCATGCGCACAACGAGTGGCCTCCTCAGTCACTGTTTCTGAACCTGATAGAATACACCAGGGGTGTAACAGAACAGGAGATTCACAGGATGAATGTGCAGCTGACAAAACTGTAGAAATTATGTGATACAATCACATCGAACATTGACCAGAATCTCAAAAAAGAGTGTTTCCCACATCTTGTGGGATACATGCCAGGAAGAATGGAGGCAACTCCCAACAGCAAACGAAAGCCCTACCCAGTAGTAGTATACTGTAGCACTCTATTCCGACTGGTTATTGGAACCTGTCAAGTCACTCTTACAGCTCCTGAGTTGACTTAACATACTCATAATAAGTTGTTCAGTACATGTATAACAAGAAAGATAACCAGAGTACCACTTGAAATGTGCAATGAATATACCGAGTTAGACCTGCACAACATCGAGACAAAAAAAGCGCTTTAATGATCATGATGAGTGCCAACACTGCGATCCACCGGCGTGAAATTCTACCAACTTCGCAATAACGCGCCAACTGTTTATCGTAACTGGAATGATCTTACATGTATTCATGCCTTATTTTCTGTCCTCATTGAACCAACTGAACTATTGCTCTCATCTCTTCGTCCATTCTATTAAAATTTGTCTTCCTATTTACATATATTACCATGTATAACGTTAGTTTACTCAGTATAAGTTGACGCCTATTACTAGTTATGACAAGAGTGCAACCTGAAAATGTCAAAATAATTTACGCGATCAGTGCCCATTAGTCTCTTAAGTCAAACAATATTTTCAACAGTTCAGGAGCAGGAGCAGGAGCAGGAGCAGGAGCAGGAGCAGGAGCAGAAGCAGTGAAAGCAGCAGTCGAGTACAGTACATACATGCCGGCGACCGATTACAAATGCACCGTGCTACTAAATATCTAAAACAACACTGCAGAAGATAGGGTAGCTGAACCTAGTACTAAAACATTACAGTGTAACATGTCCGACTTCGCCTTGGAGTATTTTACATGCACATTACCTGTGTAGTCGACTCCAGCACCTAAAGCGAGCCACGCGCGCCGCCATCTTGACGTGTCTGTGACCCCCGGAGACGTCCTCTACTTCCGGATCCTGCTGGGGTTTCCGCAGGCGATGGTGTTTAAAAAGAAACTGACAGGTACGAGATGGCAATTTTTTTTTCTTCCTGCAAAGTGCAAGTGTTGAACAGTAGATGTTTTAGTTAAACGGAAATCCTTACTTTTACAAGATTACTGTATTTTGGTTTTAACTCGAATCTCGGATATTTATGGGGATTTTATGGAACATAAATTTAACAGAGAGTTCAATTTAGATTGTTTAGTAAAATAATACGGTTTTGAAATGTATTCCTTCAGCTATAGTTAACTTAGTAAAAGGTATATTACGTATTTTACCACAGTGTCTTTATTAAAGTCATTATCATTAGAAAACAAACTTCAAAGGATAAAATTGTAATAATAAAATTATTTGATTAACCCTGAATAATGAACTATAAGATAGATAGATAGATAGATACTTTATTAATCCCAAGGGGAAATTCACAATTCATAACCAGGAAGGTATAAAAAAGATGTATATTTCTAAAGAGGGGACTTTGTGGCGAGCGAAGCAATACCCCCTAATTACTACTAAAATTAGAACAGATTATGTCCTTTTTTACACTGGAATACTCTGCAAGAAAGAAACAGCTTAGAAACTTAAGAGAGAATGCCGTTAAGGCTGAGTGTAAATTAAGAAGAACTAATTAAACAATCCAAATTAACATATACGGTATAATATCTTCGTCTGATCGGAGATAAAGCTCTGTTTCTCTGTAATTATAAATAATAGTGCGGGAAATCCTATAATTTTATTTACACTCCTGCACCCAGCTTAGTCTGTGAACAATTCAATGACTACTTCAATAAAAATCCTGTTTTGGATAAGTATCATTCAGGTTTCAGAGACCACAATACCGAATCTAAATTGTTTAAAGTACTGTAGTTACTTGCTTATTGCTGACTAATGAAATATCAGTTCTTATTCTATTAGACCTGAGTGCAGCATTTGATACCATTGATTACAGAATTCTTAATGATCACCTTAGACAGAGGGTTAGACTTTTTTGCAGTGCGTTAAGTTGGTTTCACTCTTATATCACAGGAAGAAAATTATTTGTCAGTTGTGAAAAGTATGCATCATAGATTTGTGATATTATGTATGGGGTTCCAAATAGATCTGTATTGAGCCCCTTATTATTCTAAGTCTGTGTGCTCCTATTAGGCATCATCATTTCAAAGCAAAGTGAAATGTCACAGACATGCAAATGATACACAGATTTATTTGTCAATGATCCCAGATGACCCTGAGGCTCTAGATTCTCTGGCCCAGTGTTTTAAAAGCATCATTGAATATATTTCATTAAACTTAATAAGGAAAAAACAGAAATTGTAATTATTGGCAGCAAATAAAAATTCAAGGACCTTAGAAATAAACTAGCCCAACTGGCTTCACAAATAAGGATGGAAATAAAGAATCTTGCTGTTATTTTATATTCAGAGCTAAACTTCAAATTGAACATTAAGTATATTACAAATGCTGCATTCTTTTAATTAAGAAACACTGCTTGAGTTAGATTTGTATATCACAGAATGATGCTGAAAAGGTAATATATGCTTTTGTCTTCAGCTGTCTAGATCATTGTGGCACACACCTATCAGGATTACTAAAAAAATACATAAAGCAGCTATAATTAGTCCAATCAGCAATGACTTTAAATAAAATGACAAAATCAGAGCATATCCCGCCAGTCTTAGCATATTTACATTAGCTACCTGTGTCCTTTAGGATTGATTTTGAAATACATTTAATTGTATAAAATTCTGTAAACAATTTAATCTTTTTATAATTAGTAATACTTGTCCCCTTACATTCCTATAATAATGGATCCTCTAACATTGTCTTGAACAGTATTCCAAGAGTGAAGTATAAAAGAACTGTTGAGGCAGCTTTCTGTTTCTGTGCATGAAAAATCTGGAATACTTTACAATTAGAGATGTGCAGGGCCAGTACAGATGAACAGTCAAAAACTACTAAAACACACTTCTTTAGTCTCTCTTCCTCTTGATTACTTAAATTGCTAGCATCACAAGCTTTCCTTCATACTGAGGGGAGGAGGAAATGGATTCTTTTTATTAAATGTAATTCTATCTGCTCCGTTTTAGATAGGTTACTGATCACTACTTTTGTGTGTTTTCTTTTTTTCCAGTACTCTGTTATGTGTTGGAGTTATGTGTCACTGCTTCCTGGAATAAGTGTGGTGCAACCATCTGAGATGTTGGGATGATGAGTAGAACTCAACAAGTGTATCATATTAATGGTGACACAATCATGAACTGTAGAGTGCCCAGGGGGGTCTGGGCCATTTTTGGCAATGGAACTCTGGGAGATTTTGGTTTTGTTTATTCACAGCGCATCACTTTTTCCACATTTTGTTATGTTACAGCCTTTTTCCAAAATGGATTAAATTCATTTTTTTCCTCAGAATTCTACACACAACATCCCATAATGACAATGTGAAAAATGTTTGAGATTTTTGCAAATTTATTAAAAATAAAAAAATTGAGAAAGCACATGTACATAAGTATTCACAGCCTTTGCCATGAAGCTCAAAATTGAGCTCATGTGCATCCTGTTTCCCCTGATCATCCTTGAGATGTTTCTGCAGCTTAATTGGAGTCCACCTGTGGTAAATTCAGTTGATTGGACATGATTTGGAAAGGCACACACCTGTCTATATAAGGTCCCACAGTTGACAGTTCATGTCAGAGCACAAACCAAGCATGAAGTCAAAGGAATTGTCTCAAGGCACAAATCTGGGGAAGGTTACAGAAAAATTTCTGCTGCTTTGAAGGTCCCAATGAGCACAGTGGCCTCCATCATCCGTAAGTGGAAGAAGTTCGAAACCACCAATGATCCAGAGCGCTCTTGACCTCAGACTGGGACGACGGTTCATCTTTTAGCAGGACAATGACCCTAAGCACACAGTCAAGATATCAAAGGAGTGGCTTCAGGACAACTCTGTGAATGTCCTTGAGTGGCCCAGCCAGACCCCAGACTTGAATCCGATTGAACATCTCTGGAGAGATCTTAAAATGGCTGTGCACCGACGCGTCCCATTCAACCTGATGGAGCTTGAGAGATGCTGCAAAGAGGAATGGGCAAAACTGGCCAAGGATAGGTGTGCCAAGCTTGTGGCATCATATTCCAAAAGACTTGAGGCTGTAATTGCTGCCAAAGGTGCATCAACAAAGTATTGAGCAAAGGCTGTGAATAATTATGTACATGTGATTTCTCAGGTTTTTTTTTTTTTTTTTAAATAAATTTGCAAAAACCTCAAACTTTTTTCACGTTGTCATTATGGGGTGTTGTGTGTAAAATTCTGAGGAAAAAAATGAATTTAATCCATTTTGGAATAAGGCTGTAACATAACAAAATGTGGAAAAAGTGATGCGCTGTGAATACTTTCCAGATGCACTGTAAGTGTGTAGTAATTTATTTGTATCTAATAGTTTTGATTGGCAATCTATTTGTTTTTTTGGCATCTTGTGAAATACTTTTAATTACATCCATTGTATGAAAATGTGCCATAAAAATAAATGTTATTGTTGTTGTTCACAATAGCACCCTACCTTGGGCTGTATCCCCTCCAAGTAACAATGTAGTGATTTCAGTTCGTATTTAATTTAATAAAACATTTTACTCTCAGCTCTCTTCTGTGAAGATAGTGCTGACTTGAGTTAATCTAGCATTGAGTGAAGCAGTTCATTTTTATTTTATGTAACACCCTTGTAATTAAGAGTGATTCTTTAGTAATAGTTCAATTAATAATATAGATGGTGGCTATTAGAATTAATGCCTACATAGAGACCTGCTGTAGTACTCTTTTGATCATTTTCAGTATATCATTATGCCACGTGGCATGGTCTGTGCTGCTGGGGGAAACTACACACTGTATGTTTTTAGCAAAATACAAGACAGGCAAGCAATATCAATGTGCCCTCCTCATTGAAATAATTACAACTTGAGTTTTGGTGATTGGCTTTCTAAGCATGCAAGGTACCATAAAACAATAATTGAGCTTGTAAAGTTCTGTCTTGTCAAACAGTTCATCAAACAGAAACACTGATAAACAGCATTCGTTACCATATCACACACAGCTTGAATAATGATGTCAGTGGCATTCCAGTAAATCTACTAAAGATCCCCGTTTGCTCTACATACCAGTTACCATTAATCTTGAGATGTTATTGTCAACTGCACTCTTAAAGGAAAATCATATTGCCTACACTATTTAATTTAGGAAATGCTCTTGATTTTAGAACCTTCAAGGATTTTTACTTTTCCAATATATGTACATTCTTTGAACAATTGTGCTTCAAACACAACCTTTCATCACAATATTTCATCCAAAATGTATCCAGGTAACTTGTGAGATTTGCTTTAAACACCTTTCTTGTGTATTATGTTTTAGAAATGGTCCCTTCCATAGACCCTTTTGCAATACAATCTTTACTTATCATATGGATTTTGGGAATAACAATAATATCCTCATTCTGTGACAGCCATAATGTGCTATCTTTTATGCTATATTCTGTATGCTGTTGTGCTAAAACAGCTGTCATATCTTGTATAACTTAAGTGCTATAATGAAATAGGAATCAAATGTATTATTTTTACAGAACTAGAAAACATTACATTTATTTCTTTAGGAATAATGATCATTTTTGGAATCTGACAAGCATTTATTAATGTCATCCTTTTTAGGATTTTTCTTTTAGTAATTATGTCATCTTTGCTTCCTAATTGAATCTAATTAATGAATCTAAGTAATGTATGCATCATTAGCCTGTAACTTAAGCATTGTAATGCCGTGAAGTCAATAAAATAAATTTAAAATTGTATATTGTGTTCCTTGTGTTATGGGTCTGCCTTCTGAGAGAAGTACTTTATAAAATTGAATAATATAAATCTCCATGGGAATCACGAGTAAATATCAATAATCCCATTACTTACCAGTGCTGCCATGTGTTGCAGTATGTCATTTTAATAAACAAACATTCACATTGGCAGACGTCAATATAAACTTTACATTATATGATTTACATTACAATGCAGTAACCATCCTAATTATCAAATGTTCAATTACTGTTACCAAATTCTTCTCAATACTACATCCCACCGACGACCCTTTTTTGTTCTACTTCTCTAGTCAGAAACAAACTGCAGTATGGCATTTCATTTTAAGGTAATTTAGGAAGCTAGGTTTTTGACATACCCTTAAAGAAAAGTGATTCCTTGGACAGGGGAGGAACAGACACAAACACTCATACACACAGATGCTACTTAGCTTGTAGCTTTCCTAATATTTACCATAATGTGTTAACCAGCAATTGTTTTAGAAAACTTTCACAAATTAAAGACACTGGATGCATATTCTCTGGAGTGACTCAAGCAATTAAAGGCTCAAAATTTATTGATACGAATGAAATTAAATTTAATTTTTTTTTTCGCAGCAGTTATTGCTTTTAATAAGACCATACCAACTATACCAATATCCAACCTGCTAAATCCTGGGTGCACGGGGGTCTACTGGTGCCAATCCCAGACAACACAGGGCGCAAGGCAGGAAACAAACCCCGGGCAGTGCGCCAGCCTACTGCAGGGCGCGCGCACACACACACACACACTAGGGACAATTTAGAATCGCCAATACACCTAACCTGCATGTCTTTGGACTGTGGGAGGGAACCGGAGGAAACCCAAGCAGACATGGGGAGAACATAAAAACTCCACGCAGGGAGGACCTGGGTCTACTAACTGCAAGGCAGCAGCGCTACCACTGCGCCACAGTGCCGCCCTTTTAATTAAGATATTGGTTGAAATTTTTTCCAATTACTTGCTGATGCTCCCATACTAGGTACCGCTGTCGCTGCTCTGTAATTGGGGAATGGCCGTTTATTAGTAATTCAAAACAGGTGTTATCTTTTATAACTAAGACAACAGAATTTTCGTGTAGGGGTGGAAAACAAAAGACGTTTCTACGGGAAGTGCGAATGAGACTTGTTGGGTCTCGAAATCACGCATCTAATTGTCCAGCGTGATATGGCTGCAAACGGAAATCCCGAGGGGCCACCACACTCTGACGAGTAAGCTGTTACTTCATTGTCGTTCTTTCACTTTTCCGTCTCTTTTTTACTTTATTCTTGAATGCGGTATAAGCAATGTTGTTACTGGACATTTTGACTAGGGTAGGCTACAGTGTAGCAACTGAGTATTTCCATTTGATCGTCTCGTGATGTTTGCAAGTTTTCCGATACTTTAAATTCTATGTCTTTCAGGATTCGACAAATGTGTAGATTTACTTTGCCTGAAGTGTTTACTCACTGTAAAGCCACGTTAACGGAATCGGTACGAGCAATAATTAGTGTTTACCTGTGTACAGTCTGGTCTTGATGCTGACAATCTGAACAAAGTCCTTGACCGTTTTGTTTGTTCCCAACCCACTAACTGCTTGCATTAAAAGCTGATGACACCCATTTAGTCTGCTTTTCAGAACGTGGTGAAACTGCCCTGCTTCTAGCAGCTAATGATTTACGTATGGCAGCTGACTCTGGTCAAATCGGCTAATTAATTACTAAAATAATGAAACCAAAGGGTGATCGTGCTTTTTTTTTTTTTTTTTTTTTTTTGCGTTATCACCCAAGTTATGGAACACCTTTCCTCTTGTCATCAGATCAGCCTCATCAATTACGCTTTTAAAATCAGATTGAAAGCTAATTTTTATTATGCGTGTTTGCATATTCTGCTCGTAGTGTGATGGGGTTTTTTTCCTTGATTTTTATGTACTTCAGTATTTGGTACGCCTCGGTTGTTTTAAAATGTGGTTTATAAATAAACTTACTAATTGTGTTAGTATCAAATGCCGCACTAAGGTCTATGATGAGCATTATCTTCTGCTCAGAATGGAGAAAGTCCTGAGGATTTCTGGCACCGCTTTCTAGGGTTTAAGTCCTGTCTGACTGATAGGTAAGAGTTTGACAGGCATCACCAGGTCCAGCTTAACGCTAGTCGCAGAAGGCGTTCCTTAAAGCTCTGCCCTACGCTCTCAGCATCTACACGCTTTCCCATATTCATAGCTTTGGACTGTTATAATTTTTACGTTAATGATACTAATATTTTTTTTTTTTTTTTTTTTGGGTATTTAAAAGTGAAAATTAATCGGAGCTTTCTCGGCTCACAGCTTGCCTCAGTGAAATTAAAACCTGGATGCAACTCTTTAAAATAAACTGCAACAAAATTGAAGTCCTCCTAATTTGCACTGAAGTCCTGCTTAAGAAAATGAGCAACTTTTCAGTCGCCCTTGGTAATGATATATCGTCATACCTCCTTCAAGGAATCTTGATGTCCTTTTTGATTCCTTCCTTTCTGATTCTACCCACATTAATCATATTATGAAACTTTTTCTTTCTTCTGCCTCTAACATATCCCATGTTCGCTCACTGATCTCATTTTCAGATGCTATTAAATTTTGTCTGTGCTTTTATTCACAGAGACTGCTGAAACTCCCTACTGGCAGGTGACCTTCTAAACCTGTTATCACACCTCTAGGTGGTTTAAAATTCTGCTGATCGCACAGACCTGCAACATCGAGTACATAACTCCCATCCTGCTCTGCCTTCACTGGTTCCCTTTGTACTGCAGGACTGAATGTAAAATTATACTACTAACCCAGAAAGGCTTTCATTAGCCTTGCATTGGACTGCGTCAGTAGCCTCCTTCATCGCGAAGTTTCTGACTGCCCACTAAGGTCAATGGATTCTGGCAAGCTCAAACTTCTTTCGGCTGCTCTTGTTAGGGGTTGCCACAGTGGCTCATCTTCCATATCTTTCTGTCCTCTGCATCTTGTTCTGTTACGTCCATCACCTGCATGTCCTCTCTCACCCAATCCATAAACCTTTGCTTAGGCTTTCCTCTTCCCTGGAAGCTCTATCCTTCGCACCCTTCTCCCAATATACCCAGCATCTCTCCTCTGCACATCCTCACCATTCCACTGACCTCCCTCTCATTTACACACATGTATTCTGTCTTGTTCCTACTGACCTACATTCCTCTCCTCTCTAGAGCATATCTCCACCTCTCCAGGGTCTCCTCAACCTGCTCCCTACTATTGCTACAGATCACAATGTCCTCAGCAAACCTCATAGTCCACAGGGACTCCTGTCTAATCTCGTCTGCCAACCTGTCCATCACCATTGCAAATAAGAAAAGGCTCCGAGATGATCCCTGATGTAATCCCACCTCCAACTTGAATGCATCCACCACTCCTACCACAGACCTAACCACTGTCACACTTCCCTTGTACATATCCTGTACAACTTTTGTACTTGTCTGCCTCTCCTGACTTCCTCATACAATATCACAGCTCCTCTCAAGGCACCCTGTCATATGCTTTCTCCAGGCCCACAAAGATGCAATGCAACTCCTTCTGGCCTTCTCTAAACTTCTCCAACATCCTCAGAGTAAACATTGCATCTGTGGTGCTCTTTCTTGGCATGAAACCATACTGCCGCTCACTAATCATCGCCTCACTTCTTAAACTAACCTCTGCTTTATGAGAGAGAGAGAGAGAGAGAGAGCCTTCAGCTCTATACTGTACAGTCTTTGGAATGACCTCCCTAAATTAGTTCATCTTCAATTCATTCTTTTAAAAAAACAACTTAAACACATTTGTTCAGGAAGGCATTTAACTTACTCTGACATTCTGACTCTTTCTTACCCTGTCTGTCCAGATTCTTGGGATGATGTGTGTGTATTGTTCAAGGTGATATTTATTATTAATAAAATATTATTCTAATTTATTGCCTCTAATTTTTAAAGCTTTGTTATTTCTTTTATTTAGTGTTTATGCAGATATTTGCATATAATGTTGTATATTCCCTGTTAATAAATTTCAGTGAAGCACTTTGAGCATGGGAATGGTGCAATGTAAATGTATTACAGTGATTCATATAAAATTCTGGGCATCCCAAAAATTTCATTGAGACAACTTGTTCATTTCAAGAAAGTTGGGAGGGGAAAAAATGTTAAATGGAAGAATTATTTTATTTATTTATTTTTTTTTTTTTTTGGTTGACCTAATTTTCAATGCATTCTGAGCTTATAATGTACATTTTGCCACCTTTTGTGTGTACCTAGCCCTTGTAAAGTTCATTGTAAAGTCTGTGTTGTATGGTTGCAGGCAGGAGTGCTGTGTTATCAAAAACCTGGTTACTTACAGTGGTGTGAAAAACTATTTGCCCCCTTCCTGATTTCTTATTCTTTTGCATGTTTGTCACACAAAATGTTTCTGATCATCAAACACATTTAACCATTAGTCAAATATAACACAAGTAAACACAAAATGCAGTTTTTAAATGATGGTTTTTATTATTTAGGGAGAAAAAAAAATCC
>JANRMT010062804.1:18364845-18416312 GCA_026402145.1 Polypterus bichir lapradei | reverse complement strand
GAATAAGAAATCAGGAAGGGGGCAAATAGTTTTTCACACCACTGTAGAGTCAAAACTTTTGAAGCTCAGTATTCTAAAACCATAACTCCCAGCTAGAACCTCGTTATTCTAAGGCCTTGACATTAAGTGTGCGTCAGTGTTTATGTGTGTGTGTATATATAAACTGCTCAAAAAAAATTAAAGGAACACTTTGAAAACACATGAGATCTCAATAGGAAAATAATCCTGCTGGATATATCTATACTGATATGGACTAATATGGTGATGTGTTAGGAACAAAAGGATGGAAATTAAAATGATCACCCTATAGAGAGATGGCTGAATTCAAAGACAACCTGAAAATCAAAGAGAAAAAATTATGTGGCAGATGGGCGAGTCAATTTTGCCAAAATTTAATTGCAGCAACTCCAAATTGTACTCAGTAGTTTGTATGGCCCCCACATGCTTGTATGCATGCCTGACAATGTCCTAAAGAGATGATGGATGGTGTCCTGGGGGATCTCCTCCCAGATTCGGACCAGGGCATCACTGAGCTCCTGGACAAGTAGTTTGTATGGCCCCCACATGCTTGTATGCATGCCTGACAATGTCCTAAAGAGATGATGGATGGTGTCCTGGGGGATCTCCTCCCAGATTCGGACCAAGGCATCACTGAGCTCCTGGACAGTCTGAGGTGCAACCTGGTGGCGTCAGATGAACCAAAACATAATGTCTATTGGATTGAGGTCAGGTGAATGAGCATGGGGGCCAGTCAATGGTATCAATTCCTTCATTCTCTCGCCACATGAGGCCTGGCATTGATGTGCACCAGGAGGAACCAGCATAAGGTCTGATAACCGGTCAAAGGATTTCATCCGATACCTAATGGCATTCAAGGTGCCGTTGTTTAGCCTGTAGAGGTCTGTATGTCCCTCCATGAATATGCCTTCCCAGACCATAATTAACCCACCATCAAACTGGTCAGGCTGAACAATGTTACAGGCAGCATAACGTTCTTCATGGCTTCTCCAGACCCTTTCAATTCTGTCACATGTGCTCAGGGTGAACCTGCTTTCATCTGTGAAAAGCACAGGGCGCCAGTGGTGGACCTACCAATTCTGGTACTCTATGCCAAATGCCAATCGAGCTCCATGGTGCCCATTAGAGGATGTCAGGCCCTCAGGCCACCCTTATGAAGTCTGTTTCTGATTGTTTAGTCAGAGACATTCACATCAGTGGCCTGCCTGCTGGAGGTCATTTTGTAGGCTCTGCCAGTGCTCCTCCTATTCCTCCTTGCCCAAAGGAGCAGATACCGGTGGGTCCTGCAGATGGCTTAGGGACCTTCTACGAGGGGCCCTGGCCAGCTCTCCTAGAGTAACTGCCTTTCTCCTGGAATCTCCTCCATGCCCTTGAGACTGTGCTGTGAGACACAGCAAACCTTCTGGCAATGCCACGTGGTATTGACGTGCCATCCTGGAGAAGCTGGACTACCTGTGCCAGGTCTGTAGGTTCCAGGTATGGCCTCATGCCACCAGTAGTGACGAGTTACAAAACAGATGAGGAGGCAAAAATGTCAGTGGCCTCCCACCAGCTGTTAAACCATTCATTTCCTTTTTGGGGGTCATCTCATTGTTGCCCCTCTAGTGCACCAAAGCAGCTGAAACTGATGAACAAACCCTTTTGCTTCTTAACTGAGACCAGATCAATAGCCCAGAAGTTTCATTGACTTGATACTATGCTCTCATTCAAAAAGGATCCTTTCATTTTTTTGAGCAGTATATATATATATATATAAAAACTATAGAAAACTACATTGATGTAAACCAGTTTTTCAGTATAAACCTATGACAAACAAGAAAACAAAATGCCTTACCAGAAATATCATTGCCAAAATAAATTCCCAGCTGTTCAGATTGAACGATTTAATGGTTCAGACTTGACAGACTTTATGTAGTGTGTGGTAAAATGACCAGTAAAGTGGAGTTGTTTACAGCTGTACAGGTTGTTATGTCAGGGCCAAGAGTATACAGACTCTGTATGCTCTTAATATGCTGTTTGCTTGGGTAGTCATACAGGATTATGCTCAGCTGAACTATCTGCCATCTGTATCTTGTTACCAGTCGTGGTGCTGAAGCACATCAGTGCCTGCTATACAGTTGGACTCCTATCCTCCTCCAGTCTCAGAGACCCTAAAGACAGGCTGATGTGTTTAGCACACCACTTGGACCTGATGGAGTCAAATGGAGGCTAAATGAGATATCAACAAACATCTGTCATGTTTTAATCTCTAAATGTAACTTTTGCATAAGTAATATGTATTATAATAAACATATATTTGATGATCTTAAAGAGGTATTTAAAATCCCAAAAGTAATAAAGATCCAATTAAGTCAAATAATTCAATACCCTGATTAACAGGTGCACAGTCACAAAAATTATTACTCTTTTTAAGGCATAATAATTGCTCTTCACAGATCGTTTAACATAGTAAACTTCATTATAAAAACAATAATTGAAATGTGACTATTAGCACTATGATAACTGTTTCTTACATTTAACACTGATAACATGTAGACACAGCCAATGGATTCTTTAAAGTCACAATTTTATTGACAGCTTTCTTAACGTTGTCTAATCCCTGATACATGAATGTGAGAGTGTCAAGTATGTGATTTGTAATATTCTGTAATCATAATACAGCTAAAAAAACAAACTTGAATATGAGATCCACATGCAAGAAACTCACTAGAGCTGCTGGTGTGTTGAGAACAGACATGAATACCGCAGAATATTTAACACACATCAGCAAACAAAGAACAGAGGCTGAGCTGTGGGCAGAAGGGGCTACAATGGAATATTAGGAATACTTAAATAAATAAACGTTGATAAATAGTAATTTTAGTTTATAATTTTAGTTTATAGCCCGTCTTTAAGGTGACCTGTTAAATGTAGGCGACTATTTCATTTGGACATTCGAGTAAACAACAACAGTCAAACATTTGTTTTAATCTGACTGACTCAATCAAGTATAGCCCACACTTAATTCTACGTCAATCCATTAAAATTAGGCGGACACAAATTTGTATTGTTATGTTCATTTAAATTTTCTTCAGACGTTGTTTAGTAACGATAAATATCTCATATCCAAACTTTTATTATCATTATTTTTTCAAAACCACTAATCATAAATGACGGTGATAAAAATACATTGCAGTCTTAATAATGCACTCGACAGAGTACCATAGTGTAAGATACTGGCACTGGTAGACTGCCGTTGCAGATGTATTTTACGAATATACACTCCGTCTCTTACAGTCAATTTACCTTGACCGTCCACCTTTAGAATTTACTCCCACCTTTCTTTTTACGTATCCATAAGGCAATTGGCTAAAGTGGGACATGAATGACAAATAACACCGATTAGCGATTTGTTAACTAAAAAGGTGATTGACCGCGAAGTTTAAATTTTCGATTGGCTGATCAGACCTGACATACGCAAATTTAATATATGATAGGCTGAAGTCGAAAATGATATTCACGCCCATTTTACTCCGGTCTGCAGCAACACAGACATAGAATTACTAGACGCCGCATGACCAGAAGCATCGTATGTCAGCGTCGCCGCCATATTACGAGTGGCACTGCTGTAGAGTGAAGTAATGGATAAAGATGTCTCACGCCTGTGCTGCTTGGGATTGTACAAATGTTGTACGCTCCAAACCAGATCCCGGTGGATTACATTTCATAGGTAAGGCTGAACAATTGTTTTGTTTATATATGGCAAATAGAAAATCCCGTTTTATAATCTTAACTTTAGCAACGGCAGGATAAGCTAGCAAAGCTATGCATTTATGTGCTCAAATAAGCATCCAAACAACGTTTTGGCTAAACGTATTTAGTCACTAACCATGTAGATTGTTGTAAGCTGTTAACATTTCTCAAACTGTGAAGGTTTCCCAAAGAAATCCACCTCAGGAAGCCGTGGGAGGTAGCCCTTAGACGGGATTTTGAGAAAGCTGTCCTGTGATGTGTGCCGTGCTAGTTTGGTAACAGATGCTGTACCGGCATCATATGATCAAAGATACCACTTGCTCACATTAAAAAAACAAAGCAAAAAACAAAGCAGGTTTGATGATTCCTTCTGAGGATACAGTCAAGGTGGTCAAGGTAGCTGAGCGTGTTGTCCGACAGTCGACATTAGCACAAGCTGTCAGTGTATCTTTGATCAATCAGTTTGTTCAGGCTGAGATTGGTTCAGATGATGTGTTTTTTCTCAAGGAGCACATTGAGGAAACACAGTTTGAAATTGACAACCATCATTTTATGCTCATGTACTTTAGTTGTGTCTGTCTTCCACAAACTAAAGCTGCACCATATTGCCAGACTGAATACTCTAAAATTACAGGATCTAAGTGAGCGAGAGGGAGTGTAAGTATGTAGGAGATCAGTGAGCTAGGGGGAAGCAAGACTGTGGAGAGCTTTAAATGTTAAGAGCGGTATTTTGTATTGTATTCAGTAGTGGACAGAGAGCTAGTGAAGTTGAGAGAGAATATGTGTAATATGTTCAGTGGATTTAGAACAGGTTATTATCCTGGCAGCAGAATTTTTAAGAAGTTGTAAGCGATGAATACGTTTTTGTGGGATGCCAGATAGAATAGCGTTACAATAATCTATACGTGACGTGACTAGGGCATTAACCAATACTCCAGTACAATGTTTAAGAACAGGACAAAGTCTGGAAATGTTTCGGAGATGGAAGAAGGCAGTCTGAGAAATGTTACTTATATGGGAGGAATATGTGAGATTTTCTATTGGCCAAATATAACCAAAAGAATTGTTCAGCCTTACCTATGAAATGTAACGATCTGGTTTAGAGCGTACAGCGGTTTGTACAATCCCAAGTAGTACATGCGTGAGGCATCTTTATCCATTACTTCACTCCACAGCAGTGCCACTCGCAATATGGCGGCGACGTTGACATACGATGCTGCGGGTCATGCGGCGTCTAGTAATTCTATGTCTATGGCAATACAGTATTTACTTGGCCGCCATGGAATCTACGTGTCGCGAGTGACGTCGTGAATATTGGGCGTGCTGAGTGTGACGTTAAATGTATTGCAGACTGCAGTAACACTCCACTGCTGCCAAGCTCCATTCGCTGCTAATTAACAGCTGCTATATTTCTTCCAAGGCTTTTGGTGGTAGTAGTTCTACACATTATTGAGTTTTCCGCGTACGTAAGAGTGTATTAGATTCGAAGAGTTCTTCAGCAAGTAAGCGAGAAAAACAACTGTAATTGTTTTCACATTAAGGAAATATTTACTTCTAGGATATTCTCGACGTGTTTTTTTCTATTCAGGACAGGTTTTCAGACAATGGGAATAGATATTCAGTCTGGCTGGTAAGGAAGCGTTTAGTACAACGAAACGCTAATGGTTTATATTGTTTAAATTTAACACTGGAAACTGCTTCATTGACTCGACTTGAATTTTAACTTGGACAAGTTAAAAGTTTTTACTCCAATCGGTGGATCCGTCCTGTCGGTGGAAGGCGAAAGAAGATGTGTTGCCAGTCGACAAATCCGTGACAGATAATTTAAGATTGCAACCATTTGAAGGTAATTCCTGGGACCCGGATTAATCTGACACCGCAGGATCCCCAAAGCGCATCTCACAATTTCTGTGTTCCTGAATAATTGATTGTCGTGAAAAATGAGCTCAGCGGAAGAAGCTGCTGGTGCCGCGCCAGTCAAAGAGGAGGGGGATGGTATGTCCTGGTGGTACCGTTGGCTGTGCAAGATTGCCGGAGTGTTGGGAGGAATCTGTAAGTACAGTACCTGTGTCGTCAGCTATAGCGCCGTGCATATTATAATAAGTTACTTGTCATTAGAAGTTGGTAAGAATTACGGCAATCTTTTAATATGCAGTAAGTTCAAGTTTATTGACGCGTATATTTTGAGATTGTATTTAACGGGATGTTTCTTAATCCATGTTTTATGAAATATTTATTCATCTTAATTCTAACTTAATTTTAGTAAAATGATTGTTTTTTTTTTCCAAGTATCAGCTCAAGTATGCTTTTCGCCATTGTTCAAAATAGCCACTACATTACATAGCCAGTGGATTTTCCTGCCTTGGCTGAACATCATCTTGACCGTTTATTTCTTCTTTCAATATATACTGGAAATGCCTTTTAGGAATCTAGACATTGTTTATAGTGTCTTATGCGTCTTACTTAGCAAGTGTTATGAGGGCACAAAATTATAAGATAAAACTGCAAAATAAAACAAAAGTCTAAGCAGAACAGTAAAGTCATTTTTACTCAAAGGTGTATGCTCACTCCGTTCTTTTTAGATCCGTTCTTGTATAATGCAGTTCCCGTGTCGATATGTCTGTCCGTACGTCTGCATGAAACAAGTCAGCTTCCAAGAATTGATTTTTTACACCTTTTCTTTAAGGAAATTTGTCTGGAATACTATGAGCTGTACACATTTTTTTGAAATTTCTAAATCTCACATTAAAAAGCAGTGGCAAATTTGCGAACTTGTCGCGAAATATTCTGTGCGACTCCAGTTAAAACTGAGTTTACTTTTTCAAATTTCCCTTGAGTGAGGCCACTTCAACTTGTATATTTTGCACATTCTTTGTTCCACTTTTACTCGTCTGCCAGCCACTCCTAACGGCAAAACGATCCCCAGTACAAGTTAAGTCAAACGCCGCAACTCTATTTTCTTACAAATAACTATCAAAGTTTAAAATAAATCTCAAATCCAGCGATGAATGAGAGAAAAGCAACTCTGTAAGCATTCAGTATTTATAGTACATTACACTAAAATCAACCTCATTTCAGCATTATCTAAAAATTATAATGAATCAATATTCCTCTGAAACTGCAATTTATCAGGAGATCACCACACTTATTATCACATGTTTTGGAGCACAGTTTAACATTGAGAGTTCAGCAGATTTTAAGTCTTAAGGTTCATCTTTCCAAAATGTTATGTTTAACAAGTTTGAACTACAGTTAGTCATAGAACTTCCACAACCAACAACTAACAAATAAAAGGACAACAATCAAAGCAATTTTTACATCACATGATTTGGACACTTCCCTCTATTAAAGTGACCTATTTCATCACCTATTAGGGCTAGTTTTTTAAGTACATAATATTATAAAGTGTTAAAATGTGTATATTTAATGTAGTACTGTGTGTAATATTAATTCTATTATTAATTATTTTTAATATGAGTCACTGTTACAAAAATACTTAATAAGCAATAATTGACAATTGAGTCTTTGAAGTAAATAAAAAAGAAAAAATGCTCAAATTTTCAAAACACCCAAGTCTCCAAGTATACCTGAATGGTATATCATGCATACATTTTCAAACTTGCTTTGTTGTGTTCTGTTATATCGCACACCCTTGAAAATAGAGGTGTCAGAGTGATACTATAGGGGAACCATTTTAAGTTCTCAAAAGACCCATCCATGTGAAGTTTCCAGAAAGAACCTTTATTTGTTTAGATCTGTAACAGGCTCCATGCAGTAAATAACCAGAAATAGATGGTATCAGAATTGTGGAATACCAATGTTTCATTTATTTTGTATCTTTTCTACATATCAGGAAGTTTTCCAAAGCATAGAAAGACAACTTCATATGCAAATAACCCTTTCCAGAATGAAAAGGTTCTTGGTCAAGCAGTAGTTCAATGAGAAACCACACAACCCAGGAAAAAAAAAAAATATATTTATATATATATATATATATATATATACTAGGGGGCGTTGCCCCCTGCTCGCTTGGCTCGCCAACCCCTGAGTTTGGTTAACCGGATATACAATTTAAATAGATTGTTATTTTCATGAGAATTGTTACAAATTAATTATTTTCACTTTTACTTTAAAACTTCAGTAAAAACAATAGTTGGAATTAACTTTTCTTCAAGATCACATTGAATTTTAATTCCGTGTTTGGACTTGCATCGTGACAATGCAACGTTTAACTGCACATGAGTGAATATCGTTTCTTTCTCTGTGATAAGTGTGTTGTTCGTGACAATTATCTCTTCAGCGATAATCAGGAACGCCAGCCTTGGTCATATCTGTTTGAACGAATGCTTTAGGAAATTTCTTTAAACACTTTTGAGTCCCAACATACTAAATCTTTTAAATGTGGTCCGTGAGACATGTGTTTAATAACTTTGCACCATAATTCAGGATAGGTTTCTCTGTTTGTGTGGAATTTCAGCACAGACAAACCTATCTACATCATCAGCAGTTAATTATTTATTTTGCAAAGTAACCAATCAATGCATGTGAGGTAAACCCCGTTTTTGAAATTCGATCTTGTAAATGTGTTTGAATCGACCAAATACCGTTTTGAGTTCTTTCAATAAAACTAAGACTTTCTGGTAAAACAATCTACTTATGAAAGTCGGAATATCCAGTGCTGATGTAGCCGGTGGCATTGTTCTCAAAAATCGACAGATTTCTGGCCACTGTGGATTGCACGTCATTGTAATAAATAAATCCCTTTATTTTGGGATATTGCCATTGCATCATGATATAATTGTTGCAATGCTCTTGGACTACCTTGCTATGATGATGGTAATATTACTGCTTTACCTATTTTGAATTTGTCTGAACTATTGATATTTGAATTTTGAACGTGAACAATGAGATCTTGCATATGTTCCATTCTAAGTTTTGCTTGATTCGATTTAATAAAGAGACAATAAGCTTCGACTTTTAGGTACGCATTAATAATGTAATGTTGCGATAGACGTTGAGATGACATAAGTGGGTTAATTAAATTGGAACGTATCGGTAATTTTGATCCAAAATGTTGTGTGCGTTTTATTCGTTTTTCTGAATTAATGTGTTTCATATTGTATGACCATCCTGTTTCGTCATCAGGGAAAAGCAAAGGAAAGATTAAAGGATCGGAATTTGGTGATTTATTTGACAGAAATGAAGAATCATGCTTTGCTTTTGGATATGCACGAATAGCTACTCTGTTTTTGATATCTCCGTCTTTCGAAACTATTATCACTGACAATTCGTCACACATTGGTTTATTATAAATGCTACTGTGATCTTTCGGATTTATATAGAAATCCAAGAAAATTTCTTTGTCCGTGTTTTGCGGGTAAATTTCATGTAAAGTGCGATAACTTTTGGATGTATGGATTTGTACCCATTATTGGCTGTATAACTTTTAATACATCTGATCATTTAACTCTTTCAATTCAATGTTGCATCGCTCCTCCTAGATCATAAATATATAGCTGACCATATTGTGGTTTCTTCGGAACTGAACTTGTAGCTTTAATTGTTGTGGGACCATAGATTCTCATAGCGTATGGTACATTATTGTGTAAATCTACATTTTGAGCATTGCATGATGCGAATGCGAACAGATTATTGTAGACACGGATATTTTGCCCGTAGTGTTTCTGGATTTCACTTTCACCAAACAACAAATCTTTTTGAATTTCACTACTTTCATATTCTTTAACTTGCTCTGTATGTGTATCGCGGCAATGTTTTTTTTTTTTTTTTTTGAGCCTTTTGAATACCGCTGTTTTCATAATCTCTAACCTGCTCTTCATGGGTATCGCGCCAACATTTTTGAAGATCTTTATGAAGTTCCACTTTGTCTTTTACTCTTTGTCTTTTATTTCTGACCCTCTGTGAGGTTTTCAATTCCACTTATTATTGTTCTTTTTTTGCATTCTTTTCACTTCAAAGTTTTTGGGTCTCTTTTTGACGCACTGCTCTTTCTTCTTCGCTGAGTCGTTGATGTGTCATCTAGAACGTATAAAATTATTGTCCTGATAAAATTTATAAGAGCTGAGGGCGCAGGAAGTGTGTCTGTTAAAAGCATTCACACAACTGAGAGGTTAGATGACCATGGTCTTGTTTGAAAATGGTTGTAAGTAGGGAGTGACTTGAAAGAATCTAATTGGCAAAAGTCACCGTCTTGCGGGACTTGCTTCCAAAGGTTGTAAGTAAGACGTGACTTGAAAGAATCTCATGTTAAAAGTGTCTGTCTTGTGGGACTTCATTCCAAAAAGTCTCTTCAAAAAGAAGTCATGTCTCATTCCAAGATTTTTTTTTATTATATATATAAACTGCCATTAAAGAAGCATTATTGCTATTGGTGTCCGATAGGAGTTCCCACTCAGTTGACAATAACATTTCTGGCTTCATTCAAATTAATCATGTTCATTTACTAGGAATAATATCTACATACCCTACAAAGAACCTGCTAATTTAGTGCTTTGAACCTGCTTTTTCCAAAACTGGATGGATGACCCTAGATAGGCTGTCAGGCTATGGTCATTCGTACATTGTACAACTCAACGCTCTCATGTAAACCTTTTTCTATTTTTTTTTATTTTTTTATTTTAGAATGCGCTCTCTAACTACTATCATCCCACAGCACTTTACAAGTACAGAGCTGTAATGTTTATGTATGTTGCATTTGAAGCACATGTTGGACATACTTGCTTATGGTCACATAGTGAGTCAGAGGCAGGGACTGAGATGACAACCTCGTATTTTAAGGTTCAGTGCCTTAGCCACTAGCTATATAGCCTGTCAACTAACTTAATATGCATGACATTTTTGGATATGTAAAGAATTCAGAGTTCAGAATTCAAATAAATGAGCAGACTACACAAAGACAATGATTGGGTGGGGAATTAAACAAAGCTTTACTGTTAAAAGTTGGACATTTTTAAAAGTTAGCTTTTGTTTGGGGAAAAATGCATGCTAGTTTTTAATAGGTGCCTTCCCACCATGAAAGACCGAACATGTATAGCATAACTTAAATGGAACTGTAGCCCACACACCTAAAGTATTTGACAAACATGTTTTTGATTTTTAAATTTGAGCTACTTTTAACTATTATTTTTCAGAGTTTTAGAGGTCCTCCAAAAGTTCCTTACAATAGCTTATACCCTTTCCAAACTAAGAGACTCCCCCAAATTTCACACCATGATTTCATGTTTAAGTTACTTAGTACTTGCTGACATTCAATTTATTTTTGGTAAAGTGCTTTTCTACTTAATGTGCTCTCCGCGCTATAGTCAAATGTATACAGAATACAGTAATTAAAACATGAAGCTGCATGCAACAAAAACACACAAGCTTTGCTGAAATTACACAATTAAATGTAATATATACAAGGAAATTTACATGCATATGCAATTTTTACTACTATATTAATTTTAAGGCATCAAAAATATTTAAATTTCTAAACCACTGAATGCACATTTAATGCTATCTCATTGATTCCTCTGTACTTAAATACATCTTTAAATGAGTTGCAAATCTCTTTAAATAATTTCCTGCTAAAATTGAATCACTATCCACAAAATGTTGTCCAATGTTGGCATGGTCATCACCATATTTTTTATATACCCTCAAACTACTCCAATGGTAACCCAGTGACCCCCAAAAAGACGTGCTACATCAGAAATAGTTTACTGCAAAGCTGAATAACCTCTGAAAGGTAGTATCCATTTGTGTGCAAAAGAGCATTCCTTTCAGTATTAAATTGAGCTCAATTTTTGCTGCATGGTCACTTAAGAGTAAAAAAACGTAACATGGCAACCTACAGCCATAATGGCTTCTCTTTTTGCTTCTCAAACTGACAAAACATTCTCCTTTCTTTTATATTATTGGAGTAGTTTGGTATCTGTTCAAGTACCATGTTCAGATAAGTGAACAGAAATAGCATGCACATTTCAGCCCTGGGTCTAGAGATGGTACATTGATTAGAAACTGGACAATATTTGTAAGGAATGTCTTATCATAACAGAGCACAGACTCTGTGCAATACTGCATTATATAGAGATATCTATCACAATATGTACAGTGCAGGGGTGGGCAAAAGTAGGTTTACATTTGTGAGTACACAAAACAGTTTTTTCTTCTTTTATTATTTAATTATTGTATTTATTATTTGTCTTCTTCTTAAAGCTATTGAGTTAATAAAGCTAATGTAGTAATCATAACCTGCATGTCATTTTCCATACGAACAACTGTATACCTAATTTTGCCCACTTCTATAATGTATTTAACATATTTTGGTCAGTGTCACGCTATAAATTTATTTTCAAAATTTTAAATTTGAGCTATCTATCAACAGCTTCTAAGTTTTTATTTTTTATTTTTTTTTTTGTAAATTCCTGTAACAGTCCGTCTGAGGTGTACTGTATTCATTTTGTAACATTACTCACTATACTGAGTGTTATTAAACCTACTTACAAGGTGTGTTAAGTTAATGTGCGTCTTAGTGTTGGTGTGTTGCTAGTCCTCAACTCTGGGGCACACTGCAACAGTGCTAAACCTGAAAGATAGTTTTGTTACCATAAATACATGCTAGGACCAGATCAGCATGAGATCATCCCAACCTGATGGCATACTGTAACTGACCCATACAGTACTTGGTACAAATAATATTTATACCATGTGACCAGTAAGGGTGCTCATGTGACAACCTAGATCAGAACATGGGGAGCCCAGTGGAAGTGAAATTAGGTGGTTTATTACCGGTTAAACTCCATACACAAGGTTGGGTGAAATAGGATTACCAAAGTAATAATAAAATGCACAATATTAACAAAATAACATAACTTATGCCTGTCTTGGCTGACCTAATACCAGTATAGTCCCTTTTTGTCTTGTGGGATGGGCAATTCTTTTTCCCATTTGAAGAACCAAAGAATATGCTAAATCTCAAGATTTGAAGCACTGACCTCTCTTCCTCACACCGGCTGAGGCCTAAGGACTGAAATGATTTTTTTAAACTTTCCACCGAGACAACTTACAGGCTATAGCATTAAATCATTGGTTTAGAATTGACCCATTGAATTTCTGGGACAGTCTGGGAAGAATTTCTCCATGTGGTTCCAGGTGTCCTTGCAGTCCTGAATCTCTATATAGATTATAAAGGCTTGACAACCCTCTAAAGACCTGACTACTTTTTGACCTGTGCGTAAGGTATTGCTGTATGCCTCCCAGCTTTGGGGTAGTTCTGTACTTATAAGCAGTGTTCCTTGCTGTTCTTGCCTTATTATATTTTCCTAAGAAATAATCCTGGCCTACTTGCTGAGATAAATTAGGATTAGTATTCTGTTCAGAATAGTAGCAGACTTCATGTGATATCTGCCACAACCAAGGATAACTTGACAGTCATTTAACATTTTTAAAAACAATATGGCTATATTTTTGGTTTAATTATTTTCAACATCATATTACTGATATGAAGGATAATAAGATCCAGTGCATGTTCAGTTTAGCATTATCTTGAATTAACATACTATAGTAAAAACTAACTTTTATGTAAAAATTATCCAGCTGTTTAAGGAGACTTCCCTGGATTTAATTTTTGTCATGGAAAATGACAATTGATAAGGGAATTGATGGTTCATATGGTATATATATATGATTTTTATTAAAGCATTACCAATTAAAATCCTTTTTAGAAGTTGCTTCATGTTCCATATGACTATGACCAGCTTTGTACTTTTCTATATTATACTGTATCTTCCAAGTATTTGCACATTTGTGAAGATTTTTCCTGTAGTTTTCAAATTACTTTTGCTATCTCTTTAGAAATCTGCTATGCCTCCAATTTTAGTATCATCAGGGACTTTCACAGCTTTACTAACTATACCAGAATTTATGCCATTAATAATATATGTAAATTAGAAAAACCAGTAGTTCAATGATAGACCACTGAGAGATTCTACAGATGACCTCCACATGGAACATTTGTTTCTTATCTGTACCCTGCCTCTTGGTAATTAACAAACTTGATGTCACAAGTTTTGTAAGTTCTTATTGAGAGGCTTGTTGGTGTGAAGACTATGGAGAAGCAGAGGGTGCAAAAATAACGATACAGGTTATATACCCTTTAAATTGATTTATGTTACAATAACTTGTTCTTTAATGCACAATCGTTTATTTGCTCCTGAATAGAAGTGTTTTTGCTGACCCTTGTTCTTTTAAAGCCACAGAACGTGGCAACTAATTTTTTCAATGGCTGTGCCAATTATGTCTTGCATACGGCATACTTTTCCATTGCAGGTTTAAGTTTTGAAAGTGCATTTTAGATTTTATATTTGCTCCACACATTTTAGTAAATTGGATTGCCAGCAGTTGGGGCAATGTGTTTAGAATGTGGGACTGCTCATTCAAAAGATAAAGTAGGCTTTCTGTTGTATAGGTTGCATTTCAAAACTGAGAGCTGTGGTATTTTGGGAGGATTTCTGGAGAGATACCGTCTAAAACATGCAATCAGAAATAAAGTTGGCTTAGTATTTTAAGTGAAGTTTCATCTAAATTCAGAAAGCTCTGTTATTTAGAAAGTATCTTTATGTTTATAGAAAATAGTAGAAAATTAAAAGTGCAGTGCCAGTGTGGTTTAAAAGGAATATATTACTTAAGATGTGATCAAAAATGAAGGATGAACCTCTTTTTTCATTTTTCTATTAAAATATTAATTTTCTGTTTAAAATATTGTGTTCAGAAAAATACCATACTTTAGTATCAAGGTGTTTGTTTTTACATTGCTCCACTTACTGAAGAGTATATTTGTACAACTGTGATAAATTGCGAGTTATTTATTTTATCATGCTTAGGGAAAGTAAAGTATTATATACTGAAACCTCATCCACATGTACTCAGGTATTTTTTAAAATGGTCGTTTTCCTCCTTTTGTTTTTTAAAAAAATTCCATACACACACACCGTTTTTCTTGGTTGCAAAAAAGCTTCTGTTTACTTCCAATACTGAAAGTCATGAAAAACTGGTACCATACAGTTTTAAAATTTGAGTTTTCCAATACGAGTATAATGTGCAGCCCTACCACGCATAAACCAAAGCTGATGGAGAGTATACAATGTTAAAAACTTCTGTTATATATACAGTGTTTACCAGTTCTGTTAAACTTCTATTTTCCAAACCTGTTTTCCAAAAAATCTAAAAATTGTTGTGGAGAATCATACGCTGTCTTAGTATGATTAGATGTTAGGCAGGAATACCTTCTGGTTCATTTTGGCGCTCAATCTTATTTAGTCATATGTTGATGGTTTTTGAGTAGCCAAACAACCTAACTTGCACAGGATAAGGAGAAAAGAGAAATGATACCCTAGTGAAGGCAACAATCTATAGCCTGAACTGAGCCTTTGAAAGGATGGCTATAAAGAAATGATTCTTTTCATCTCATAATATTTTACTTAATATCTAAATAGAGCAACACATTGTTTCTCTGGTAGCAGTCACAGTGGATGCCGGTTTTAATTACAACTAGTTTTTAAATTAAGTGTCAACTCTTCTCCCGAAAAGAGAAAACTATTGAATAATGTGGCGTCTTGTTTTCACTCATTTATGTCAAAAATACCAAACAGTGTCTTTGGGTCTGAATATTACCCTCCAGTCTGCAACTTTCATCCCTTTTTTTCTTTATAAATACTTTGAATATTTCATAATGTGCATAAATGTTGCATAGTTAGCTATTACCTACCTTTATACCTTTATATTAGCACCTCATTATAAATTGGTATGCTATGTAAAGATTGAAAGCAATTGCAAAAATGGCATTTGTTTTATATAGCATACTTCATAGAGGATATTTATTTTATTAAACACTTTGCAGAGTGAAAAAGTGTGCATATGAAATTAACAAAATAAAATACAAGATTGTTCAAAACACTTTAAATTTCAAGGAAATGGACTTTGAGTTGTCATAACTAAAGATGAGGTAATGGTAATAGATTAACACTATGAGATGACAGAACAGTAGAGTCAACATGCTGATTATAAGGTTACAGGTAAAGCCATTAAAATGAATGCAAAGATTTTAGAGTTTTGAGCATGGTTTGAATGTGATGATTGGTAAACTTTGTTTATCACAATTGGGGAGAGAGTTCCAGAGAGTAATAGTGATAAATCTAAGTAAGTGTTCTTCAGGTATTACATAATGTGTCTTTGGAATGGCAAGGAGGGTAGTGTTTGAAAATCTTTTGTGTTAAGAGGTTTGACATTAGGCAAGTAGAAGTAAAATGTAATCTGGTATGTTGAAACATAAATTAGTAGCAGAATTTGGATTTTTGAAGATAATGGGATACCACATAGGGAGTCGGTTTAGGGTTTATTTCATTTGTTCGAATCCTGGCAGTAGTATTTCAAATTTGTAATCTGTTGATACTCCATGTAGGAATAATAAAGGCTTCACATAGGAAAGGAAAGGAAATGTTGAGCTCTAGCAGTCCTGTTTAGATGGTAGAAAACATTCTTACTTCCACAGAGATATTTATTTATTTATTTTTTTTTTTTTGAAGCTCCAGGTTAACATGTCCCTGAGACAGTTGGAAGTGCTAAAAATTTTTGGAGACTAAGATCTTAGAGTAATTTTTTTTGGATGAATTTGTTATTCATATGCATGATGAAGTAATGTTAGCAGAGCAAGAATTGATAAGATGCATAGAGGATCATGGGATGGTAGGCACACTAGAGTGAGCTATTAGAAGTATCTGGAATAGAAACAAAGAGGAAAGGTGAAGGGGGATGAAGAATTATGGACCAGAGTTGAAAAGGAAGAGGTGATGGGGATGACCAGAGAGCATTTACTGTTCTTGAAATATGATGAAAAGTATCAAGGCAAGTAAAAGAGAAAAAAAGAAAGATCTGCCTCTCTTTTTGTGTAGATCTCTTGGGCCAGAGGTTTAATACCCAAATGCATTTTTCTACATTGTAACAGTTGGCATACAACAATATTTCTATGCAGAATGCTCTATTGTAATTAAAAATTTAAAAAATTAAAAAAAAATTCTCACAACATACAAAATGCATTCATTATTTGCTAAAATATTGTTAAATGAATACTTCTGGAAAATGAAAGTAGTCTACAAACAGAAAGTCAGTTCACACAGGATCAGGTTTTTTAATGTAAAATAGGATTCTTGACCAATGAATGAGGGGGGGAGGTGTGTCTTCAATTCAAAAGCGTGTTTAGTATTTGGACCATTACATAATAATACAAAGTTGTTATATAATTTGAGGAAATTCCAGTCCAGGTTATATTGTAAATTTAGTTTCTAAGGAACATCCATCCATCCATTATCTAACCCGCTATATTCTAACTACAGGGTCACAGGGGTCTGTTGCCAACACAGGAAACAAACCCCAGGCAGGACGCCAGCCCACCACAGGGCACACACACTGAGGACAATTTAGGATCACCAGTGCACCTAACCTGCATGTTTTTGGACTGTGGGAGGAAACCCACGCAGCCACAGGGAGAACATGCAAACTCCACGCAGGGAGGACCCTGGAAGCGAACTCGGGTCTCCCAACTGCAAGGCAGCAGCGCTACCCACTGCACCACCATGCCACCCTTTCTATAGAACAATATAAGCATTTTATAGTGCAAAAGAAGCCTCAGTCTGAGTCAGAGCATCAGGATATCAATAAGCCTTGAAACGCATCAGATAGACGAGAGGTTTTAAGAAAATTCTTTTTTTTTTTTTTTTTTTGACGTTGCTGGAGATAGCACTGCATTGAATTGCCATAAACAACAGTCCAACTGTTGCATTTTTTTTTCTTTGGAGATGAATACCAAATGACCTTTTCAGTGGCTTCCAGTTTTTCTGTTAATTTAAAATTATTTTAATTGTGTAGGTCTTGAACTTCATTTTTTTTTTTTTTGTTTTTTACGATGGAAGTTACGGGAGTTGTATCTCCTAGTATTATATAAAATATTAGGCAAGGGACAGTAAATGTTATAAATACTATTACATTTAAAAATATGCACTTAAAATAATTAATTTACCCATTCTGTCATTCTCTCACATCAAATAGCGTGACACTTTACAGAGACAACCAGAGTACAATTTAATGTGCTGCACAAGATAGTTAAATCTGTTATAAATTACAGGGGATGAAATACTTTGACAACCCAATTAAAAGTAAAAATGAATGAAATATTGAAAAAAAATATCGGTATAGTAGATTCACAATCGGTTCAATAATTACAGACCATTGCAGAATAAATGTTTGCGGGGACAACCAAATAAAGGACAGGAAAGATTGCTTTTTAAGTGTAATTTACAAGTTATCAGTGATAGTGTTGAAAGCAGACCTCTGGAAAGAGTTCCAGGGAAGGAAGAGCAGCTACAAAGATAAATTAATATTTACCAAGATTTTCATAAAATGTGTGTCCAGTCAGAGGAAGGCCAAGGTCAGAGTATCAGGGATATCTGGGAGGATGAGCTGGGAGTGTGCAATAATCCTGGGTAAAGTGGTACATTGTCAAGAAGTCGGTAACAGAGTACCGAAGCTAATGGAATATTATGCAGGAATGCATTGTAGTGAAGCTAGTTGATGGTGATTTATTTATTTTATTTGTTTTTATGTATAACAATGGTAGTAGCTTTAATGTCAATGGTTTACATGTGATATGATGAATGCCATTTACTGGGTTGTAACTTGTTAATATATATTGATATGCAACAATGTATCGATATCTAAAGGATTCTACTGTAAATCTTTTACTAGTCAAAGGCTGTTTTTTGTTCACCCATCACCCCGACCCCACCTTTTACATAATCTTGAAGCATACATTATATTATCAATTCCCATAAAAAACTGATTTTTTTTTTTTTTATATAGTTTTTAGTGGTGGCCGAGAAACATTTCTAGTCTCATGTTTTTGTGGGAAAAGGACATCATAATTTTTCTTATAGAACGAAATGCTACTGCGGCCAATGCCAGACAACAGCAAACAATGTGAAAAACGTTCATAGAAAATAAAATTCCCACTTAACTCATATCACATAATCCACATGTCCAGTATCTATTAATATAGTTAAAACATGCAAAATGTGTGCGCTTTTTTTTCCTAAAATATTGTTAAGTTACTTCCCAAAAATTCAACATTGAAGGAAAACAGGAAATAAATTACCGGTACTCACACAATGCTGTGCGTTTGAATTGAAAGTCGGCCTCAGTTATTGTCAAGAATGCCTGTTTCAGTTTGCATATTTTGTTAGTCTAAGGTTGCTACCATCTGGTTAGCATCTGAACTTTAAGTTTTTTATTTTTTTTGTTCTCCTCTCTGTGTTGCAAAACCTGTCTGAGCTTAGGAGTAGGCCTGAGAATGTGTACAGTTGTGCTTGAAAGTTTGTGAACCCTTTAGACTTTTCTATATTTCTACATAAATATAACCTAAAACATCATCAAATTTTCACTCAAGTCCTAAAAGTAGATAAAGAGAAACCAGTTAAACAAATGAGACAAAGATATTATACTTGGTCATTTATTTATTGAGGAAAATGATCGAATATTACATATTTATGAGTGTCAAAAGTATGTGAACCTCTAGGATTAGCAGTTAGTTTGAAGGTGAAATTAGAGTCAGGTGTTTTCAATCAATGGGATGACAATCAGGTGTGAGTGGGCACCCTGTGTTATTTAAAAAACAGGTATCTATCAAAGTCTGCTCTTCACAACACGTTTGTGGAAGTGTATCATGGCACGAACAAAGGAGATTTCTGAGGACCTCAGAAAAAAAGTTGTTGATGCTCATCAGGGTGGAAAAGGTTACAAAACCACCTCTAAAGAGTTTGGACTCCACCAATCCACAGTCAGACAGATTGTGTACAAATGGAGGAAATTCAAGACCATTGTTACCCTCCCCAGGAGTGGTCGACCAAAAAAGATCACTCTAAGAGCAAGGCGTGTAATAGTCGATGAGGTCACAAAGGACCCTAGGGTAACTTCTAAACAACTGAAGGCCTCTCTCACATTGGCTAATGTTCATGTTAATGAGTCCACCATCAGGAGAACACTGAACAACAATGGTGTGCATGCCAGGGTTGCAAAGATGCAAAGAGAAAGCCACTGCTATCCAAAAAAAAAACTGCTGCTCGTCTGCAGTTTGCTAAAGATCACATGGACAAACCAGAAAGCTATTGGAAGAATTTTTTGTGGATGGATGAGACCAAAATAGAACTTTTTGGTTTAAATGAAAAGCATTATGTTTGGAGAAAGGAAAACACTGAGTTCCAGCATAAGAACCTTATCCCATCTGTGAAACATGGTGGTGGTAGTAGTATCATGGTTTGGGCCTGTTTTGCTGCATCTGGGCCAGGACGGCTTGCCTTCATTTATGGAACAATGAATTCTGAATTATATCAGAGAATTCTAAAGGAAAATGTCAGGACATCTGTCCATGAACTGAATCTCAAGAGAAGGTGGGTCATGCAGCAAGACAACGACCCTAAGCACACAGGTCATTCTACCAAAGAATGGTTAAAGAAGAATAAAGTTAATATTTTGGTGGGCACAGTAGATCAGAAACTGGAAGTGACATCATTGGAAACTAGTCCATCAATCATCGTTTCTGCAGAGGGAGGAATAGAAGAGAAGTGACAGCTTTGAGGTTGTCTTCCTGCGTGTCTGATAGGGAAAGTAACTAATTACATTTGTTAAAACAATCACAACGTAGCCTTGTTACAAATAAGCTGACTCATGGAAATTAAATGCAATCAGAACAAAATCACTTTATAAGCGATTTTTAACTCACAATTTTAATCAATTTTAAAATTATGAGTATTTTGCATCACAGTACATGCAAACCTGCATCATAAAATACAATATGAAACAGGCTATTTTTCCACAGCTGATGTCATTTCAGTGTCTAATCTCTTCTTTTTCACTTTTTTTTAACATTTTCTGAACACATTGTTAGTTCCATTGCTGGTAGCATGACATCCATATCACAGGCACTGCATCAAAACATTGAAAACCATTGAGATCATTCAGGCATGCTTGGGCATAGTATGAAAATTTCTGATTGGCTTATGCAAATATGTACTTGATGATGCTTGGCATTTCACAAGCACAGTAACATTGCATTTGCCGCTAGCAATATTATATCTATTAAAAAAAAATTCTGTTGGACGGCCCAAGTAGAGAAAATGTTAACGACATTGAAATGTTGAATAAGGAGGAGCTTGGAACTGACATACTTATATATTTTAGTGAGACGGGGCAGTGCATTTAAATTGAAACGTTCCATCAACTTTTGTTGGTGTGACTAAATAAAATATTTTACTGACAATTTAAGTCAAATGCCTTAATGTCAAGAATAATACATTTAACATGTTAATGTAACCTTATTCAATGCTATCACATTTGTTAACACAGATCTTTGTTCCTGTGTGATTGATGTAAACATACAGCAACAATGTCTGTTTAATCTGTTGTTCATTTGTGTATTTTGGTCAGTTCAGAGAAATGCCTGTATAAACATACAGATTAAATATTGCTTTAGAGTAAGTAATAAGCTGTAAAGTATGTATTAAAGAACAAAGAAAATTAATGTTTTATGCAACATTAGAATATGGAAGCAGTTAAAGGGGGCCATTTCAGAGGTTTACATGTGATCAAGCTGGCATCTGTTGAAAATGTTCAATCAAATAGAAAGCCAAAGAAATCATGCTATCTGTTGTATTTGTTATGCTGTGAGGGGTGCCCAGCTAACTTAAGTTGGACTAGGGCAAATGCAGCACCAGCATTGGCATGTTAGTAGCAGGAAAGACCCTGTGTGTGCCTTTTGAGAAATGCAGTTGGTCTAAGGGGAACTAAGCTGAGCATGTGCGCAGTGTGCACAAGCATATTTGGGAATGAGAGAAATAGCCTAGAGGGAACCATGTAGTATTTCCATAATGTCAGAGGGAAGTTAACCCACCAGTTACCTGACCATCTTCCAGGACAGAGTGAAGGTTAGCAGTGAATGGCAAAAGTAGTAATACTTCCTGGCCACCAGCGGGTGCACAGTCCTAGAATGGTAATATATAGAAATGTATAATTGCTCTTCATAGTTAAAAAAATTGGGCAGTTGCCCAAAGGAGGCCTTCTCCTTTATAGGAAACAAAGTGCTCAGGAGTGGAAGGGCGCCTGGTGTTCTTGGAGTATGTAAAAAGGCCACCTTTAACCTTGGAACTTACTCTAAAGCTTAGACAAAACTGACATCATGATGGAGTTTAATGCCATCACATGCTGTTCCTCATATAGCACAAGCAATTGGAGAGTTGATCTGTAGACCTGGACCTCTAGAACAAACAGAGGGGTCATGAATGTTCAGGCAACAGGTTTCCCAGAAGTATATGAAAGACCACTTCTTACACTAGAAACAATTCTGAGGCTTAACCAGAAGTTACTACAGGATGGGTTTAATGACACCTCAGAAGCAGTGGCTGGTTGAGTTAGGAGAAAAGCGTGACAAAAACTCGACTGCTACAACTGGAGGTAGAAATTAGTGATGAACAATTTGCAAATGATTCATTCTTTTTGAATGACTCTTTTCAGTGAATTTATATGAATTTATTTGTAAACATGAACGAATTGGTTCAGTGGCGCTCAACAGGAGTGCTAAAGCATATGTGTGTCCTTTGTGATGCTGTCATCATCTTTCATTTTGCTGCTGCTGGTATTTATTTAAAAAACATATGCAAGAACTGCCTGACTCATGAGTCTCGACTCAGTTGATTTGTGAACGAGTCGCTGCCCGAAAATCATTCTAATGATTCTTCTTCATTTGATTAGTAAACAAATCACTACAAGATGCACAATTGTCATTTACTTGTGATTCTGTAATGAATCATCTTATTTTAATTGTGCATCTTAAATGTGTTGTTATGCTTTGTGTACGGAAAGATGACAATGGCATATGAATTGTCATGTTAAATAAATAATGAATTATATAGTTATATAATGAATTAAATATAATTATATATTGTATTTACATACACATAATTATATTTAATTCATTATAAATATATAATGAAAAATAATGTTCAAATTGTTCAGTTATAATTCCTGAACTTCCCATTTATATTGGAAAATTTTAAATAAATCAAAAGAATCTATATATTTAAAAGGGTAATCTGAACGAATCAAATCAATAAAGTTAATTGAAGTGCCTACAGAGAAAGGGAAAGAGAGACAGGAGAGAAGAAGATACATGCCTTTCTGAGGTATTGTGTGGTGCAGTTATGCAAGTTGGCTGTAAGACCTATAAGATAGGCCCAGAGGGAGATCAGGTTTGTTGTTTTACTTGTTCATTTATACTTTATGTTCTCCACATGCTTTTTCCTACTGAGTTTATTTTTATTAATAAAGACAGTATATTTATGTTGTGTCTCCTTGATGCTATTTCTGGGTGTTGAAAAGTGCAACAGAAGGATACTCTACTATTACCAGTTTTAGACTTTTTAGAATTATACCTGAACCTTCTTGAAACAGAACCTTTAATATTTATTTCTAGAAGGTCATTCAGGAATTGAACATTTTACTGTGAAAGGAAGAAAATTACATTTCCACCCATCTGTCTTTATCTGTATCCAGCTTGACCAGTTCTGGCCTTTGGAGGCCAAAACCTCTTCATAAAGTGTATGTACTAAAATAATCCCATTTTAATACATAAAGTGAAACTTTCTGTATAATTATGAGAAGCATTTTATTTTCTTTAGCACCATATTTATTTTGGGTAAATATTTTATCTACGTATTTCATTAGTTGAAAATGTGTATTTTAAGGGAATTTTATTTATTTGTACTATTTTATACTCACAATAAGCCTAATGAATTTAATTTTGTTAATAAAAAATGAATCTTACACCTGTTGTCTATAGTTTAATTATAAAAATAAAAATTCAGCTTCACAACAAAACAACTTCCACCCATATATAAAAATTGCGTTTACGTCCTTTCATCAGTCTTTTCTTATAGAGCACAACTTACACAGGTTATGTCAACAATGTGCTCACTGTAGGATGGAATTTTTTCATACTAAAAACAAAATAATCTGTGGCTGAAATGGAAATGTTGTTTTTGCTCTATATGAACTACCTTTATATGAAGACTGGTGGTCTGCGTATTTGCTAGTACAAATGTAAATTGTATTGTTAAGCATAGTAACAACTGTAGATGTGAACTTTAAACCAGTTTGTTCTGAAATTTGTGTTCTAAGATAATTAAAAAACTAACTGTAATGAAGTTGTAAACTAAAATGGAATTTGCTTTGTGTTAAGCTCTCAACTGGTTGAGATATCTTGTGTTGTTATGACAGTTATTCCAAAAATAAAGCATCTACATTTTATTTCTTGATTAAAAAGTTTAGAAGTGAAATGATTATTATATTTGTCACATCTCTGAATATTTCCTGAGACTGGTACAGAAAAACCAGAGTGTAGAAGTACAGTATGAGCAGAAGAATGACCATCCATTTATTTCAGAAACCTTCTTAATCCAGTTTCAGTGACTCAGGAAGCCTCTGCCTATCCTGACAGCATTGAAAACAATGCAAAATCCAACCCTGAACCACTGCAGTACACACTCACTCATACATCAACACTCATTCTGATGTGTAGTCGCCAATAATGTAACATGCTCATCTTACAGAAAAAATGTAAATAGTTTTCTGGAGGAGTTAGAACCATACTGGCAGCCAGAGGAGGTCCTGCAAGTGCCAGTGTGAGAAGTCATAGGATCAGTTAGGAGTGGTAGGTCGATAGGTATACTGGGTAGTCAGGAAGGGCAGTTGAGTGCTTCTTTATACTGTTCATCAGGCTTAATTCAAATAGTGCCCTTTGTCACTTTTATTCAATTTGCCCCATCATTGTCTCTTTGGTGCCACTGATTTAATATTGAAAGTCTTTAAGCAAATTGCATTACCATAGCATTTAGGATTTCAGAAATTCCAAAATATTAACTGAGCAGTAGTCATTAAGTGGGTAATATCCCACATATTCACTGCCCATTAAATGATGGGAGATATCGGTGTCCCACCGATGTAGCCCACCACAATCTTTTGATCTGCCATCTCCATCAGTACCTGTGGACCCGAACTGCCACTGCTTCTGCTCACTGCATGGCCATGAAACTGCCACCTCCATTGGTGCCCACAGCCCTCTTAGGATACCTTCTCCTCACTCCAGGATGCCACTTCATCCTGCTCTTGTGGCCTCTCTCGCCAGTTCTGCCTTTTTTAGCTGCTCAACCGTTCAGAGCACTGTCACCTCCAGGAGTTCCTCCAACCCTCCATGCCACTTCCTGTAATGTGCTCAGCAGATCGATGCTGCCCAGTTTGTCTTCCCCATTTATCTTTCCTACACCCCAGCAATCCTTTACCCTTTCCTTTAGTCTTTTTGTCTTCCCCCTGCACTTAGCCCAGTCCTTCTTATCTTCAACACCATGCTTAGTTGGTGGCCTCCAATTGCCACACTGCTCTTGGCCAGCAATCATTAAGTAAATCCAGCAAGTGCGCTCTCAGTACTAACATGCATTACAGTGGGGTGTGCCACCACTAAAAAGATTAAACAATGTGATGTTCATCCCGGCCAATACCCCCAAGCCGCCAGGTGGAGCTCTCCCTGCAGCATGGAAGTAGCCCGAAGACCAGCAGGGCATCATGGACATTGGAGTCTTTATACACAGCCCTGCTGGATACCGGGGGTGCCACTAGATGATTCCGCAGGGAGGAACGACGTTTACTTGCCTTACGCCCCGGAAGTACGTCCGAGTCACATGGACAAGGGGAATGACGTGCTTCCAGGGTGAAGAAAAGGACTTTTGATCTGACCCAGCAGTGATAGAGGATCACATGGACTGGGGATTGGAACACTTCCTGGGTCAGAGACTATATAAGGATTGTGGGAGCTCCCAGATGGCGAGCTGAGCTGGGTGGAAGGGTGGCAACGCATCTGGGAGTGGAGGATTGGTTTATTGAGAATTATTGTGTTTGATTTAATGAGTATTGTGGAGAGAAGGGTGCTTTGTGCACTGTGCAATTTGAATAAAGTCTACTTTTGGACTTTTATCTGGTGTCTGGCGTCTTGGACAAGGGTTCAAGGGAGCGATAGCGCCCCCTATCTGTCACAACAATTAAAACCATTTGTATCTTTCCTGAACTCTTTTCTTGTAAACTGACACCACCTCAGACCTCTCTCACCAAAGAAAGGTATATATTTTTGGAAGACTTTTTTTTGGCTCTGTCCTTGTGTTTTCAGGGACAAGACTGTTTAACCTGGGGGCATTTTTGCAATCATGCAACTCCAGATTCCTCCCAATCAGGAAGTCACTAAACACGTAAATATGTGTGAACAGATTTTAGCTAAAATAATTAAATGATTTCTTTGCTTTTTATAATCATGTTAGCTTGTAAAATTCCCAAAATATTTAGCTGCTGGTCAAAATCAAACTTTTTTTCATGGCTATCACAGAAAGCTTTTCTTAAAAAGCTTGATTTAAAATTTAAAATTTGAATGCTAATAATAGATCTACAAAGATGTAAAAATGTATAGGCATTTAGATCTGGTAAAAATTAAAAAAGTATAGTCAGAACTTCTATTGAAAGTTTAACTAACAGTTGTCAAAACCTGATGTGTCCCATGTTCTTTCATTATATTTGTACATTTTTTGAGACTCTTCTTAAATTCTAAGTATTTAATAATGAGCATCAGCCTTTTAAAATAAGCCAGTATCAAATCTATTTTCTATCAAATTTTGGTTTATTAAGCCAGCATCAAATCTATTTTCTATCAAATTTTGGTTTATTTAACTTTTCAAAGTGAGCACAACCATAACAAAACTAAAGGGTACTGTTATAAATTCTGTAATTAATTCATTTTTAAGTTCATAGTTTTATTGGAGCATGCTTATGCTTGTTAAAGTGCATTTAACGCTTATGGTCTAATTTTTTTTTGGGAGGAGCTAACATTTTCTGCCTTGTTTGTAAATATGAACTTTTAAGAATAAATCCATATTCTGTTTTGTCTTTTGACTTCTTTCACCTATAGCATGTGCAATTGCTGGCATCTGGAACTGTGTTACCATTTACCCCTTGAATATTGCAGCAGGAGTGTGGATGGTGTAAGTACTACATATTCATTTATCTTATCTATTTCTCATTTGCACAATGGAATTTTTTTTTTTCAGATACTCTATATGTCTTAATAATAAATCGTATTCAGCAAGTAACTGCATTTATTTCTACTTTTTAAGGCTACAAGTAACACATTAGTTGGTATATTACATCACAAAATTATTGCTGGCTATAACACTCTCTTAAAACTTGACATTAATATGGCCACTTTTTAATTTTCACATTAATCATTTTAAATTGCATATACTTTTTTAATGTGAGTGCCTTCTGCTGATCCCATCTACGATACCTATAAGCTCTGAAAATATATAAAATGTGATCTGTTTATTTTGGTACTTAACACTAGAATTACCAGAGCCTACAAAAAAACTCGTAAACCTGGCCATCCTTAAAACCCTTCGCACCTCTCCGTCAGTGTCTTTTGTCTTTTTAAATGTGTCGATAAGCCCAAGCAGCAAGCAGCCTGCTATACCATCCCAGAATTGGCAAAAAATTCTTCCGAGTTCAAGCCTTGATTATCTGGGAGTGAGCTACCTAGAATTGTATATAATAAATAATTTCATGTGTGTTCCATGTCTACAACAATTTATGTAAATGCTGACGGAGAGGTGTGAAGGGATTTAAGGTGGGCCGGGTTTATGAGTTTTTTCGTAGGCTTTGGTAATTCTAGTATTAAATAACAAGAGTGATTGTGCTGCTGCAGATCACAGATCCAGTGTCCTTAGTCCTTGTCCATGTGTAATTTACATTTTCTCCTGATGTCAACATGGCTTTTCTCCTGGGTGCTCAGTTTTCATGTTGCATTCATAAAGACATGGTAGTGAAATTGGTTTGCAGTCCCAAACTGACCCAGTGTGAGTGTGAGCCTGGTTGTGTGCAGGAGTGAGTCTGCAATGGACTGGTGCCATGTCCAGGGCTGTTTCCTGCCGTGCACCTGATGCTGCCAGAATTCTGTCCAGCTCCCCATGACTTTCAATTGGGTAAGTGGAACTGAGAAAGTAATTTTACGTTACAAAGAAGAGATTAACAATGGAAAAAAAGAAAAATGAAATTCAAGAGTGACAACTGTTGCATGTGATGTTTCCCCACTTTTGTACCATGGAAATAGCATCACAACATCTATCACTTTTGTTGTTCTTGGCACAATTTTGAGGTCATACTTCTTCACTCTTCCCAGAATTTACCAAATATGTTTTCCAGCTCTAGGCTCACTGATGCAACATCTCTACCATATAGGGGACCTAGGCATTAATGGGGGGGGTTGCATTTTGCCAACTCCATTAGACATGGCTGTTGACATTTGGCAGGTGTGCTCCAGGGGTACACTTCAACTCTTTTCTTAGATCTTCGATAATATATATAACAGTTGCCTTCAGGACTCCTTGGTTTGGGCGTGACATTTTCACATTTTGCCTAGGGCAGCAAAAAAGCTAGAGCTGGCACTGATCAGGGAACTGCCTTTAACCATCCCTCTGTGTTCTTTTCAAAGGATGGAGCAAACCTACAAAGTCTTGTGATCAAGAATGCACAATACCATCTGTTAGAATCTGCATGCTGCTGTATAACATAATCACAATGTTTTCCCCAGTATGTTATACTAGTTCATCTGTGCTCAGAACCCTGGTCTTCCTGTAGAATAAATTATTTCCAGGGCATATATCACAATTACAGTTAAAGGATTTACTTGTGTCGGCTTTTGTCCTTTACTAGGGTCTGCAGTAGGTCCTTACCCAGTGTATGTCATATGTCACCTTTTCCTTCAAAAGTGGCAGTACCATTTATCAAGGTAGTGAAAATCCTCAACAGTCATTAAGTCACTCAAGCCAAGAATCATAAAAGAACAAGATACTATGCAGTGTTTCAGTATTTTCCCTGCATGTCATACATAATTGTCTTCATCATTTCACATTTTTCACATGGAGTCTGGCCAGATTTTCTTCTGGGTTGTAGTATGTACAGAATTAGTCTTGCGAGGCCAGGAATGATTCTTATAACAAGAATATACAACAAATGTTGGCAGTGGATAGAGTCAAACTCAACCACTGAAAAGGCAGTGTCAATTGTGATTCTTTCTTAAAAAAAGTTACCAGTTTCCTCCAGTTAGTGCACTGCAAATGTTCAGGTTACGACTGAAAATGCAAGCAAAGCAAAGCAACTTCTTGACAACTTAAAGTTTTTTTTTAATTTGTTAAGGCAACTTTAATATTATTTTAATTTTAATATTTCAAAATGAATGTCTTAATGGAAATATTGATTCAATGTTGTTGTATATATATTATTCTGGGATGCCATATTTTGCATATGACAGTAACTTCAATTGTTTTTAGTTATCCATTTAGATGTGCAATCAGTACTTGGATGCTGTACAGAATTGTTTGTGATTTAGCTGGTGTCAAAGTCATTAGGCACATTTATTGTTTCAGGTTTATTGACTATATAAATCTACATCTTCTGTGGCTCATGATTAGCAACAGCAAAAAAAATTCTAGAGTACATTGTTTCATTGACATACATTACAGTTCTTTCTCCTTTTCACCTCATATTTAATCCTTTTGCATTATTGTAACTGTGAGCAAAAATGAATACATAAAGCCATCGGCCGTGCATCATTCACATTTACCAATAATCCAGTGATGTCCTTGAATGCCAAAGTATAATCTGGCTTTTAACAAGTTATGTTTATTTTTAACATGTGTGTTCTTGGCAGACATCACACATTATTATATTTTACAGGTGTTTTTGGAAGACATTTCCACTGTAGATGGTTTATCCATCGTAACCACTGGCTTGCTGTTGGTCGGATAATATTCACGAGAGCACTGTTGTTCTTTGCTGTTTAAGTCATCACCTCTGCTTTGAGTGGTGCCTTCAGGTGTTCTTATGGTTTATCAATGCCACACTCTGTGAACTTACTAATTGGTCCCACCCACATTTAAGCCAAATTCATTCATGTTTGTCTCTAAGGGTATAATGTATACATCAGGCCCTGTGAGACTATCTGGATTTGGCTACTTTCGTTAGTAAATACTTATTATAATGAGCCACAGTTTAAGCCATTATCATCTAACAACTATGAGTATATAGGTCCCTTACTATCAGAGTGACATGTCAGCACAGAGGTTCTAGAGGCTGATTTTACCACAAACCTCTTGGTAATTACACTGTAGCTGTTTTTTTTAACCCTGGAATGGGTTACAAAACAATTTCTAAACTTTGAGTTCTAGTGCAATTAGAGACAAATTTTCCAAATGGAGAAAGACTGGGACAGTAGTCAGTCTTCCATTTAAAAATAAGGCATGAAAGTTTTCTATTAAGCCAGTAACAAAATAATAAACAGAAAGAATTAGAGATCTGCAGGTGACTCTCTTTCCTTTCAGATCAGGTAAAAGCTTTTTGACTCTGCTATCAGAAAGCTCCTTGGTGAGAATATGATGAAAGAATAATAAAGTGCAACAAAGTTCTATAGATAGAGTAGACAAAGTGGTACCTTTTGACCTGGCTATGTAATTTCAATAAAGTGTTAATCCTTAAGAACTTTATTCAATTGTTCAGGTACATTGGTGATTGTGTGAAGAATTGAAGATACTTTACTGCATTATGACTTGGATAACTTGCTGTCACTGAATCAAAAATGAACTCTTCTCTAAATGAAATGATTCTTGAAGAGAACATTAGGCCATTCATCCTTAAACTGAAACTTAAGCTTATAGTGTGGTGGCTTAGTGAGATTACCATTACAGAGCCAATAAAAACACCAAATTTTGCATGGCTAATCATTAGGGTCTATGAAAGAATTTTAGCCTAGGAGCCCAAAAAAATTGCTTGAAAAAAACACAAAACTGCAGATATACCGATATCAATGAAAATTGTTGTGAAAATGACCAAAAATGACCGTATGTGCACTAAAAGAACCAGACTTTGACACTTTAAAGTCTTTGACAGAATCACCAAGTCATTCACAAATACTTGAATAAACCACAAAACTGCAGATTTACCGATAGCAATGAAAATTGTTGTCAAAATGACCCAAAAATTACCTTCTGGGCACTGTAAAAACCAGGCGTAGATATGCAAAACTCGAAACTTTATAGTCTTTGATAGAGTTACCAAGTCAATCACAAATTATTACATCACTATGAAATAGTTTTCAGATTAATTGTGTTTGTTGCACATGCATTTACACAGTGGTGAGCAGTCCAGATTTGCATTACTGCATTTGCATCTGGTGCAATCACCTTTACAGGAACATTTGATCAGCTCACTGCAGGCCCTGGAGACTTCAGGGAGAGTGGTCCATTGTGGCACCCATGATCCTGATTCTGTCACCCATGCATAATCCAATTGAGAAGGAATCAGTTGGTCAGTTTGTAAGCTTGTCATCCAGATTCCTGCCTGATATACAGTAATCCCTCCTCGATCGCGGGGGTTGCGTTCCAGAACCCCCCGCGATAGGTGAAAATCCGCAAAGTAGAAACCATATGTTTGTATGGTTATTTTTATATACAAAGTATTTTAAGCCCTTATAAACTCTCCCACGCTGTTTATAAATATTCCCTGCACAGTTATACAGCATAAGCCCTTTGTATTCTCTTAGTTATTAGGTAAGATTCATTGAAATTATGTATGTAAACACACTGTTTATATACAGTAAAACCTAAATATTATTTTAAAGATATCGAGTGTCTCCGATATCACATATGTTACAGCCATTACGATAGACAGGCCACCAGCAATAAATACGTACAATGCAAGAAAAATTCTATACAGTAAATGTGTGTACAGTGACACTAAACGTGCGTATATATGTACTAAGTACTGTAAGTAGAAAATTAATTATGGTTACTCACCAACAATGACACGATGACTTGTCTGATAACGATGAGTTTAGTTTTACTGCACATCAAAGGAGAGCGTTACAGCTCTTCTAAAGGAGCCTCTTCAGGCGACTGTGTAGCACCGCCATTGTTCTTCTTCTGGCAGTCTTCAATCCAAATCCCTAAAGCAGATTCCATCCAGACTACTGCCTTATTACATCCACTTACAACTCCTTTTGCACCCTGGTTAAAAGGACACTGCAGCCGTAGATCTTATATTCCTTTCCTACTTTTTAAATAAAAAGAATCAAGCCTCATTGATGCCTTAATGGCGTCCTACGGCGGTGTAGCTTTTCCCTTCCTTCAACATATCCAAAACTTTTACCTTTTTGGCAATCGTTAACATCTTCTGTTGACGCTTGGGCATGGCCCCTGAAGCAGTAGCAGGAGCAGATTTTTGGAGCCATAATGAAGGGCTTGACTGTGTACAAAGATAAACACAAAAGAGCACAAAAGTTAACTCTTTACAAAGCAAAACACGTTAATGCTGAATGAGCGAGACGAGACTTCCTGGTTAACGCCGCGGAATCAAATTCGGCGCTCTGTCGCTGAGCTAATCAGCACACAGGAACTTAACTGAGTGCTCTGATTGGTTAGCTTCTCAGCCATCCGCCAATAGCGTCCCTTGTATGAAATCAACTGAGCAAACCAACTGAGGAAGCATGTACAGGAATAAAAAGACCCATTGTCCGCAGAACTTACGAAGCAGCGAAAAATCCGCGTTATATATTTAGATATGCTTACATATAAAATCCGCGATAGAGTGAAGCCGCGAAAGTCGAAGCGCAATATAGCGAGGGATTACTGTACAACCCTTTGTACATGCAGAAGTAGTGCGTCCTGTGTAGGTGGCAGTTTCTCCATTGATCGGTTTGTATGACAGTTCTCTTCTTAATTGATTCACAGACATCAAAGGGCCGCTTTTATCATACAGGATAACAGTCAGTCTTTCAAGCGTTTTGAATTGTACACAATCAGAAGTCAACTGCTGAAATGGATGTTTGGCAAGATTTATAAATGTCTCTGTGACATCATCATACGCCTGTCAGACCTGCCAAGCTGACTTCTTACCTCTACCAGTGAAAGCTGAAGATGTATCGCAGTCGGAGTATGCATGGAACACAGGCAACGCTCTTGACTTTGGCTCACCCAAGCTTGCACATATTTTGTTAATGTGGTAAAATCTGTGCTTCTTGCCTGTGCCAAAGGCCACCCAAATATCAGCAGCAGATTGTATGATGACTAGGTCATGAAATATGCCTGCAAGGGTGACTACTACGTCGGTGTCTACAGTACGCACAACAACACTTTTTGCTCTGTCTCCCAGTGCATGCTGTACATGTACAACAATGCGAGTGTCAGCCTCCTCATGGTTGCAGTCATTCATGGGAGAACCAGAACCAAAAACTGAAGCAGCATGTCCTGATGTGTGTTTTTTTTTTTCTCGTGACCACTTGAACTCTTCAATCTTATTTGTCAAAAAAGCAAAAAGCTCCTTCTTATTAGTTGGGTCACAGAGATAATCCATCCAGTTACGTGGCAGTTTTGTCTGATCGGACATTTTTCTGCGTTCGCCTTTTCCCCTCTTTTCTTGTGTTGTCTCTTTCAAACTGCCTGAGATGTAGCTGTCCCAAACAACGTCTTGCCTGTTGCAATTTTGCAGCAGCTTTTCAAGGTAAGGGATGAAATCACCACTTGCATAAATATCAAACATGTTAACAGTGTTAATGGGCAGGAAGTGGATGACAGCAGCTCCATCCAGAACTTGGCAGTCATATAAAACAGGTGCCTCACAATGATCAGGCTGTTCAAGGCACTGCAGCAGATCAGACATGGTACCTGACAAGTGAAGCTTACCGAAGTCTGACAGGGAAGGAGGGAATGACTGCATTTCGTGTGCAAAAAACTCTTCCAAGTCACCTTCATGGTTTTGCATAGCAATGTAAAGCTGCCCAAACAGTGCAACATTGTTCTTCAGTTCTTTGATGTTCTTGCCCTGCTTTGGAGTAGACGTCTGTTTAGGGTTACTGAAGAGTGCTAACGAATTTCTTTTTATAGGATCATTAATTGAGTGAGTTCGCTCATCAAGAACCCGCTTAACAAGGTCTTGGTATTGTCTCTTACCTGTGTCCTCCAGGCAGCGGAGTGAGTCAATCACCAGTTGACCTGTACAGATACGGCTATCAAGAGTAACTAGTTCTGGGAAATCAACCAAGAATGAATTGCCCATCTGTCTCATAGCTTCACAGAGGCTTGTCACCTGTGTGTGGAAAGTCTTCTGAACTGAGAAACCCTGTTCATGGTGTAGCAAGTTCTTACTGTTGTCAGAATAATCACCATGTTGGTATTCTTCCTCAAATTCCTTCTGCAGTCTCGCAAGTTCTGGTCCTGAAATTATCCATCGTCTGAAGGCATTTGAATTTTCTGTGATTCCCACTGCACCACCTGAACCCTTCACAATCTTATTCATCTGCTTGTGTGCCTGGTCAAATGGGATGGCAGAGAATTTGTTACATGTCTTTGACAAAACCCAGTGTGACTTGTTCTGAAACTCATCTTTGACTGAGTCAGGCAAGGATTTCACGTCCCTGATATGGACAGGCATCCATCTTGCATAATTTACATGGTCCAACGCAAAAAAAACAGAGGGGTTAGTTCTTCCAGAACTTCAACATACAGTGGGAAATTTCTTTCTCTGTGAGCCCTGACAAAAATTAGAATTAGGGTTTCATATCTCATGATCATGTCCCAGAACATGAAAGTTGGACTTTTTGACAGCATGTCAATTCTCCAAGCTTCTGCTGCTTCATTATCTTTTGGGCCTGTACTAAGCAAGAAAGCATCCTTTTGACGATTCTGCAGGGCAAACACAGTGACTTGATGAGCATGCCTGGTTCGAGTTAGGTGGGCAGCCTTCAGAAATGAGTCAGCCATGCCAGGTGATACTATGTCAGCTGTGGTGAGTGCGGCTGTCCAGCCTGAGCCTTCAAGGAGAATCACCCAACGTATTCCACAGAACCATTTCAGTATGCAAGCCTCCAAGCATAACCACATGCACTTTCTCACCATGAGTGTCAGGCCATTTCCACTGTACCAATTTGGCAAGGGCAAAAAGAGGCTAATCAAATGTTGTAACGGGAATCTGTCCAGGATTCAAAAATTCAACAACCTTTCTTACTACATACAATCCATGTTTAATCATGGCAGGTGTAGCAGACTTTTCGTAGAACAAAGGGAGCGTGGCACATATTGCTGGGGTGTCTTCCACCATTGGGTGTACAGAGGAATGGTAGGCTGCCCATGCAGTGGCATCACCACTGGTCAATTCTTCCTTATCTAAAAGTAACAATGCGTTCTGAATTGTGTTCCTGCACTTTGCCAGCATCCAAACAACTGTCCAGTTTGCTTATCTTGCACTCTGGAACAGCAACAGAAGTGTTCTTCAAGTCAACTGCAGGCTCTATGGCATAGCTATCAGGAAGAAACTTGTCCTTGCTTCTTGTCCCTTGAACAGTACTGGGCAATCTTTCTGTGCCAGGTTGCATCTTAGTTGGCAACTGGAACAAATTGATTCCAGTCCCATGAAATGAACTAGTCGCTGTGGTCAAACTTGGGTTGTAGTCTAAATTGTCAATCAATTTGGAGAACTCGCTCATAAGAAATGCTGATGCCTATCTCATATAACTGTTGGATTAGTATCTTGCTTCTGCTTAATGCATGCAGGTTGATGCCAATGTAGACAGGAAGAGGCAGCTCACTTTCCAAAGTATGTCTTGTCTTCATGCCAGTAGTGGACGTTCGCTTCTTTATATTGAATACAATACTCGGGTCAATGGTGAGACATGCTTGTGAGATGCGCTTATCCTGAACCTTGAGGTTTAGACCATTCAATATCGTTGACACAAGATACTTCACGCTAGACGGCAATGACATCTCTTGACATTCTGCTGTGAAGCTACCAGCCAAGGTGAAACCATTGTGACGGAAGATGTCATGTCTGATTATTTTAGCAGCCTTTGCCAAAATGACAGCATCTTTGACAAAACCATGTTGCTTCACGGCCTCCCTCAACATTTTTCTCATTCCCTCCTTGAAAACAATAATTGTATTTCTACCATCAAACTCATCTTGTGCATCTGGGAAGCGCTCTAGCAATTGCTACTTCAACCTTGTCTTGTTCACTAGTTTTTGTATGCCCAGATCTTCAAGACAAGTCACGTAGAGAGAATGAATTTCAGACAACTTGAAAAATAATATACCAGATTCCACTAATTTTTCAATGTAGGTTGTTAGTTCTACAAAAGCTCTAGACTCGTTAATTTTTTGATCTGTGTTTTCACATTTCTGGTTTGCCTTCCTTATAAGGCTGCGATACCGGTTTCTCAACACAACTAAGCATGGTAAGTGGTATTTAGCCTCCATTGCCATTAAATCTCCTCCAGCTATCCCAATCTGAAGCTTGGTGTCATTGAGTTCATTAGTCATGGTCCGGATATTCTTGTCAGCATCAAATGTCATGCAGAACACCTTCCTTTTTGTCTTTCTCACAAAAAAAGCATTTCTGTATATCTATTGCTTGGCGCTTGATAGATATTTTCTCTTCAGTGTTTTCTGTAGTGCATATGCTCCTTTTCTGTGCCTTTTCAAGCTTAGATCTGTTAAAATTTAGATAGGAAGACTTGTGCCATGAAACAGACCTAGACTGCTAGACTGTCACAGGTCTCATCTGGTTTGACATGCACTTCAACAGGCAGAGCATGTATAACCCTGAACTGGTCACCATTGGCCAAAAAGGATCGATATGCATCTGTTTTGTCTCCACTTGTCCCAGGTGTGTGCAGTGGACACTTCAAAGGTTCAGCAGTGACTTTCTGTCAAATAATGCATCAATCCCAGTTCATCTCCATCTCCATCTTAAATTACTCAAACCTGCAATTAAGCACAGACACTAAATTACTATTGTATTAGGTTTATTGGTACTAAACAGTTTTGAAAAAGTCAAAATTCTAAATGCAGTAATGTTTTAAACTACCATCTACTACAATATATTTAATTTGGTTAAGTTATTTTTATCACCTGCTGAGTTATTGACATTCCCATCAGGGTTATGTTAGGTTGATCTGAAACAATTGCGATATTTCATGCCTATTAATTCATTTTGTGTTTTATACTGTTTATTGTAAATCCCATCAGGGCTCCTAGGCTAAAATAACTCTATTGAACTTAAGGAAGAACTGCGCCAAATTTGATGCTTTTATCCGCCCTGTAACGGTACCTTTGAATCCAGTCACTAAGCCACCACACTATTAAAACAAGTTAATGCAGCAAGATATTGATCCAAAACATAAATGAAGTCCACAATGGAATGGGTGCTGTAAAATAATTTTATAATGCTAATATTTAAATAACTGACTAAAAGCACATGGAGATGCTATAACATAACTTAGAATGAGCATTTCATGTTTGAAAACCCATAAACATTACTGAGATTAAAAGTAGTAATGAACAGAGAAATTAACCAGTTACACTGCAGTGCCATGAAAACTTCAACTTTGTTGCAATTAAGTGTGTCTAAAGCAGTGCTTACCTTTTCACGAGTCTTTGAATATTATGTAACTTAATATAGATATTAAATATATCATTTTTAAAGTATCAAATTTGTTATTTATTCTTATAATATCAGTCTTATCTAATACTACATTTTGGTTGAAGATCTGATAACATTCATTGTGGGGAAAAAACTGTAAAGAAAATTGAGCATTGGAGTGGTCCAAGTTCCGTTCTAATCTTCAGAATTTTTAAAGACAAGTTCAAAGTTTAAATAGCCATTGCATTTACTCACATTTTAGGACAGACAATTCTTTAAAGTCATGCGAAGTGTTTTAACTTTGAGTGAAAGTAAAAATGTTTCCTGTTCTCTGCTCCCCTTCAGATAGACAGACATAACTGGAGTGAATAGATGGGGGCTTGATGTATAACATACCAAGACAATATTACCATTTAAAGTAAGAGATAATATCCAAAACACAATATTCATGTCATTTTTCCCAATAACAGCCTACATTTATTATTAACCATTATAATGTAAAAATTTACAGTCTGTAACCCAGTTCAACTAAGCTTGAATAGTAGTATTTCCTTTTAAGATGTTGAGGATCTGATGGAGTTTGATTATAGAACAGAGACCTGAGTCATGGAAGTATGATAATCCAAGAGTCTGTCTTTTTTCTAGGCTAAATGCATTCATTCTCTTCCTATGTGAAGTTCCATTTTGCTGTCAGTTTATAGAGTTTGCAAATGCAGTGGCGGCAAGAGCTGACAAACTCCGTCCTTGGCAAAAGGCTTTCTTTTACTGCGGGTATGTGTGTTTTTTTTTATTTTTTAACTAGTTATGACAGTGACATAAAAATGTTTCAGATATAAGGTCTAGGTCATAGTCATTTTAGGCAATTTCTTGTAAACTCAGTTATTTGTTTTACATTAAAAAATATTTTGAATGCTCTTTTAACTTGTGCAATATTGGTTTGTGAGATTTAAATGTTTTATTTTTTTTTTAAATGAATGTACATGTACATTTTTGTCAAGAGCATAGGTTTCAATCTTCAGTCCTTCAGGGCTACCGTGTCTACAAGGTTTTTTTGCACAAGAATCCTCTTTTTCAGAGCAAAATTCTTGATTTATTTTAATTACATAGACTTTTCTTGTCTAGGATAATAATTATTTGCTGTTACTAGTAAACAGAATGGTCTAATGAGTGCAGCTATATTATAAGCCCAAGAGGTTATTAATATTATGAGGCTTCTGGATTAGTAAATATATTGGTCTGGGTTTGTTTTAAACTTGGAGCAGCTTTGGCCCTCAACCTATGGTTGAACATAAGTGGTGGCATTGATGTTACCTAAGAAGAATATACAGAAGCATGTGTGCCATTTTAATATTATTTATTTTAATTCTTTCTTAGGATGGCACTGTTTCCCATCCTGCTGAGCCTATCCATCACCACACTTCTGGGAAATGCCATAGCCTTTGCAACAGGTGTGCTGTATGGACTTGCATCATTGGGAAAGAAGTAAGGATGACATTTAATTGCTGTTATACTACTTTAGTACCATACCCTACCATTTTCTAAGCCCACTTAATCCTGAATAGGGTCCCTGCAGCATAACCCAGCAAGTGTGTTATGTTTAATTACTTAGTCATAGTCACACACTTTTCTTTATGTATTTTCATAGCAGGTAGCTTACTAGGGGTCACATAGGGAGCCACTGCTGGGTATTGAACAATTCAAAGGCTTATGCACTATACCAAACTGCCTCAATTGACAATGAAAGTTTTGTAAAATGTGAAATTTCAAAGAAATTCCATTAGAACTAAAATTAAATCTGTGCCATGTGAAGACATTCTGATCAATTAAAAGCTTTTAAAATAACATTATATTTTTATTGAAAACTCTTGTGCTGAAGAAGAAAAGAAACAGTCCTTATCAGCAAATATCCTAAAGTCAAAAGAGGAAATCTGCTGCTTACGAAAGTATTAAAACTCCTGTGCTTCTGTAGCTCTTTTGCTCCACTAAGGATGTGATAGACTTATCAATTACATCTGATTTTACACCAAATTAAGTTACCATCACATTTTCAGGATTACATCTACAGTCTGTTTAGGACTTTTTCATTGTATAGTCAGTGTATGAGCTTTTCCCTGATATTTAGTTTTTGGGTTTTTTTTTTTGTGAATAATTGCCAAAAGTCTTTTGGAAATTTCAACATCTTTACTGTAGTCTTAGTAAATCTAAAAAGTAAACAAATATGTTAGTGAATATATTAGACACAAAACTGTTCTCTAGTAATGGAAGAATACAGACTACTGTTTTCCCTCCAATGGGAAGTAAGACTTATATCTTATTTTTACATCTATTCAGGTAACTTTCATCACAATATCACCATTCTGGTAATAATGCAAGTAACAAAAAATAAAATACAAAATCGGTAATTAAAAACATTATATTATAGCACTAAAGTTGAAAGTAAGATATGACAGTTAAGCCTAGATAAAGTCAGAATTAAAGATTAGAAAAATTTTGAATTTCCATAGCTTGTTGGATTGAACATGCCATTTAGTCCCTAGATGCAGTTGGTTTCTTTTTCCAGCAAAGCTTCAAGTGCTGCTGTATCTTTTTGCAGCATGTTAACCAGAAATATATACCATGCTCCAGTTGCAGTCTAACTAGTATGCTATACATTTTGAGCATAATGTTCCTTGACTTGTATGTAACAGTATACCATGTGATTTTATTTGCTTTTGTATTTCGCTTCTGATGAGAATTTTCCATCAATGTAATCCCCTGAATCTTTTTCAAACGTTACTTTCTGTGTATTACTGTTGCCCATTTTGTGCTTAAAATATATTTTTTGCTAGCATTTAGTACTCTGAACGTACCTGTCATGAACTGCTTTTTCCAAGATTTTATGTAGGTTTGATGATTGACCAGGTCTTTTAAAATTGGTATTTCTATCACAAAAATTTAGTGCCATCTGTAAATTTCACAAAATCACTGACTATATCAGAATCAATGTAAATTAGAAAGAGTAATAGTCCTAGTACTGATGTCTCAGGGCACTTGACTATACTGATGATCTCAATCCATTTGGAGCATTTTTCTCCTCTATTTACCCTTGTCTCCAGCCAATTAACCAACTTAAAATCAAGATCCAATTGTATGATTCTGAAATTTTGTTAAGAAAACCAGAGATTAATAGGCACATTACTTAAAGAGAATGATTCTCTCTTCTTTGTTTAAGACATACCTAATCATTTCCAATCCAGATCTTCTAGTCGGATTATTAAATGCCATCCCATTAAAGCTATAGCATCATTCTCACAAAGAGCTATGCCAGAAGTGATAATGTAATGTTCTTTTAAAAGCCCAAATTCCAGTAGGTTGCTGTTCCATATCTAGCACTTAGTTCATTTAAAAGACTGTTCATGGTTTCCAGTCATGTTTTCAGAATAGACATTTTGTTTTTTCAATTATTTTGCTATGCCTACCATTGACAGCCAAAAGTAAACTCTAGATGTATTTTCATCCATCAGCAGAGTTTGTCTTTATTTTGTGAAAGGTCCATGGTAGACTATTCCTTGGACTTAATCTCATGTAGTATTTGTACTGCTGCTAAATCAACACTGTAATTTTTATTGGGATTGACATTGGAGTAACTCTGGATTTGAGATAGAAATGCAGTCATACAATAAAACTCTGTACCTTAGCAGGTGCAAATGTAATGTGTTAATTTAAAAGCAATAGGTCTGTAAACCAAGAAACTAAGTGGTTAACATTTAGCTATACAGTAAAAAATATATACAAATGGGAAAATGCTGTTTTTCAGACAGTAAATTCGTATTTAATTCCAAACACTTAACTATCTTCTTATATTTTGTTTGATTAAGCATTACTATATATTTCTTTTTCTAAAGTAAATCCCTCCTGCCTTCCTTTTCTTTTAGCAGTTGGAAGCCCGCAGTGTTGACAGTACAATAAGGCAAGCCCAACCAAAAAATTCCCTTTTATGTCTCTAATAATACTGACTTCCATGATTTAAATGAAAATATGATTATGTGTAATAATTATTTTGCTAAAACCACTAATAAAAGTTGAAATAATATTTGTATCATATTTCACAGGTCTGAGTAGAATTTCCTACTTTTTTTTGTTTTGTAGCTTTTTCCTAATTTTTCCCACAGTTCATAAGGGCTGCTTTTTTTAGGCTTGTATTACCATATCTGTTTCAGAGATGTTCTAATGCTGTTTTCTCTAAACATGTTAAAACATTATTTATCTCATGTAAACAGCTTTGTAGAGATGATAGAATAGAGGAAAGTTTTTATAACTTGATACATGTAGGCCTACATACTGTATAAAAAACATTGACACAGAGCTTACACACCATTTTTTATTAACTACAAATTAAAGTCATAAGGTATGGAGTTAGAGCTCTTTGCTTCTTTAATAAAATATTATACCCAAGAAAATTTAAGTCAAATATATTTTTCTTGCTTAAATAATATCTATCTATCTATCTATCACCTTGGTAGCATCAGGTTTGTTTGAGTGTACTTGGTTGCATAGTACCAAGGTAATTAAGATAACTATAATCCACAAAGAGCTAACAAAAGACATTAATGCTCATTTTGTTGGAAAGTACACATCAGAAGGTGCACAAAAAGGAATTTTAAAGATGTAATTTATTTTGTTTGACATTGTGAAGACTGCATCATTAAAAAGTGGAGTAAACAGGACACTGTCCAGATGTAGAAAAGACCAGTTTATCATTTGAAAGTTGAGGATCAGGTTAAAAAAAAACTTATCTGGGCAGCTATGAAGAGCCCAATAGCAGTATTAAAGGAACTGGGTCAGTTTGTGGCAGTAACTGTCATTATATGTATATTAGTTATTTTAGTAATTATTCTCAAATTTGAGCTGTGTGGTAAGGTAACTAGACAGAACCGTTAATTCTCCCACTCAGAAATAAAACACCCAATCCTTTATATGTTTTGTCTATTAAACGCAAAAAGATTCTTTCAGTCTCCCCTAATTATGTAGGATAAAATGTTATGGTCTAAGGAAAGCAAGGTGGAATGTTTGTGCCAAAAGAAGTGTCTGACATAAGGCCAATAAATTTCACCACCTAGTGAACACTATCTACTGCAGAGTACGGCAGAGAGTTTCAAAACCACCTTCTCTTGTACATGAGCAGTAGGTAAGTCTTGTAAAATCTCCGTACAAGTGAAAAACTGCCTTGTCTTATGTGATACAAAATGTGCCAACTGGGTTTCAGCGATGCAGCTTTCCTTAACTGTTGCTCGTACAGATGGATCTTCATCACTGTTCCTGTTTAGTGTAGCAACCAGTTCTCTTTTTTCTGTCACAGACAGTTGAGTATCAAAAAATGCAAGCCCAACAAGAGTTTCACTCAGGTACCAAAGATGGCGTGTAAAAGTCTATATTGCTGCATTTGCAACTGTTCTGTTTACATCACGGTACATCACCAGGGCTTTCAGCAGCTGGAGGTCATTTCGTGGAGTTGATGCTGGGGAGGTACAGGTGTACCACGCTTTGATATACACCTTCACCACAAATATGTTGAACTACTTAAGCCAAGACAGTTCATGAGCAGTCAAGAGAAACTGAGAGCGAAACATGTAAATCTTGAGACTGTATATAAATTGCGACATCCATCAAGCTCTGTGATAAGCTCCGGGTGTATTGATGTGGATGGCCTCAGTAGACTCATATCCCAAAAACAACAGCACCAGATGAAGTAGTTCTTTGTAGTTGTCTCTTGGATGCAGTTCCTGCAACTATGACAGATAGAATGCTTGAATGTCCTGCTTCTATGGCCCAAGTACATCAACAATTACTATATCTGTCATTCCGCCTTCATGTGACGATCTGTCGATGTTATTCCACAACACAGCAAATCGCTCAAACAGTAATATAATAGTATTGAATAATTAGGACTCAGTAAGTTTATAATTTTGGTACAGCTTTGTAGCAATCTAAAGGTGCAGATAGAAATAAGAAATAATCCATATGCAAACAGCCTAACAGCACTGTAACATTTTCTTCTTGTTGTCTCACAGTTCCTCTATTATCACTCGCAAGGAGTATGTATGCCTGTTACTGATAAAATACTGGAATCAAACAAGTTATTAACCTTTAATTTTGGGAACTGTGAATTAAATCTGTCTGAGCATATAAAAAATACCCGTTTTTTCATTTATTGATTTTTTTTTTACGTTTCTTACACAAGTGTCACAGCAACAAAAGTAAACACTAGGCATAGAAAAACAAACTAGGCATAGATAAAAAAAAATTACAAATTTATTTTAAAAGCTTAGTTATGCTGAATATTCCAAGTACAACACCTGTCAATAACAAGCATAATAGTTACATGAAAAGGGGATTTTACAATTAATACAGATGACTTCAGAAGCATTGTGCCACCAGTAAATGTTGATATAGTCATCTCAATTTTTTTCATGTATCATTTTTATGAAAAGGAGCATTTTTACAGGGTAAGACTTTACAAAATAGATAAGTCACTTTTTCGCATATTATTCGTTGGCACCCAAAATTGAGGAGGGATTCTATCTAAAATAGAGAAAAAACTAAATGCTTTCAAATATTAAGGTATTTTAATGCCAAACCTGGTGCCCTCTGCCAGAAAGCTGAGCCTAAAGAAGAATTTCAACATTCAATAAAATATTGATCCTGATTATTTACTGTAGCTAAATGAAGCAAGAAATGGCTTAACAAAGTAAGAAAAATGTCCTGGAATGGTTTAGTCACAGCCCAGACTTCAATTCTATACAAAACCTGGACACTCACTTAATAGGGTTGTGCAGAGCACATTGCTTCACACTTTCACTAAGGTTTAACAATTCTCCAAGGATGAGTGGGATGCAATTGCTAAATACATGTGTGCTATGGCTACGGTGGGCTGGTGCCCTACCCAGGGTTTGTTTCCTGCCTTGTGCCCTTTGTAGGCTGGGACTGGCTCCAGCAGACCCTCTGTGACCCTGTAGTTAGGATATAGCGGGTTGGATAATGGATGGATGGATGTGTGCTATGGTAAAAAGATGGAGTTAGAAAAATGAGAGGAGTTGAGCTCATTTAATTGGCTAATACTTATGTTGTTCTGATATCTAATTCAAATACACTTTAAAAGTTGTATAGGTCTTAGCTTCAAGTATGTACTACACTAGTTTGTCCCACAGTCACACAAGCCTTTGTGTAAAGAAGTGCTTTCTAGCTTCTGTGTTGAGTACACTTCCCCTTAGTCTCTAGTAGATGCCCTTAAGTACGTTATTCGCAAATTCTAAGAAATCTGCTGGATCAACTTCATGGATGTATTTAAGAACTTTACATGTCTGGATTAGTTTGCCAAAGAACTTTCTCTGATCAAAGCTAAGAAAAGTAAATTAGCTGAAAAGAGTAAGACATTTCCTTTAGTCCATGGATGAACTTGACTGATATTCTCTGGACAATGGTGACTACCTCATACTTACTAAGTAAGAACAATTTTGACATCGACAGGCCATTCACTCCAGCATACTGTAGCTCAAAAGTCCCTAACTATGTAACTCTTGTGAAATATCATATTTTGAAATTTTCAAGTACCCACAATCCTGCTATTGTTTACTGTATACTACTTGGAGACACAAGGAGAAAGTTACCAAGTTCTCTTCATTAATTTTTTTTTTCATTTTTTTACCAACTTCCAGTAGAGAATAATTATTCTTTCTGAAAAAACACAATTTAAGATAACAAATGGCATTCACCCTACCAGTTCCCATCACGATTGTAGTCACTTCTGTCATGTCACCTCTACATATGTGGAGCTTCTTTAATTTTCATCCTTTTGTTTGCAGGGGTGATGCAGTGGGGTACGCACGTCTCCAGCATCAGAAACAGGGTGATGAGGAAAAACTTACAGGAACTACTGACGAAGTACTACAGTGACATCACTTCTGGCTCCAAGACATTCCTAACTTACTACTGCTGCTCTTGATGGGAAAACGTCTTGTTTGGGATTCTAAATTTGATACTGGCCTTTTAAGTAAATGATTGTACTAAATATCTGCTAAACTGACAGTTGATTTAGGCAACGCCTTACTTTTTCTTTTATGTTTACCAATAATTTAAGCTGCAGGGATTTATCATCAGGTTTAAGACTGATTCAGATTAAGGCAGGTGTTTATTTATATTTATGTATGTCATAACCCCTTCATCAAACTCTTTATCTTGATCCATGACAGGTGTGATGGAGAGGTTGTCCTATTTGATCTGGAATTGTACTGTATCAGTGGGCATTCACTTTAAGATGTGTTTGGTTTTAGCTGGAACCTCCTCTGAAGCTTCTCTGTTGTTTTCAATTGAATCAGAACTGCTCAATCCCAGATCTGTTATACTTCTTCCCTTTACTTCTGTGAGTTTGAAACTGCTCTCCCATGTGTCTCATAAAGTATTCACAGTTTGATGCAAGGTAGAGATGTTCTTAAGTTCCTCCGTGGGCACCATGGATTGGGTATTTTTATTTATCAATGTGTCTTGTGGTTGATTGTTTTTTGTAGTTGTATATAAATTAAAATTTGATTACCAAAAATTAAAAATGTATTTCATTAGTCACCACTGGGAAGTTAAAATTTTACAGTGACTGCAGAAAAAAATAAATTTGATAAAAAAAAACTACATTCATAACACACATAAAAACTTCTGGTTTGGATAACAAACAACTACTGTTAATACATGCTTGTAGGTGTCAGTAAGATGAGGTCAGATCTGCTCAGATTGTGCCACAGGAATATTTTTAAGGATATTAATATTTGGATACAGCAGTGTCCATGAAAGGAATTGGCCTAATAGGCATTGACTCTTTCTTTGAAGTCACCAGCATTAAGAACAATTCACCAAAAAAGACGTTGGTACTGAGTGAATCATTTTTGTAGCTGAGTCAGTCAGGATGATGTAACGTACTTTTACTTTCCCTAGCAGGATGAATTCAGTCTGCAGTTCATGCCTGAATCACACATTTAGTCTTAATTATACTGTGCTTCCTTTTTCATCACTGCACATTCACAAAAATCTCCAGTCCTCTTCCTGCTTTTTCTACTCACTCTGATCAAACCCATCCAACATTAAAATAGTGTCTGAAATAAGAGGTATAAGCTGGTTCTGTACAGTACCCAAATATCACAGTACCTGAGCTTGCCATACAGTACCTTGCTGTGAGATGTTACAGTTCAAATGAAGTCATCCGAGATCCGAGTCCTTTCCAAAGTTACCAGAATGTTACAAGTAGGAAAAACAACCAATGAGGCAGACAGCAGCATATACAGTAAATGATTCTGTTTATGAAGCACATAATATCACTTAGTGGTCTTATTTCTGAAATAAGGTTGCTCTGAGGTTAATTTTTCTAGTTTGCTTTGTTAGAAAATGTAATAGATGTGTCTTTAAGTGCTCAATCATGAAATAGTGTAGTACTTCATTACACAATAAAGGCTTCAATGATGAATTTGAAAGGTAAAGTCCTCTCTGTCTGAACCATAAAAAAGAACCCTTGCCCATAAAACCATGCAGGTGTTTTCCATATGAATTGCATAACTAGAATGAGCAAAGTATTGTGCAGTATATTTTATAACATGATATTTTTTGGCATATTGTCCTAATAATACTAATTAAATTCTTGTTTATCCATTTTTAGATCTCATAAAATCATCTAAAACTAAATAACAGGTAATATTTTTGGTTAGTACTAAAGTACTACTAAAAGTGTAGTTTACTAGTGAACAAAATCTAAATCTTCAGCATGTCAAGCGAAAGATATGCTATTTTGGTCTTTTGGGGTTATTAAAAAATCATTAAAATTATTTCCTGATTTTTTTTTTAAACAGACAACTGTTAAAACATTTTTGGCTGCTTTGAGGCCAAGATGCTTTGCAGTATGCTTTTCCCGACCCTACAGAGGTAACACATCATGTTAACTACAAGTTACAACGTTCTTATATATGTTGCATACAGTTGAATGCTTTGCTGCATTACTTCACTACACATCTGGATGTACTGATCATGAGTTAAGGCAGCATTTCTTGTGTGCAAACCTCATTTAAAAACAATTAGGCATTTTAAGTGCAATTACAATTCAAAGTTTTGAATAAGATATGAAAACTGATCATTTATCTATAAAGTGGAAGCTTTGTACTTACTACTATAGAAATGTGACGTTAGCGTAGCCTGTATGTGATATGTGTGTTTTATTCATATGGGATGTTTTACTTGTTTGCTTGTTTTCTTTCTGCAGACCTAGTGTTTGTGTTTAATGTGTTCCTGTAGTAGACCCCGAGTATTATATTTATTGTTTATGTACATTACGTGTGCATGTCTTTTTATGAAATTATTTAAATGTTGCACTCATTCAGTTTCCTTCTTAGCATTAAAATATGTTTGATAAACTGAAAAAGAATGAATTTCTGGAAAATTATGACAGCAACAGTCTGTATTACAGTATCCATTGCATAAGCTACTCTTAAAAATATTTTTTATTTTAATGAAAACTCCGAATACATGACCCATTTACATTGCTTTTAAATAACGCTAGTTTTTTTTATCTAACATGGACTTAAACAGAGATAACTGCACAGTAAGGGCTCACATGTCAGAATGCTTACCATTCAGTAGTTTAATAAATCTGGCTCATATTAGTGGACAAACTATTGTAAATAAGTGCTTTTTTATATTAATTTTCTCTGCACTATTTAAAAATGTTTAACAAAGCCTGAAGTGTAGAAGGCAGGATACTGTTGTGATTAAGGTGAGCTGAGCTCACTGAGTGGTTTTTATTAACACTCCCCATGTGAGAAGAATGTGAATTTCTTTACTCCACACAAAAGTAGTTTGGAATTTTTTTTCTTTATGTTATGAACTGCCTTGTGCTTGATACTTCCTGGAACAAGCTCCAGCTTTTCCATGACACTGTTTTGGATATGGGGGGGAAAGACTGATGGATGGAAGGATGTTATGAGTTGTCCATAATTTGGAGTATTCCGTTCAGTTGATGTGCATGGATAATATAGTATGTCTGTATAAAAAAATATCTATACAGTATATATGGTGTAAAAATTGGCATACACTACTTAAGCAATGGAAGACATACTTCTTTACATAGAAAATATGTATCAGGTTTGAGAAAGCACTGCTGTCTAGAAACAACAATATACAAGGCTTAATCTGTGTGTTTGGTAAGCTTCACTGCAGCAGTGATCTGATCCTTGTAAAGCCTGGTGCTTGGAAGGTATCATTATCCTTGGATGTTCATAGAGTCGGTTTCATCCATAAGAACCAGATTGTTTGACAGAGTTAACAAATCTCTGTCCATTTCTGGTATGCAAAAATAAACATAGGTAACTGGGTAGGGGTTGATCTACTATGAAGCTTAATCTTCAGGGCCCTAGAAGCAACTTTAGTCTACATTGCTTAAAGTTTCACATATCTACTGTATGACGAATGGGTTTTTAACAATAAAATTTTTAAATATGGTATAATTCAATACAAAAATTTTCTGAGAATAAAACTTAAATGGGCATTAAAGCATCATGCAGGCTAGCCAAAAACGTTCAAATTAAGTATCGTTCATTCTAAATATATTTAATATAAAGTTATTGTAGGCTATTTAAAACACTTAACATTTATAAAAATGATGCTATTTTTATTAAAATTTTTTATCTTAGGCTAACTGTATTTGAAAAAATGAACACACATTTCATTGCTTACAGTCATAGTAGAGGACAATATTTCAGCAACTTTTTATTTACATGGATAATCTTATAACAGGGGGTGGCGCTGTGGCACAGTGGTATCACTGCTGCCTCTCAGTAAGGAAACCTGGGTTTGCTTCTCGGGTCCTCCCTGCGTGGAGTTTGCATGTTCTCCTCGTGTCTGCGTGGGTTTCCTCTGGGTGCTCCGGTTTCCTCCCACAGTCCAAAGAAATGCAGGTTAGGTGCATTGGCGATCCAAAATTGTCCCTAGTGTGTGCTTGGTGTGTGGGTGTGTGTGCCCTGCGGTGGGCTGGCGCTCTGCCCGGGGTTTGTTTCCTGCCTTGCGCCCTGTGTTGGCTGGGATTGGCCCCTGTGACCCTGTAGTTAGGATATAGTGGGTTGGATAATGGATGGATGGATCTTATAACACCTTAAGATATACTAAACATATAATACTTACAATAAACAATCATTTTACATATGTAACATTAAAATACAGTAAAAATTACAATCTTCAAAAATCTTTGGTAGATACAAACAGTAGATGACACAAAAAAGGGGAGCCATTGTGAATCAGGTTAGCTTTTCAGTGTGATGGCACTCATGATAGTGATCTGCACAATTTTTTTTTCAATAAAGTGTTCTTAAGGATACAATATTTTAATTACCCCAACTCAAAAATGAATGTTAATATTTTGAAAAGTAAGGTAAGTAATAAAGGTGAAGTAGTGTTAGATTAGCCTAAACCTATTTTTTATGCAGTGGTTACCCAGACCTCGGTGTTGATTGTGAAAGTTCCTAGCTTCATGGCTCCAAAAATATAGGTCCACCACTAGTACTTGGTTAAACTATTAATGTGTTCCAGAACTTAACAACGACCAAATGTCTTCCATAGATCTCTTGGCACTTAGCAGTTATAACTCTGCTAGTTCAGAGGCCAGTGGAAATGTCTGTCATCTAATCCTCAGTTTCATGGTGGCTCTTCACAGAGCTGAATTGTAATGGGAAAAATTATGCTTTGTTTTCCTAAAGGAAATGATATAATAATAAAAGTTACTGTTGACATGATTTACCATTACATTTTTAGCCCTTGATCTTGACTTAAACAGCCCAAGTGTTTATCAATAAAATATAAAAAGCCTTTCTAATTTTGATATGTAAGTCAAATTTCTCATATCACTGAATAACACATTTCTGACTTATCTTTGAAAATGTTGCACAAATACTGTAGAGTATCATTTGCATTACTTGCTGTGTATACTTCCATGTTACTTTCTTGATACTAATTTTACTGCCAAATAATAAAGCAATATGTGAAAAAGCGACAGAAAAATATTACCCCTTTTTCTAAAAAATCTAGATTTGTTTAATTCAGTGTTCACAGCAATGTGTATGGAAAGTTGCACAGTGTTTCAAAACAAGATTTTGGACCTTAACAGTTTACCCTCACACTTAAGCAGTTCATGAACCATATGTGGTTATTTACTGTAAAAATTATTCCTCTTCATATACGGTTAGCGTCAAAATTCTCTTGCTGTACCGTTAACGTAGGCAGTTGTTATACGCCCCTCAGCATTTTGTGTGGGATAATGAAATTGATGCTCTTCATGTACTGCATTTGATGTAGCATTTGTGATATGGGTGGTATTCTGTATGAATATCACTGGCATGAATTATGAATACTGTAATGAGAATTTAAAAAGTACAATACGTACTCAAGGATTTTATGTAATTCTTGGCTACTTATTTAATTATCATATGCAGTATATAAGATGTGATATATATATATATATATAGTGTGTGTGTGTAGGGTCTCTGGTGTGCTTTATACTTTTAGCTGAATGTGGCAGACTTAAATGCAGCAGCCAGTTTGATTAGTGTCTTACACTCACTTGCATCGAAAGATTAAGAAAGAGCAAACATACCCCAGTGCTCAGTAGACTAGCTGCTGATGTGTTGGGATCAGGTTTACAGTTATAGTCTGAGATGCAGGAAAGTAAGCCCCTCCACATGAATGTCCACTTCTGTTATTAACATTTTAACCCTTTTACTTGAAAAATAGTTTTGCTTGTAACATCTGAACTTTTAAAAATTCTGTATGTAAATGTTTTCCTGTATGGTGAAGATTTTGAATAAACAAATTTATAAGTTTCTATGGAATAATTTGTGTTTTTGATGTTTTTTTTTTTAAATATATGCATACCAATTTAAAGTCTTAGCTACATAGTTGGTTTGTTTGAGGGCTGGGGGAGCTGCAGAGTTTTGAAATCTCTCTCATTTACAGTTAGAGCTCCTACAGTGGTGTGAAAAACTATTTGCCCCCTTCCTGATTTCTTATTC
>JANRMT010062804.1:18327433-18359845 GCA_026402145.1 Polypterus bichir lapradei | reverse complement strand
TAGCCAATAAAAGGTGTCATTTCACCCTACTTTCTCCTGTATCAAAGTGATGAGTGAGAAAATTCAAAGCCAAGACAACTATGAAGTAAAAATTAACAATGATGATTGGATGCAAAGATCCAAAGATGAATTTATTTCTCTTTTACAAAACTCATAAGACAAGAAATCACTCTCTCTATAGCAAGATTATTAAAGAAGTTCATACAAAATGAAAGTTGCTAATAATTCTAATAATTCTGTGCTATCTGACCAAATATATTATAAAATTCCTGTCTTGCTATATGGTTGCGAGACATGGACGCTATCCAGTGACCTGAGATGAAGACTGGACTCCTTTGGTACTGTGTCTCTCCGGAAAATCCTTGGGTACCGTTGGTTTGACTTTGTGTCAAATGAGCAGTTGCTCATGGCGTCCCGAATGAGGCGCATTACCTGCATTGTGAGAGAGCGTCAGTTATGGCACTACGGCCATGTGGCGCATTTCTCTGAGGGTGATCTGGCTCGTAAGATCCTCATTGTTGGGGACCCGAGTGGCTGGACCAGGCCAAAGGGTCGTCCATGTAACACCTGGCTGCAGCAGATAGAGGGTCATTTCCGGAGGGTGGGACTGGACCGCGTGTCTGCCTGGGTGGTTGGTAACCGGGATCTCGAGCTATTTCGTTGTATAGTGGGTGCAGCAACGCACTGTACCGGTGCATGCTCCCCAACTTGACTTGACTTGACTTGACTTGACCAAATATAATATTAAACAATTTAGTGGTAATGTGTCAGTCTGCTCAGTTGGCAAAATCCATTATTAAGACTGGTATGGTACTGTATGAGACACAGTGCTTCTTCTCGTTCAGAAATTAAAATTCTTCCTTTTACTAATTATTTATTAAAATAATTGGCAACTCAATATGAAGTATTGTTAGTGTTCCCACAAAGCACCAAGTCCTACTAGTACAGGAACTGGTTCTCCATGAGCCTGAATGGCACAAGCAAATAAGAACCTGGATAAATGGACGAATGGATACATAGCAATGAATTATCAGTTTTCAGATAGATAGATAGATACTTTATTAATCCCAAGGGGAAATTTGTCTGGAGAATACCGTTACCTGTCTTCTTGATGATCATCAGATGATTACAGTAATGCATTAAATAAAATCTGATCATTTAAGTTTTAGATGTTGTCTCTGCTAAAAATACATCTGTATATCTTTTGTTAGAGACATATATCGTAGTTGTGTATCTTTATAATTTTTTAATGCATCTATCCCAACAGCAATTGCATTTGACAGCAGAGCCCACCTGGTGAGATGCCAGGCCCCCTATAAACACGTTATCATTCTGCTTTATGGCCATTGAGGAACTTGTTCAGTTTTGTTTTGAGCTGACTGTTGCCAGTCTGATGTAATTTCTCCTTTTTCCTCTTAACATAATTGCAGCCGTTGAGACCTTAAAATGAAAAATGGATGGTTGGATACACATGTAAAGACATTAGTAGTTCTTTGTGGGATCAGGAAATAGCATGTCATCATTATCATTATTTTCCATTCAGTTTCTATTGGTGGGGGTCTTGTGTTTGAAGGATGTTGTCCGCTTGGCCTCATCAGACTGTGATCTGCAGTACACACTGGGATGGTTCACAGCTGAGAGTGACATGGTAGGGCAGAGAATTAGCACTTCTAACAGTGACATCATGGACATCTCCAAGAAAACTGTGGTATGTGCACCTGAGATATGGGGTGAGCGGATGCCCCAAGTAGAGGAGCTCAAATATTTTAGCATCTTGTTCTAAAATGGAAGTAGAGTAGTGGAGCCAGCAACTGGTGACATATTTTGTATTTCTCCTCACAGTGTTGTGTGCTTTTTGTGAATAGTCTTGTTATTTCAATTTTTACACAGTCTGATGATTATTACTTACCACACCATATCATTTTCCAACCCTAATCCTAAGTAGGATTTCATTGGGCTGGAGCCTATCCTAGCAAGAATGGGGTGCAAGGCAGGAACAATCCTCTGGTCAGGATGTGAGGGCACACACAAACTAGAGCTACCTAACCTTCATGTTTTTGCACTGTGGGAGGAAACCCACTCAGACACAGAAAGAAGATGTAAACTCCATCCAAGTAGGACCCGTGATGTGAACCCTGATCTCCTTGCTGCGAGGCAGGAGAGATATCACTGTGCCACTGGGCTTTCCATGATTATTACTTATGATTGACAAACCCATTTAAACCTCAGGGAGTATTCAGAATTCGGTTTTTACTACAGCACGACTCAGCCATGAATGACTGGACAAAGAAAGCTGGGAAATGGGGATGAAATTTGCAGATGACACCGCTGTGATAGGCCTGATCACCAATAATAATGAGACCGCTTTCAGAGACAGTGGTACAAGAACAACAATCTTACCTTTTGAAGGCAAAATGAGGTAGCTGATCATAGAGTTCTGGAAGCAGAAAACTGACTACACTCCCCTTGGAGTGACTATCACTGATGAAGTGAAGTAGGGGTAGCACTTTAGGTAGTGGAAAAATGCATATATTACTCATTTACTGTCATGTAATAAGACCTTAAGCACTTATTTGGGTCTTAAGAGCAATTACAAAGCATCAGTTACTGTAAGTGTTTCTTCATTTCTGCAATGTGACTTACTAACAAAACTTCACTTCGGAGTGGTCTGAGTTGGCTTCACAGAGACACATTTCTCTTGATATTACATATTTAGTATTAGACCTGTGATTCCTTCATATTAACCAGTAATTTTACCATCATCTCAATATGCCACACTGCACAGTAATGAATAAACATATCTACTATTGTTTTATAAGTGTTACAAAGTCCAAAAGTTGCAGTGTTTAAAGTCTTGTTAAATAAGAGTTAATGAGTTATAGATGCATTTTTGCCATACTTAAACTACAGGCTGTTGTTAAGAAGGATCACCAATGGATGCTTTTCTTACTTAGATATACGAGGAAAGCTTGGATTTCTCCATCTGTTGTCACTAATGGCTAAGTCTGTCCTAACTTCCTGCATAACATCCTGATTGTCTCATGTTGTAAAGCATTGCAGAGGGTGGTACAGAATATTACTGACACCCAGAAGCCTTGTGTTCAGAACATACTATATAAAACATCTGCTGCCTTAAAATGGCAATCAGTAAAATTAAAGACCTTGGCCATCCTGTACAGCTGCTTTACTGACTCATCCCTTCCGGCAAACTGTGCAAGACCACTGGCAACCACACCAGCTTAGTCAGAGACAGTTTCTTCCCACAGGTTGTAAGATTGTTGATCAAACAGTCATATCAACAAACCAGTACTCCTGTGTCTAAGCTTTATTTTGCAAGAGGAAGGCTAGCTTAAATCTGCCTTTTAACTTGATGTAATAATTGAACTTGGGACTGACTAAGGAATTGGTGCAACGATAGTAATTTTAGGTAGAAATGGATGTTGAAAAATCCAATATAAAAAATTGACAGTGAAGTCTTGGGAACAGGAGTCTATGTAAATTTGTATGTTTAAAAGTTTCCCATATTTCAGATTCAGCAAGTACCAGTATTTGCAGCTAAAATATAATGAGCACAATTAAGTGGTAGTTAAAGGAGAACACATTACAAGTGGTAAGTAAAGAAAAGGAACTTAATATAACCTGTGAGAGGAGTCATGCACTGCAGAACATTGTTAATAGCCTGCTGTAAGAAATTAAAACATTCATCATCTATGCAACTACAGTAGTAATATTTACCAAATATGATGACCATGGTGCTGATGAGCGGTATCAAGGTGAGGGGATTCTTGACACCGTACAGCACATCTGACTGGGTGGAGTTCACTGCTGAAGACATGTCGACTAAGCTTGCATTGTAGTGGGACTGTATGAGGTCCGTGTACAAACCCATGCTAAGTGTGGAAAGGAACATCAGGATGCCTGTGAAAGAAATAAAATATCAGTTGAGGGGTGACGAATGTATGACATTCAACGAAGGGTGCTCTATAGGGTGGTCCAGATCCAATTATTCAATTTTCATTACGCTATAACTTATTAAATTTATTACATAGACAATCACCCGAAAAATCCCAGACCATCGAGAAGTGTGCAAACTGACGACATGAAGAATTACCTTCGCGCCGAACTGGAATCATCCCCACATAAATCAAAGTCATCCAGACGATCTGGATCTGCATAATTAGATCTGGACCACCCTGTAGAATGATGAGTTAGGCCACATTTAAAGCAAAGACGGCATCACTAGAAACTTAAAACCCAATAGTTTAACTACAGAACACCTTCAGCTGCTGTAGTTATAATGTGATCTGTATTAAACATTAAAACAACTTTATGAGAACAGGCCATTCAGCCCAAAAAGCTCATCAGTCTTATTGATCCAGTTTCTCCAAAATTATATCAAGTTGAGCTTTGAAGGTCCACAAAGTACTACTTTCTACCACAATACAGTATTCAGTATGAGTATGATTCTCTGTGTGAAGAAAAACTTCATAACATTTGTGTGAAATTTACTGCTGTCAAGTTTGCATCTGTGTGGCGGTGTTCTTCTTTAAGACTCTACTTTAAAGTAACAAGTTACACCTACTGTACCATTCTAATTTCCTTAATATTTGTAAACAGTTCAATCATGCAACCTCTTAATCTCCATTTCCTTAAAGTAAAAATGTTCAGCTACTTCTGTTTTTCATAATAACTCATACCTTATAGTTTTGCAACCAGTGTAATCACTTTTCTCTGGACTTTCGCTAGCCCTGCTACCTCTTTTTTTGTAATATGGAAGCTAAAATTGCACACAATACTCTAGGTGAGATCCCAGTAGTGAGCTATATAATTTAAGCATAATCTAACTTGAATTGTACACAACATATGCTGCTATATATCCTAACATCCTGTTAGCCTTTTTATTGCTTCTGTACAATGTCTGAATGTAGAAAGTGTCCACTACAGCTCCCAGGTCCTTTGCATAGGGTGTACTTTCAACTTTCAAACATCCTATCATGCATTCACATCTAACATTTTTACTTCATATGTGTAATACTTTACATTTATTTATAGTGTATTTCATCCCAACTAAAAATCTACCTAAGACTGTATTCTGATCAGGTCCATCTGTAAGTTCAGCTGTTTCTACATTATCCTCTATGCCACCTAGTTTAGTACGATCTACAAACTTAAGCTGCTTGTTATTTGTTCTCTTATCAAAATCACGTGTTTACAGAGTCGTAGAGGATACTATTGGCTGTCATTCTGACTGCAATGGATGGTTCCTTACCCAGACAGGAAGCCTTCATAATAAATGGATGGAGGGAAGCAGCCTCCCAGATCCATGTGCTCCACAATACTATATGTGGCGACATCCCTCTGGTGGATCTCCCATGTGTACACCTGCAGGGCTCCATGGGAGTTATAGTTTCAGTGGGCAGTCCTGCTTCTTGGAAGCTACCAGGGGAAGCTGCAGGGTGGATGATTTCTTTGTTTAAGAAGGTTCCACCTGACCAGCTTCATGGGTACACTTTGGTAACAGTCAAGCGAGTTGGGTAAAGAGGAGGACAATAGCACAGTGATAAGGACATGTAGAGGAGAAGAGGAAAAAAATTGTATTGCATTCTGAAAGAGGAAGAAGCCTGTTTAAGTTTTTCCCTTTAAACATAAACTGTTTGAACTAGGGATATGCCTCAGTGATCCCAATATATATATACACACTGGGTGAGTTAAAATTATGTTAACATTTGAATGGTGGAAACAGTTTATTCACAAAACATACTTCATATGTGCAAGATGATTTACAGGAAAGTCTCAACCTGTTTGCCATCATGTTCAACACATGTACCATATGTGGCACATAAATAGTTCACAAAAATCGTATATAAGTATGTACATAGCAGTACCATTACTGTTAACTTAATTTTCACTCCCCCTGTATATGTGTATATATATATATATATATTTTTATATATATACAGTATAAAAGAGATACAGTATAAAAGAGATTTTCCCTCTTTTGATACAGCAACAGAAGAATAACTATTATTTTCTACTTCCGTCTCAATCAGACATGACCTCCGTCGCCACCAATGACATCACTTCCAGCTTCAAAAAATGATGCCACTTCCGTTTCTTCTGAAAATATCATTTCCACTTTCTCTAACTTCTCAACTCCCTTCCTGCCATTTCAAGACAAAAGCTCCACCTAGTCTGTATTTGATTGTCTATTGTAATTACTACAAAGAGACCGTTATCAGACACTTTTGACTACCCTGCACTCTAGACATTATATGGGGAGGCTTCCCCAACTCTTTATGTTTGTTTTGTCTGCAAATTTTTTGACTATATATATATATGATCACAGTATATAGTACAAAAGTGTTGCAGCACACCTCTTAATTATTGAATTAAGGTGTTTCAATCAGAGCCATTACCACAGGTATATAAATCAAGCACCTAGCCATTTACAAAAATTTGTGAAATAAAATGGGTCATTCTGAAGAGCTCAGTAACTTCAAGCATTGTACTGTGATAGGATGCCACCTTTGCAAAAAGATGATTTGTGAAATTTCATCCCTGCTGAATATTCCACAGTCAACTGTAAGTGGTATTATTGGAAAGTGGAAGAGTTCAGGAACAACAGCAACCTAGCCATGAAGTGGAACACCACGTAAAATCACACAGCGGGATCAGCGACTACTAAGGTGCATGGTGCGTAAAAGTCATCAACGCTCTGCTGATTCCATAGCTGAAGAGTTCCAGACTTTCACTGGAATTAATTTAAGCACAAAAACTTCACAGAATGTGTTTCCATGGCCACACAAGTGCATGCAAGCCTTACATCACCAAGTCCAATGCCAAATGTCGGATGAAATGGTGTAAAACAAACTGACACTGCACTATGGAGCAGTAGAAATGTATTCTAAAGAGTAACGAATTACGTTTCTCTTTTTGGGAGTCAGATGGACAAGTCTTGGTTTGGGGAATACCTGGAGAACGTTACCTGCTTCACTGCACTGTTCCAACTGTGAAGTTTGGTGGAGGATAATGGTATGGGGCTGTTTTGAAAGTGAAAGGCAATCTTAATGCTTCAGTATACCAAGACATTTTGGACAACACTATGCTTCCAACTCTGTGGAAACAGTTTGGGGAAGGCCCTTTTCTATTTATGACTGTGCCCCAGTGCACAAAGCAAGGTCCATAAAGACATGATTTGAAGAGTTTGGTGTGAAAGAACTTGATTGCCCCACACAGATCCTTGACCTCAACCCTTTCGAACACCTTTGGGATGAACTGGAACGGAGATTGTGAGCCAGGCCTTCTCATCCAACATCAGTGCCTGACCTCATAAATGCTCTACAGAATGAATGAGCACAAATTCCCACAAAAACAGCTGGTATAGCTGCAAAGGGGCGATAAACTCCATATTAAAGTCTTATGTATTTGAATGCAATGTCATTTAAATCCCTGTTGGTGTAATGGTTAGACACCCCAATACTTTTGTCCATAGAGTTATACAGTTATATATATGAGCAGTAGCCTCAACACTGATCCCCTAGGAAAACTCAACACTTTTAACTTCACTTAATTATGATAAAGGTCCTAACATTCTTGCTTCCAGTGTTTAAGCCATTTTTTCACCCAATCATTGCACTGTGCCCTGAACTCCCACAGAACTTCAACTCCCACAGTTTGATCCCTAAACCCTCATGTGAAACCTTACCTAAAACTTCCTGACAATTAAGCTATCTTCATGTGCTCTGGTTGCTTTCACATGGAATTCCTTCATATTAATGAAACATGATATCCCCTGTCCAAACATATCCTGACTATTCACTAAAACTCTTGTTCTTGCCGTGTGATGCTCAACCATTGCCTTGAAAATGTTTTTCTTTAATTTTCCTGTGATGCAGGCATATTGGTCTATAGTTACTTGGATCAGCCTGTTCACCCTTAGTATATAATGGGATAACATAACTACTTTCAGTCATTTGAAATTTACCATTGTGCAGAGTATTTTTTATTTCAAATTAAACATCAATTTATATATATACTTAGGCCGGGTTTATACTTCACACGACGCGATGCATACTGCAGTGGACGCTCCTGCTACGCAAGCGTTGTACTGTTTATACTTGCACGCGTATTTTACGTAAATCTGGAGGAATCCACCAGGTGGCAGTGCGAGATATTATCACAGTGAGAACAGGTTCGGCTTCGCTATGTTGTGAATTGCCTGGAACACCCATTAAACTCTGATGACACCTTACCGCAATATCTCTGAAAAGAATTTTTAATGATTAAATCCATCAGTCCAGGAATGTGTCCATTCCAGCTAGCATTGGGTACGAAGCAGAAACAATCCCTGGACGAGGCATCAGCTCATTGCAAGGTGAATACAAGCACTCACATACACTAACGTCATTTTAGTGTAACCAAATCTGCATATCTTTGGAAGGAAACCTGAGCACACTGTGGAAACCCAGCAGAAAAACATGTAAACGGCAGGTAGAGAATACCAGCGATGTGACTCCCTGCGAGACAGCAGCGCTAACGCTCCGCCACCGGGTCACTCCCATGTGTATAATTATTAACAGTATTCATTATTTAAACAAAATTAATGATTTATCTGTAAAATGTAACATACATACTTTAATGCATTTCTTCATGAAAGTGATATCAAGTGTAAATCTTAGGATTCTAAATGTGCAGAGAGTTGGAATAGCATACATTTAACTCTTTTAGGGCTGATGTTGACTTTTGTCATAATTCAGAGGATGGTAATCAGCTGTAAATTGTGACAAAACTCGCCCTTACTTTTTAGTTTGACTCTCTTTGCTTGAAGGAAAGTTATGTAGCTCTGTTGATTTGACCTCGATTCCCTGCGCATGCGTGAGAAGTGAAGAGATACTACAGCATATGTGCAAAGCAAAATACTCCATGGACGTTTTACGTATTATCGCTGAATCGCACGCTGACTTTTCGGAGTCTGAGTTTGATGCAAGTGATCTGGAGATATGTATCAAAAATGACAGTGAGGTACCAGCATCAGCCTATTGGCCCCCAGCTGATTGTGGTGCTGAACACGTAGATGATATGCTTACAGCAGCGTTCACCTAGGAGGACCACCACTTGTGATGACGAGAGGTACAATCCATATTGCGTCACACTGTGACTACCACCGTCGCTCACCTGTTATGCGAAGACAGAGAGGTAGCCGGCGCGCCATGCATTCCTGCTGGCCATTAAGCTGCCCCTGTGCAGCCACTGCTGCAAGAGATGCCAAACAGGCGCCAACAGCAGCCACAGCACGTAGCAACAGACGTTTTATGTTGATTTATGTGTGAAAACTGATGCATTGTGTGCTTTTCAAAAAACTTAAGTTTTTTGGAAAAAATATTCAGCCCTCAAAGAGTTAATGTGTTCTGTGTGGTGATCTATTGCTGTTTGCCGCTGCTGTCAGGACCGGAGGAAGACTTAGAAAAAAAGACGGCACAGAAGACGGTATGTGAGACTTTTAAAATGTATTATGTCATTATAATAGGGAATATGCGACGCTTTAATATAAAAGCACCACGAATGCATCTGTATGTCGCCATTTTGCTTCACCACATCAAACCATTCATCAAACATTGAAGCGCCCACATCGATCTCGTAGGATCTGTAAAGCAGCTTTCTGTCACATGTAGATAGAGACTCTAACGTCACATTTCAACTTTTAGCACACTGCGCCCCCCTCGATTTTTTGCTGGCACACCAACTCGCTCATGCGTCGCATTAATTTCCGAGGACCTGCTCAGAGGATGCGTCAAATGAATCCTGGGAACGTGTGGCAGCCATGATACGGATGTGTGCGCATTCTGAGTGTGAAGTATAAATGAGCCCTTGCACACTTCTTTAAGTAATCAAGGATAAATGTTATCTGTTTGTTATTTATTTGATTTCAGCCATTTTAATCTAAGGAGCGCATCTCTTTCTCTCTCTCGGCAATGTCCAAGTCACTAAGTGCCTCCTTAGTAGTTCTTGTAACTACTGCGAGGTTATTCAACCTCACATTGTGAAACCTTCAAAAAATGCAAGTTTAGAATACTAGCTATTTCACCAACTTAATATTTTAGTACACCCTTACTGTTCCTGTTAGATTTCACTTCCTCCTTGACTTTTCCTTTATCATTAAAACGTTGAACGGATCACTTTGGGTCATCTTTTGCCTTTTCTGCAATATTTCTCTCTAATTGTATTTTCTTGCCTTCCTAATGCTTGCATTTTATGCCTTATACAGTATAGCTGAGCTTTTCTTTTCTTTGCAGGTTCTTGTTAGCTCCTTATACACCCCGTGTAGAGTTCTGTTTAAATTCTTACAACTTCTAACTTTCAGGATGAACTTGTCCAGCAGCATTTATTAATATATGTTTAAACCTGCTCTACTGCATTTTAACTGACACCCCTTGTAAACGCTTATCCTAGTGTATATTTTTAGATTGTGATGCAAGTGCTCAAAATTTGCCCTTTTAAAGTTAAATTTAAGAATTTTAAATGTGGCATATGTGCCCTGACAAAACACTGTGAACTATATTATATTATTCTCACTAGATCCTAATAGTTCAATCATGTGTATCTCCTGAATTCTATTCTGGTTATTACAACATGCTTCTCCTCTAATATAGTAGTCGAGTAAAATTAATTTATAGTATAGTAGTTGAGTAAAAATAATTTATATCATCTCCCATTAAATATGAGGTTTGTACATACCGCCTTATTGCATAAACGATGAGGAAATCATGTCATTTAAAAGGAGCTTTCTGATAGATTGAGAAGCCTGAGATAACCCACACAGACACATGGAGAACATGCAAACTATACACAAACAAAAACCAGGGATGAGGATTGAACCCTGGATGGTAGATTTGTGGGGCAGCCGTGCTTCACACTGTGCCACTGTGAATAAATGTAAAAATTATTTCTATTATATGTAACAAAACAAACTGTGTAGAAAAATGCTCAGGATTTTAAATGGAAATGTATGAATCTGCAGAACCATGAATTATCTGATATGATGCCATCACCTACTGCTAAGAGAAGCTTCTTCTAGAAGTCTAGAGTCTAAAACTCAATCCCTACCAAGGATATGTGGCAGCAAATGATAACTGACATTTGACAAAGGTTCTAATTCAATACGAATAATCACATAAAACAGATTTGCAATTTCAAGAGAGATTTTTCATTGGGATGTATTACCTAACATTGTTTCTACTCCTAAAATATTGATCCAGTGTGCATGTAAGCAGAATGTGAATATTTTCTATAGCCTTATCTTTCAGTTCACATCTCAGAAAAAAGAATGAAATTCAGCCATTCACAGAATGTAGTTTTGTCCAATTTGTGCCATCATGTCATAATTTAATTAAACACTTTTCATCAATACTATACCACATTCCTGAATACTTATTTTTATTAGCTGGAAGAGTCCTAATACAACATTTGTATGATTCAGTGGGAAAGAGTGGCTCTGTATTATCTCAACATGGAATAAATCTAATTCTCTTTACGAGGATCCATTTAAAACCTTTTCAGAACTTGGCAGTAACTCAATAATATAATTCTAAGGTAACATGGAGGGCCATAGCTTAACTTTTTATTGCGCAGACTGTTTGTCTAATATACAAGAACTGTTTTAGATGGGACTCTGTATCTGCATTGCTTCCTTTGTCAGGTGGGGGATTGAATGTTAAGGTTTTTTTAATGGATTGTTTCTGAAGCATATGTTACTATCTTTTGTCTGGTTGAGTTATATTCTGTAATAATAATACCATGATATTCTTAAATACATTTGATCCAGTTAAAGGTTATAGGGGTCTGTAACCTGTGTCTCTTCAGGATTAGTTGCAAGGCTGGAAACAGTACTCACAGGGCCATCAGTCCATGACATGGCCTACTTGTGCGCATGCCCACACTCATACATGGCCAGTTTAGAATTATCTGTCATCTTAACCTGCATTTTTGTAGAAGGAAACCAGGAATAGAGGGAGAGAAAATCCATGCAGACTCCACATAGACATCGACTGAGAATCCAATTCAAATCCTGGAGGCTTAATTCATGAGACAACAAGTGCTAAGCACTCAAGGTATTTATGTTCTGACTATTCCTTCATTTAAAAAAAGTGAAGTTGGGGTATACTGCTTTCTTTAGTTTTTAATTGCGTTTTCTTAGTCATGCAATGTTTTACAATATGAATTACTAATTTTTTGTCCTTTTATTTGTGTCTTTTGGTTTGTTTGAGTCATTTATTGAAAATACAGAGGTAAAAAGGCACAGTTCTTGCTGCCTGTATAGGGCTATTGTAGCTATTCTTGAGGTACAGAATGTTACACATTTGAAAGTACTTAGGAGACTGAGAACTGTAGCTAAGGCATTTCCCTTGCTGTCAGGCTTTGTCTTTTATGGTGTCTATGATGTTGAACCCTCTCTCACTGCACTAGATGGGACACTACAGCTTACTTTTCTCACTACTCAAAGCACTTTACATAGACAGAGGGGATCCACTTCACCTACCACCAATGTGTAGCATCCATCTGAATGATGTGTTGGCAGCCATTTATGTGGCAGTTCACTCAGTACACATTAGCTATTATGTGGTAAAGAGGAGAGAGAGATAGTTAGCCAATAAGGGACAAAAGATGGATGATTACAAGGCCGGAATGACCAGGCCATGGTGGGCAATTTAGTCAGTACATCAGGAAACACTCTACTCCTTTCAAAAGATGCCCAGGGATTTTTTATGACCACAGAGAGTCAGAATCTCATATGAAGGACAACACCATTTTTTAGAGCACAGTGTTCCTGTCACTACACTAGAGCACAGACCAAGGGGTATGCGTCTCCTGTTGGTCTCACCAAGACCTCTTCCAATAGCAACCTAAGAGTCTCATAGATGCTCTCCTATCTCCCTTGATTATCCTTCACCACTGTGCACTTAACAAACATCATATGTTAATTTTCCCAAAAATCACTTGACCATTGCACCCAAAAAAAAAAAATATATGCCATGTAGATTGCCCAAAGTGGCATGGGTAACTCACTTGACACAAAGAGAAGAATCTTCCTCCCGGCTTTATCCATGCAGCTGGCAGAAATGGTAACAGAGATCAGCCGCACTGCACCCACAAGGGCCGCATCAAATTGTGCTGGCTGGTTGAAGACAAACAAGGACACAGTGTAAACATTGAAGTTATTTCTACCCTGTACTGTTCACTGCAATCAGTTTTTAAATCAACTGTTGCTAAATCTATGGAGGCCGCAACAATATACTGTATCACAGAAGTAGTTCATTCTAACAAACATTCTGCATTCTAAGAGCAAATACAAAACCGCAGTATGTTTTCCAGGTTGTTCAGATATTAGAAGGTAAGAATTTCACTGTACTTTGTACACATGACAATTCAGCTTTACTATTAGAACTACATGTTATTATTAACATTACAGTGTCCTAGAATCTGCAATAGAATTTCTGTGGCTACAATGGAAACACAGAATCCTGTTCTATAACAGACTTTTCTTGATAGCAGACTTTCTGGTTAAATGAACTTCCATAGACCAGAGGTAGCCAAAACTCTCTTTTTAGTCTTCAGTAACTTACCAAGATAACTTTGGTCTGCTTGAAAATGGGCTCCAGGTACACAAGGATGGGAGTGATGCCAGTCATCTGCTGCAGAAATCTCATGCCCACAGAGATAAGGATGGGTTTGTACACGCGGGGACTCTGGAGCTCTGACCAGGTAAGTTTACCCTGTGGAGGAGATATGTAGTTGGTCATATGTACTTGTTGTCTCCTGCCTGCTTCTAATGGAACACATGGGTGCTGTGTCCACAAACTAACATGCCCTCTACACAGAATTGTCAGTCTCTCAGACTTACTTGGCATTGCTCAATTTCAGATTTTAAATGCACTTTTTTTCCCCTCTTTTTTAACCATCTTTAAGAAATTTTTATTTTTGACCAGGTCTGCAGTAAAATATAAAATGTGTGGAAGAGCTGACTTATGGTCTGGACTAGGAGGTCACATCTAAATTTATAGGTGGACCCTTAATCAGAATGACATGTTCACTAATGTTCTTCAGTGTTCCTGCAGCTTTGACAAACCAAATTATTCACTCTTACAAGCAGATAAATGATGCTTTTATTATCCTGCTTTCATTAACAAGCTTAGTACTTAAATACTGAATTACTAACATGCCCTTTTTGTTGAGGACACAATGAAAAGTGAGGGTGGAAGCAGTTGTCTCTAAATAAGAGAGAATTCGAGAATGGAAAGTGACCTCTTGGTAAAGTCACATGAAGAATCACATTATGTATGAGTGGTGTGGCACTGTGGCATAGTGAACTGAAGTTGCCATTTTAATTTCTACTCATGCCTCACAAATGGAACTGTGAGTAAGTCTCTTAACCTACTTTCACTTTTGTGAAAAATATAAATAACTATTTATGTAGTAGTTGAATTTGTAAATTTTCCTGGGTGAAACTGTCTGGTAGATGTATAAATGTAATATAAAATATATTGTTAAGGGCACTATGAGGTACAGTGATATTTCACAGTGCCAGGAGCTTTGTTTTGTATCTAGGCCTAGATATTATCTACAATGAGTTTGCTTGTTCTCCCCTTGTCTGTGTGGGATATTTATTGAGTAGGCAAGCTATTCTCTGTATTCCAGATTAAGTTGATTGGAAACTCTGTATGGCTTCAGGTTTGCTGATGAATGGCATCTAGTGATGCCACCTCTGCATGGTATCAAATCTCAATCCAGACTTTTTTCATGTGTAGCTCCTAGCTGGTGAAACTAGCTGCCCACCTCCATTTGTAATTTAGACTCCCTTAATATGTTTAAGAAATTTTTGAAGACTCTCATATTTGGTGAATGTCTGTCTAACTGACATTAGCTGGTAGGTTTCTGCAATCTAGGCATTGTTAAGAGTTTATATTTTGCTCTGAGTTCTTCACTCAATATTAATTTTGCAATCTTGTCCTGTAACATTTGTTCCTAAACAATCCCCAAAACTGATATTTACTCGATTATATTAATCCCCCTTTGGATAAAACCATCTGCTCATCAAACAAATGGAAATGGAAATGTAAACATAAGCATTACATTTTCAATTAGAGAGGGTAAAGACTTTATGGCATAAAGTATGCATGTATATAAGTATGTATTTATTTATTATCACTATGATTATTAATTATATAATATTTCTAAACGCTCAGACAATTTTGTTTTGAATATTATATATCATGGTTATTGTTCATTTTGATGAGGCTGTGTGACACAATGTTATATTATGTTGTGTGATAGTGTATGCATTTACATACACACTGAATCTATGCAGTCATTTTCTGAACTACGTTTTCCTGCACAAGATCATTGTAAGAAACAGACTACTGCATCAGATATGAGCAAGAACCAGTGTTAAGTTGGAATCCAGTACATTTTTGAGTTCAGCTACGCACAATCTGAGGCAATTGTGATTCTCATAGTAACCTAACAAACAACCATAGACGAAAACTGGGATCTACTGTGATCAACGTTCATGTGGGAAACAACTTTGAAGCTCATTGAAGGGTAATTCCACCCCAGGTCTTTCTTTTAATGTGTCTCTTCTTCCTCCAAACACAGGTCAGAAAACTGACAGGTCAAAGATCTCCAATGTCACTTCTGTTTTCCAGTCACTTGGGCCACCAATTCCTGCCTTGCTGTTTTGTGACCACCACTATCACCACCATGAGTCAGTCTAGCAATTGATCTGAGTCTGGGAAGATGTTACTCTGATGGATATGAAATCACTTTTGTTATTTGCTTGCCAACAAGTATACAGGGATCACACTGCTTGTGCCCTAACACTTTGTCTTTTGTTACACTGAACAGAACATGAAAACTGTTATCTGAAAGGCACCCAATGGCATCTTGAACCAAGATCCAAGATTTAAACTAGAGTTTAGGCACAGCAATGTGGTAACACTACCTGCTGCATTAGCTATTGTGTAGGCATTTATTTAGTTAAGATTATATCTGTCTTACTGTTTATGCAATAAGCTCTGTCAATCTAGTAAGGCTGCATGTATCTATAAAATCTAAATGACGTGATGGTATTGTGCTACTTGACTTTGACAGTGGTGGTGTTGCTTCAATAAATGTCTTTTGGCCTAGAGTCTTGACAGCACAGGGAGTGCAACTACCAGCAATGATACAAAACTCGATTTCCTGCTTCTGCCGTCAAGTCTTCAAAACCCCTTGCTCTAAATCATGAATTTGAACATCCTGAACTACACATTTGGTGTTCACTTAAAGTTCAAATGGGGTTTAACAGCTCTGCTGAGAATGGAGTAGGATAGGATTCAACTTTATTAATCTACTGGACAGATGTATTTCATCATCCTGCAAAGGTACCTGATCAAAGGCTGGATGTAGAAGAAACTGATAGAGAACATTGCCACTGGCTATCATGTGATGCGCTTAAGGGAAAGTTTAAGGTTAAGAGTTTTTAGAGACATGGCTGTGTTTATGTATCTGGATTTACAGTATTCATTTTATTACTGTGAACGTATATGAACTAGGGGAGTTGGCTAGAGGGGCTATCATTTCTTCTTCTTCTCTTGTGCAGTCAGATCTTAAATAGCTTCATTCAGACGTGATGTTGTCACATATAGTTCCCACCTTGGGTTTCATTTATATATAGAGATTCAAATACAGCAAAAACACTGCAGCTGATTTATTAAGGGACAGGTATTTAAGAATGTTCTTTCATTCATGAAACTGGTTAGGTTTCTCCTACCTGCAAGTTCAAACTCCTCTGTATACTTCTGTATTCGCGCATATAGTCAGAGGTTTTTCCTCGCAGCCAAACAAGTGACTGCTCTGCCTCTTCTCCTTTGTTTTTCGAGATAAGGAAACGAGGAGACTCTGGCATAAAGCACAGTAAAATCAACATAATCAAAGCAGGGACCTCTCCTGCCACAGCCAGCCAGCGCCATGGAAGAACCAGTCCTGTAAAAGAAGAGAAGACAGAAAATGTTTTAAAGCTATGCCTGATTCCGATAAACATAGCAAATAATGTTGGATTGGGCTTATTTATAAAAAAGAGAAATGTTTAATTCTGCATTCCATTTGCAGTGGGAAGTCAGAATTTCCGAGTTCCTTGTCAGAATTTTCAATTGGAACACTCCCTTAAGTAAGATTTCCAATTCGGAAACTCAGTCTTAACAGATTTAACTCTGCCAAGTCCAAGTTGGTCCAACTTCAGAGATTATGACGCGAATCCAAAGTGGTGACGTACACTGCAAGCTAAAGTATTATAATGTTTATTAGCATTTTTGTCTATTTGTGTGTCATTCAATCGGTTGTACACACAGCACTGTCAAACTGTCTATCTGTGGTCATGTTGCTATGGTGTTTGGAAGGGCAAAGTACCAAATAATGCATTGTTATCAACTGCTACTTATTCTGATGGAGCAAGCACAACAAAGTCCGGGATGTGTAAATATTACTTTTCTGAATGGGGGTCACTTCATTCCCAGCTCCAACATTCGACTTCTGAGGTAAATGGAATGCAGCAAAAAGCCGAGAGTCATCTTTTTGTCTCTATTCTGTATGAAAAATCCTGCATATTCTATTTAATCTACGCAAAACTATGACAGAAGCATTTTATACCACAGACATCTCAAAATCCCAAACCCTTGCTGCACTGTAATGCCTGGTTGTAGGCTTTCTTCTTTGGAGAACACTTCTCTTATTTGACATTTGATATATGCTGTTATCTATGTATAAAGCATGTTTTACTTCCAACCATACAGATGAATTGCTTTGAAAATTACTATAAGTCAGTACATTTATCAAATTATTTATTAATATGGTTTTTGCATTGCAATGTAGCAGACAGCAACAAGTTTCAGGTGGGAAGCAATCACAGCACATACTCACACAAACTGCCACATATCTGCACTTTGGGATTATTTATAGGAATTCATTAATTTAGCATGTCTATCTTTGGGATGTCAAAGGAAACTGAAGCATCTGAAGAAAGCTCACTGTGCAAATTCCTCACAAATGGTGACCAGGTTTGTAATCAAATCCAGGTCTCTGGAGCTTGGAGGAGACAATGCCCAGTATTGTACGATCATGTTGCACACATGATAATAGTGCAGATTATAATCAATATATAAAAATGAAACACGCTTGATTGCTTAATTAAGGAGTAGTGAGTAGCACAAATGACTAGCAGAAATTTTAATTTTATAGGCAACAAATAAAGTTAATACATCCAACCTTTGAAATATTTGGATATGACAAAATCTCTCATTCAGAAGGGTAAAATTTCAAATAAAAATGAAGACCATAAAGGTTCTTACCAAGTGCATACAGAGCGAGTGAGCCAAATACAGCTGTCATCTGAGGGCAGGATCCTAACCTGCCACGCAACTTGGGGTTGGAAATTTCAGAAACATACACCTGAAAGACAAGAACAAGCAACAATCTGTTCATGTGCTGGTTCTCATACCTGAACTAAGTACTAATCAGCAAAGAAGCATGTCACACACTTTATAACGTCACATGAATAAAGATAAGTAGCATGATAAAAATGTAATTATCCTGGGCCTGAATATTAATAGAAAATACTATAAAATATCTTTTGCATATCAAGTCTTGAAAAATCAAGACAACAAAAACTTGAACAATCAAAGCAGTAATAAAATATGGTTGTGAAAGCTAAAAAATTAGAAAAGTGAAACAAAAAGTATGCTTTTGAACTGTGGTGCAGTAATTTGAATCCCAAGGAATACAAATCAGTAGGGCTTACAGTTGGCCAAATTGGACTCGATTACACGCGTGAGCCATTTTTGTTAATCTGGCTAATTTTGAGTTGATACTGTCCTATGCCACATCTCTGCTAGCCTTGCACTAGGGAAGACTTCCTCTAGAATGAGACGATGCTTATTGTTAATGTAAGGAGTCAGGAGAGGAAGCATAGTCAGGAAGTCAGGGTGAAAAACAAAAAATCAAACCAAATATGTCATGAAAATTACAATGGCATAAAAAAATGAAGACCTTTATACCAAAAGGGAGTTTAACTAGCAAAAAAGACACAGCAAATTCTATTGTTTTTATCTGAAACTGAAATGAGTTTTTCTTTATTTTTAAAATAAGTTCCTTGCATGAAATAAGATGACAACCAGTAGATCATATAGAAAATTATTTTTTTTAAAAACCATGTGACTTGAAACATAGAATGATGCCATCAATAAAGCCACATAAAATGACCTAAGCAATGAATAAAATTACCCTTTGGGAAAATATTCAAAAATATACACCACAAAATCTCCTGATGCAGTTAAACCTCATATTGTAATTGGGTACATTCTGAGCACAGTAAGACCATATCAGCTAGCAGAATTGTTTGAGTGCAGATTCAAAATGTTAAGACATCAATATGAGGACATGGTGGTATTATTAGTGTCATGACTATGCTGAAAGGGAGTCTGTCCAAAATACAGTTTTTAGGAGTTTGAGACTTACAAATTAGTTTATTTTACAGGAACAAACTGGAATTGCTGTCGGAAAACAAGCCTACCAAGTCCAAAACTTAAGAAAATGCAAGAAGACTAAAGAAAAAAGTCAGAATTCATAGTCAAAAATGTAAGATGCATCCCACAAGTCAAAAGCTTTTATAATTCTATTTGCCATTTGGCTTATCCATCCATTCATCCATCCATCATCCAACCCGCTATATCCTAATTACAGGGTCACGGGGGTCTGCTGGAGCCAATCCCAGCCAACACAGGGAAAAAGGCAGGAAACAAACCCCGGGCAGGGCACCAGCCTACCACAGGCCATTTGGCTTATGTATCAGCAAAATCATAAAATTGCCTGGTCAAGCACACCAAATGTCATGATGACCATATACTGTATTAAAGGCAGTGGCGTTGATTAGAGCTGTCATGATTCAGGAGATTTTATTAATTCATTTTGGGTTTTTAGAATTTTTGTATTATATTCAAACAGATTTGCACTTTACCTTCAGACTTTACGTTCAGAAAGCTTAAATTCTTCTTCAGTTACCGTCTATTCTTTGACATTGATGCTTTGTATTTTATCATTTTGTGCTTAATGTCTCCGATGGCCACCATCAGTTTACAGTACAGTTAGAAGTACAAAACAGTCATTGCTAAATGCACTGTCCTGAACGTCATTCATGCATGATTTCAAAGCCGGAGCGGAGTCTTACTCAGTATCCAAGATTATGAACATTTCAAAACAAATCTCTCTTTTACTTCCTTTGAATTCTTTTGACTCTCAGTTTCCTTTTTCTCTTTAGGTTTCAGATTTCATTTAGGAATTAGTTACTTCATGTGGTTTGTTTGCAGCTTAGATCTTTACTTTGATTACTGATTTCTTCATTTTACAATTTTTTTATCATTGTTCACATGGCTTGTCAATTATCACCTTGACAAATTAAGAGTGAAGATTTATTCATCAATAATAATAATAAGTTTTATTTATGTAGCACCTTTCATACACTCAAGGACACTTTACAGTTCAATAAACACATTAACTAGGCAATAGAAATTACATACAAGAAAATTAATAATACTCATTGAAGAAATGTGTTTTTAACAGGCGTTTGAAATGAATAATAGGCTTTTCCTTGTGAAGGCTGAGAGGAAAAGCATTCCAAATTTTAGGGGCCATCACACTGTAAGCTCTGCCACCCATAGTTACTAACCTGTATTTAGGTACAGTTAGTTAGTTAGCGTCCGATGATCTTAATGCACGAGCAGGAGTGTAAGGAAGCAGCAGCTCAGATAGATAATGAGGGGCTAAACCATGGAGGGCTTTAAAGGTGAGAAGAATACTTTTATATTTGATTCTTGAAAAGACTGGTAACCAATGCAAATCATAGAGGACAGGAGTGATGTGAGAAGATTTTTTAGTGTGTGTAAGTAGACGAGCATCAGAATTCTGCACATATTGTAATCTGTTGATATATTTAGTCAGAAAGCCATAAAACATTGCATTGCAATAGTCCAGACGGGTAGTGATGAAAGCATGAATGAGTGTTTCAGTATCCTTCACACTGAGAAAAGAATGCAGATGAGCAATGTTGCGAAGATGAAAAAAAGCTGTCTGTAATATTGAGCTAATGTGTGGTTGAAAAGTAAGAAGCTGATCAAAGATGACACCCAAATTACAGGCTGATGCTGAGGGTTCAACCAGGATCCCATCGACGTCAATTTTTAGCCAACAAAGGGTAGAGAGGAAAGATTTGATACAACTAATACAATTTCTGTTTTATCAGGATTAAGTCATAAAAATGATCTGTCATCCAATCATTGATTTCCAGAATACAATCAGTCAGTGCAAAAGGTGAAGATGTTGCAGTTGCATCAACACCAATATAAAGTTGCCATAGCAGTAGAAACTTAGACCATACTGACCTATCTCACCTAATGGGAGTATGTAGATGATAAAGAGAATCGGACCCAGAACTGACCCTTGAGAGATACTTTGTGTGAGTGAAGTAGTGGCAGATTTGTGTTCCCTAATGAAGACATAATACTGGAAATCACTGAGGTATGATGTGAACCAAGAAAGAGCAGCACCAGAGATACCAATAGCTGAAAGTCTGGACAGTAAAATGTCATGGTTAACTGTATCAAAATCTGCGCTTAAGTCTTGGAAAACTAGAATAGCGGCCGTCCCAGAATCTATGGTTATAAGTAAGTCATTGGCTATCTTAAGTAAAGCAGTTTCAGTGCCATGTAGGGTTCTGAGTCCAGATTGAAAAGGTTCAAGCAATTTATTCAAGTTTAAATAATCATTAAGTTGAGCAGCAACAACCTTTTCTAAGATCTTAGCCATACATGGAAGATTAGCGGTTAGGCGATAAAACTTTAGCTGTAAGGGATCTGAGCCAGGTTTTTTTAAGACAGGGGTTACAGCAGCAGTTTTTAAATCACTTGGAACAATACAAGTGCGGAAACTACAGTTGATAAAGTGAGAAACGGGAGCAGAAACTTTGTCAGTACAAGCCTTAATCAGTAGAGTAGGGACAGGGTCTAAGTGGCAAGTAGGTTGATTTGATTTAGATATTACTTCAGCAATATAAGTTGATGCAGTAGGGTTAAATTTAGATGAATAAACTGAAGATTTAGAAGTAGGAATGGTCAACAGAGATGAGAAAAGGTTGGTAGAGAAACCTTGATACAGTATACGGTCATAATTTGTGTCTGAAAATAGTACAAAAATAGATTACAGTGCTCAAGAGAGGAATAAGATTTTTTAACAGCAGGTTGACAAAGTCTGTTAAGTGTTTGAAAAAGAGATCTAGGGTGACAAGTACCAAAGTCAATAAGGGTGGAATAGTACTTTGAATGTGCAGATGATAAGGTATAGGTATATGACTGGTTTGTTCACTTTAACAAACTGCCCATAAATGCTTGTTTTGCAAGGTTAGTTATTTGAAAAATGTACAGAATTTGGATGCATCTTTCAGAGCTAAGGAGGAACCTGTAAAATTCACTTACTATACCTCTTGTCAGGGAAGTATGCCATCCTCTATAAAACTGATCTTTTTTACCAGCCAAGGGAGTGGTACACTCAGGCAGAGGTGACACAATAGTAAACTAATGGCATGCACTTCAGGACTGACTTTGCCTTTTAACTTTGTGTTGGAATCAACCATGAACCCCACAGAGGTTTATTTTCTCCAGAGATGCTACTGATTGGAGTTTTTGTTTTCTTCTTCTCTGCTGTCAACTGGCCATAGTCCAACAGTAAAGTTAATTGACTAGTATTGTTAGAATCCATTTACTGTATGTTAATCAGTTTGGAACTGCTTTGTTTTACTGTGTACAGTATTTAAATTACTTTGTACCTTTATGTGTAATTGTTATGTGATTAGTAATTTGTAAAGTGTGTAATTATATTTTACCCGTGAACTTGCTGCAGCACTTTGAAATTGCACTCAGTGAAGAGTGCTATACAAAACTTAATTGAATTTGGAAACATTTAGGAACAACTCTCCCACCAAGGCAAAAAAAGAAAGTGTTGAGTCACCTCTGCATGTTGACAGCCACTCCCATGCCGGTAAATTGCAAATTAAGGTAGTGATTCACTAAAGGGGATGGCACGGTTGTGCAGTGGGTAGCACTGCTGCCTCACAGTTAGGAGACCTGGGTTCGCTTGCCGGGTCCTCCCTGCGTGGAGTTTGCATGTTCTCCCTGTGTCTGCGTGGGTTTCCTCCAGGTACTCCGGTTTCCTCCCACAGTCCAAAGACATGCAGGTTAGGTGATTTGGCGATTCTAAATTGTCCCCAATGTGTGCTTGGTGTGTGGGTCTGTGTGTGTGTGTGTGCACGCCCAGCGGTGGGCTGGTGCCCTGCCCAGGGTTTGTTTCCTTCCTTGCGCCCTGTGTTGGCTGGGATTGGCTCCAGCAGACCCCCTGACCCTGTAGTTAGGATATAGCGGGTTGGATAATGGATGGATGGATTCACTAAAGGGTGAATAAAGTAGAAGTGGAGAAAAAACTGCAAAATGCAATGTGACCATTTGTATGCTTTTCACCTCTTCCTCATTCTTCTTTATTTGCAATGTTAAAAAATTAAGAGAACACTCAGTCATCACAGTCTTACACCAAGTCAGTCAAGCTTCGGGTATTACCAGTCTGTCCAGTTAAAAAGGAGAAGCGATTGTGAATCAACTTTACCTGCTTTGGTGCAAATGAAAGTGACAGCAGGTGCACTGGAGAGACAACAGCAAGACACCCCCAAATAGGGAATTGTTTTTCAGGTGGTAGCCACAGACAATTGCTCTCTCCTTATCCTCCCTAACTGATTTTTCTCCACAATTGGCACCCCATTCTCTTCACAGATGAGTGCAGATTCACACTGAGAACATATGACAGACGTGAAAACGTCTGGAGATACTGTATGAATGTTAGGCAGCCTACAACATCATCCAGCAAGACTGGTTTGGTGGTGGGTCAGTGATGGTCTGGAGAGGCATATCTTTGGAGAGTTGCACAGACCTCCACATGCTGGGCAATGGTACTCTGAGTGCTGTTATGAAATCCTCAGAGCCATTGTCAGACCTTACATTGGTGCAGTGGGCCCTTGGTTCTTCCTGGTGCAGGACAATGCCCCACTTCATGTGGCCGGAGTGTGTAGGTAGTTCCTGGATAACAAAGGTATTGATGCCATTGACTGGCCTGCATGTTCCTCAGACCTGAATCCAATTGAAAATCTCTGTGACATTATGTATCTGTGCATCCGACTCTGCCAAGTAGCACCACAGACTATCCAGAAGCTCACTGATGCCCTGATCCAGTTCTGGGAGGAGATCTCCAAGGACACCATCCACTGTCTCATCAGGAATATGCCCAAAAATAGTTGGGAATGCATTCAGTTATGTGGGGGATATATACACTACTGAGTCACGTTATAAGCTGCTATCACAAAATTAAAGCAAATTGGATTACCCTGTGATTTCAGTTTTGATTTTAATTTTCAGTGAAATGCTGAATCCAGCCCTCAATGTTTGGTCATTCTACTTTCCATTCACTGTTGTTACATCATTTTGTCCTCAATGCATTACACAGCATTATTCAGCATACTTAGATTTTCCACTTGAATATTTCATTCAAATAAATCTGATGTGAGATTTAAGTGTCCCCTTAATTTTTATGAGCAGTATATAAATGCTTCCTACTGGTCTGTCCTACACTCATAAAAATGAAGGTGCCAAAGTAATTCTTCAGAGCAATGCCATAGGGGAGTCACTTTTGGTTCCTAAGGGAACCCTCCACATCAAGGTTCCTGAAAGAGCCTTTTATTTAGGCCTGTAACAGGTAACATGAAAAGCTATGAAGAGATGATAACATATTTTTAAAATACCAGAGGGTTCCGGATTTTAAAATGACTCTCCATGGCATACAATCACACAGGTTTCCTTGATCTGATGTGCCCTGCTAGGTTGCCTAAAATACATCAAATATTTTCATTTTGTCCACATATTAGGATCTTTTAAAAGCCCAAAGAACCAGTTTCATATGCAGGGAACCCTTCCTGGAATTACATAAATAGTTCTTTGTCAAGCAATGGTTCAATGAAGAACCACACAGCCCAGTAAAATGATATTAAGGCACCATTATTTTTAACAGTACATATGTATGAACAAGTCAAGTGTATCAAAACAACAATAAAGAAGTGAAGCTGAAAGCTTGCCTTCTCCCAGGTTTGATACTAGAAACCTTACAGGCTCTCCTCATGTAAGATTCCTTCCAAAATTCTGGTTAGGCATGCTGCCAGTTTGATTACAGTTGTATCTAACTATTGCTGTGTGTAGCAAACTGAGCTTGAAAGTCAGTTGTGATAATATGGCATCCAATCAAGGGTTACCACCTGTCGTGTGCCCATTGCTGACCCCATAATACATGTTGTGAATAATTAAGGGGAAAGAATGCAACAAGAAAAGACCTTTCTTGGCAGCTCAGTTACACAACTTTGATTAGTGGTTGGCTTATTGGGAAAGACATGCTTTTGGACGGCAAACCACAAAGTCTAGGAACACGCAGGGCGCTGCTTGTTACAACACTTTTCGCCATTTATAGGCATTATGTTACAAAAAGTTATTACAGTTCCTCTTCTTTACCAGCTTACCATAATTTCTAGCTAGTCTTTTATTTGAACAGTTACAAGCACTGTATGATTTTGCTTCTATGCTGTTATGCAACTCACATGGAAAAATAACATAACATCCTCATTTCAGAAGACGAACTTGTACTGATGCTGCTAAACACATTGCATGTAAGATGTCTGAGCCACCTTGCCAGTACCCAAACATGTCGCATCTGTTTAAGCCATCAATGTGCTAGAAAAAAAGGAATTCCCAAGAAACACAAACACACATCCACTGTCTGAATGTAAACATCAACCCAGTGATTCAGAAATAAAGGCCTTAGTCACTGTTATTTCTACCTCCATGGCTCAAGATATTTTTTAGCTAACAGTTGTGGACAACTCTTCATTTAATGTTTCAGTTATGGAGAATGACAAAAAGAATCTATACTTCAAAGGAAGTATTCTTGGTAAAGTGGAGTTAAACTAGGCACAGGGTCATGCTACCCATCTGTCTTTGCAAGTTCATAAAGTCAAAACCAGGGGCTTGTTAGGGGCTAGATGAAGGACACAGGGATAGTAAAAGGTCTCACTTTATTTAAAAACTCCAAATTAGGTGGTGAATAGGCTACATGCTTCCTCTTAAAACACTTTATATTAAAGGGGACTTGTTGCAGGGTATTCGACTGGACCAATAACATTAGAGCTTTTAAAGATATTTCTTAGCATAATTTTCTGTAAATTAACTCACCGGTATTGATGAAGCTGTTATTCCTCCTGCTACTCCTGTCAGGAAACGCCCAAGCAGCAGCATCCAGAAATTCTGAGCCGCTGCCATTATGGCATAACCCACCACTGAAGGTATTGCAGACAACATGATCCAAAGCTTTCGGCCAAGCCTATCATTTAGAAGCATGCTACTCAGACCCCCACTTGCAGCTCCTAGAGTGAAGATCGACTAGGTAGAGAGAGAGAAAGAGGAGGGAGACATTACACTGGAGATAGTTTACATGGCAATTTACTTGAAAAGGACTTCCTGAAATAAGATAAAGTTATTACTTAAAAAGTGTTTATTTGTGTAACCACCAATATTTTGGTACTAGATCTACCCTGTAATGGACTCACATCAACATACAGTAACAGCCATGCCCAAGGAAGCAGACATTGTTATTTTAATTATGGTCATGTCTGAACATTTATATTTTTCATTTATACAGGTAAAATTCCTTTACAATGAATATCTTTACAGCGAGTAAAAAAGTATTTTTATGGTCTCGACAGTTTCCCCATGTGACACAAGTCTATAGAAATCTCGTTACTACGAAGTACTGTACATTCAGAAGAAAAGACCTTGAAATGCCTGAATGAATCATTCACAGAGCAACTAGTTCTGTGGCCACCACTCAGTTGTGCACAACAATCCCCAAACAGAAACACTGTAATTTTTTTTCTTTCTTCGAACTTTCCTTGTACTGTTTTTTTTTTTTTGTAAACTCTCTTGGGACCTCCCCTAACTGGATGACATGCCGAAGAGCGTCCCTAAGTCCGATCTCTGCATCTATGGAAGACTGTTTATCTGTTGCCAGGGCAAGAGCAGGCTCAAATCTATGCTGCTTCTCTCCGCCAAAGCAAACAGAAAAGATATCGATGGGTGATGACAGGAACAATGTAAATTCAGAAAACAGGATTACTTGATCACTGACCTGGCCATGACCCTGCCTGACTGCTGTGTCCATGTATAGCAGAGTGGCAGATCACGCTACAATAAATAAGTGTGCCATTCCTGTTTCAAGCTGGTTTTGCTAAAGTACTAAGACTCAGCCTCGTATTTATGATTTGCTTCTGTGTCGCTTCACTGCAGCACTGTGAGCCTGCTATTGCCCTGCCCCAGCAACGAACAAACAATCTTCCACAGACACTGCAATCGCACTTCGGGATGCACTTCAGCGTGTTGTTCCCATTGGGTGGGGAGTTGGGGGGTCTCAAAAGAGTTCAGAAACCTCACAATATGAAGAAGAAAAGGATGATTCGGCTCCTGATTGATAACTGTGCTGCCCACAACATGCTTCCACATTTAGATAATGTTTGCGTTGAATTCCTCCCATCCAACTGCACAGCAGTGCTTCAGCCATTGGATTTGGGCATCATTTGCATCCTGAAAGTGTATTATGGCAAGGAAATGCTGAGAAAAATTCTCGTCAGCATAACTTGTAGGCAGGAGGAGATTAAAATTAACGCAAAAGAAGCTTTTGAAATGATTGCAAAGGCCTGGACACAAGTTAAAGAAAGCACTATAGTAACAAATACGGAATCTCATTACAACTAAATTTTCGTTACAACGAAATATTTTTTAGGTCCCTGGGTGTTCTTTACAGCAGAATTTTACCTGTATATCCTTAAATTGTGCTTTGATTAAAAAAATGCACCATTTTTGATAAGTGGGACACCATTATGCTTTGTTCGTCTGACGAAATACTGCTTCATAATGTACATATCCATACTAGATACCTTGAGAAATACCAGACACATGCAGGGAAAATACACAACCTCTAAAGACAATCCTGAAATAGTGACTTCCTCAAGTCATACCAAACAATGGGATACAGTGGTGGAACCACATTTTTGAGGCCTGGGTAACTACTGTTACCTTCTTCAATGGGTCTGTTCCATGAAAGATCACCACAAATGTTTCAAAAAGTTAACCACTACATGTAGGGTTTTTAAAAATCCCTTCTCATATAGTACACACCCAAAATATTAAGGCATTGTGGACTAAAGTTGTTTCGGGGCCCCTCTGGGATTAGGGGCCTTGAAGCTTCAGCTACATTAGTTTCATTGTAGATCCACCCCAAAAGTGTGTAATACTGCATGTCACTGAATATTAATTTCTTGGACCTTCATTTTGAGAAATAAACAGTAAAATGCTAATAGAGGGAGAAGTGACATTTGGCACTGAGGACAAAAATAGTTTTACACCTTACCCCAAACCATGATATCTGGTCAATGTTCAGCTTCAGGTTAGGATTGGGAGAATTTTGCATTTGCGGGATAACAGATGATGGGTAAACCATTGAATATCCAAAATTAAAATTCCCAAGGACTGCTGAAAACACCGCCAGGTACAGCCATTTGTTACTGTAAAAAAAAAAAGGGATAAAATGAATACTTAACACCAGAGCCGGCACCAAAATGAAGGAGAATTAGGTATTCGTCTAGGGCACAGATCATAAGGTGGAGGAAAACCCAGTCGCACAGGTTAGCTACCTAACAGTCAGTTGGCGCACTAATGTTCTTGGCCTAGGGTGCAAAATAACCTAGCAGTAGCACTGTTTAACACTACCACCAATGATTGGACTCCAGATGTATTCATGGCAGAGGTGGCTTTTGTGAGGAGTTTGTATGTGCTGCACATGCTTATGTGGGCTTCCTCCCACATTTGAATGCTTTTAATTGTCAGTCCTAAAATGTCCCAGTGTGACTGAGTGTGCTCATGATGGAGTCATGTTCCGTTTAAGAAGGGAACTAGCCTGGAGCCACTACAGCCAGGAGAGACTCTGTGTCCTGTGACATAATGTATATCATAAAAAGTGTGTTGAGAAAATGGATGGCTGATAAAATGGGAATAAAAGCACAGAATAACTCTGAATGTCATTCATATAAGTAAGACTTTCTCTGTACTTTGCACACATGGAAATGATAGGGCTCAATTGATGGGCGTCATATGTTTGTTTTACTTAATGAACAAATATGTTATTAAATATCTAAAAGTGCAGAATATTTCCACAATTAATTAAAGAGGAAGAAAACAATAAAAGCAAACTCTATACTATTTATAATGTTAAGCATTTTTGTTTTTTAAATGTATTATATGTAATACAACAAAGCCTCTGTGCAACCTGAAATAATAGCCAGAAAAGTTAAAAGTTGTCAAGATAAAGTACTTCTAGACATATGAAGCACACTGGAGAATTGATTATAGGGAGAATATAAATTCCCATCTCATCTCATTTTCTTATCCACTTTTGCGGTGGCAACAGGCCAAGCAGGTCAGCCCAGACCTCCCTGTCCCCAGCTAAAGATTCCAGCTTGTCCTGGGGTATTGCCAACTATTCCCAAGCCATCCAAGAGACATAATTCTTCTAGCATGTCCTGGGACTGCTGCAGGGATAGCACCCAGAGGGACATGTCCTGATTCTTATAACTATCTCAACTTGCTCTTCTCGATCCATAGGAGCAGCAACTCTAGTTTAAGGCTCTCTCAAGTCACTGAGCTTCTCACTCCATGACGGAGTGTCAGTGCAACCACCCTCTGAAGAAACCTCCTTTCTGCAGCTTGTACGTGTAATCTTGTTTTTTCTTTTTTTGGTTATTACCAATGGCTCATGACGATAGGTGAGGACAGGAATGTAAATTGAATAGTAAACCAATAGTTTTGTCTTTAAATCCAGATCCTGCTTCACCACCATGTACCAGTACAGCATCCGCAGAACAGCCACTGCCACTGTAATCCTCTTGAGGGTCACACTTCTAAGACTTTTTTACTTTCTCTTATGTATAAGATATAAAAACTCTGATGAAAAACTGAAATAATGCACTTAATAAATTCAGTGAAGGACAAGTGTGGTAACAGAGAATGGTGTCTATTCTTTAATCATTTAGTATAAAATGAAAGTATTTATGCATGAAATAGTGATGTGCTTGATGTGAACTCTTGCTGTAACTAGAATGCTGGGCATTCTTTTATTTGCTCTTTTGTCTTAAGATGTGTTATAATTGGAAAATGAAGTGTGCAGTACATGGAGTGTAGTGTTTTTTATGGGAATCTGACATAATCATGGACAAAGATTTTTTGCCATGTTTTTTGAATATTATAATGTCCCAGAGGAGAGATCCAAATGCCCCCAAAACGGAAATCACAAAAAACAAATTAAAAGCTGATTTGCATCCTGGATTAAAATGTTTGAACTTCTTTCTCGTAAAGCATCTCTGCAGCCAGGAGCTGAATGTTGAGTAGGAGGGACAATGTCGAATTAGCGGGGACATCCGACCATTGCATGCCCAAGTACACAATGGTTAAGATTAGGGTTGTGGGAGGGACCATAGACATAGAATTACTAGACGCCGTATGACCAGCAGCATCGTATGTCAACGTCACCGCCATATTGTGAGTGGCACTGCTGTGGAGTGAAGTGATGGATAAAGATGCCTAACGCATGTGCTGCTTGGGATTGTACAAACCGTTGTACGCTCCAAACCAGATCTTGAGAGATTACATTTCATAGGTAAGGATGAACAATTGTTTTGGTTATATTTGGCCAATAGAAAATCCCATTTTATAATATTAACTTTAGTATGCCAGGCTAAGCTAGCAAAGCTATGCATTTATGTGCTCAAGTGAGCCTCCAAACAACTTTTTGGCTAAACGTATTTAGTCACTAACTATGTAGATTGTTGTTAGCTGTTAACATTTCTCAAACTTTGAAGGTGTCCCAAAGAAATCCTCCTCAGGAAGCATTGAGAGGTAGCCCTTAGACGGGATTTTGAGAAAGCTGTCCTGTGATGTGTGCCGTGCTAGTTTGGTAACAGATGCTGTACCGGCATCATATGATCAAAGCTACCACTTACTCACATTAAAAATAAAGGAGGTTTGATAATTCCTTCTGAGTATACAGGCAAGGTGTTCAAAGTAGTTGAGCGTGTTATCTGACAGTCGACATTAGGGCAAGCTGTCAGTGTATCTTTGATCAATCAGTTTATTCAGGCTGAGATTGGTTCAGATGATGTGTTTTTTCTCAAGGAGCACATTGAGGAAACAGTTTGAAATTGACAACCATCATTTTATGCTCATATCTTTAGCTGTGTCTTTTTTCCACAAACTAAGGCTGCATCATATTGCCAGACTGAATACTGTACTCTCAAATTACAGGATCTGAGTGAACGAGAGAGAGTGTAAGTCTGGAGGAGATGAGTGAGGTGGGGGGAGCAAGACTGTGGAGAGCTTTAAATGTTAAGAGCGGTATTTTGTATTGTATTCAGTAGTGAACAGGGAGCCAGTGAAGTTAAGAGAGAATAGGTATAATATGTTCAGTGGATTTAGAACAGTTTATTATCCTGGCAGCAGAATTTTGAAGAAGTTGTAAGCGATGGACATGTTTTTGTTGGATGCCAGATAGAATAGCATTACAATAATCTATACGTGAGGTGACTAGGGCATTAACCAATACTTCAGTACTGTGTTGCGTAAGAACAGGACGAAGTCTAGAAATGTTTTGGAGATGGAAGAAGGCAGTCCAAGAAATGTTACTTATATGGGAGGAATTATTTAATAATAATAATAATAATAATAATAATAACAATAATTATTATTATTATTATTATTATCTATACTAATAAAAGGCAAAGCCCTCACTCACTCACTCACTCACTCACTGACTGACTGACTGACTGACTGACTCATCACTAATTCTCCAACTTCCAGTGTAGGTAGAAGGCTGAAATTTGGCAGGCGTATTCCTTACAGCTCACTTACAAAAGTTAAGCAGGTTTCATTTCGAAATTCTACACGTAACGGTCATAACGTTCGATAACGGTCGACAATGTCCGCCATGTTGAACTTTCTTATTTATGGCACCATCTTCACGAAATTTGGTAGGCGGCTTCCCTGCGCTAACCAAAACCGATGTATGTACTTATTTCGATGGTATGACGCCATTGTCGGCTGCCATATTGAACTTTCCAACGTCACTAATTTTCCAACTTCCCGTGTAGGTAGA
>JANRMT010062804.1:18309716-18327333 GCA_026402145.1 Polypterus bichir lapradei | reverse complement strand
GGCTTCCCTGCGCTAACCAAAATCGATGTACGTATTTATTTCGGTGGTATGACGCCACTCTCGGCCGCCATATTGAATTTTCCAAACATCACTAATTCTCCAACTTCCCGTGTAGGTAGAAGGCTGATATTTGGCAGGCTCATTCCTTACACCTTACTTACAAAAGTTAAGCAGGTTTCATTTCGAAATTCTACGTGTAACGGTCATAACGGTCAACAATGTCCGCCATGTTGAACTTTCTTATTCATGGCCCCATCTTCACGAAATTTGGTAGGCGGCTTCCCTGCGCTAACCGAAACCAATGTACATACTTATTTCGGTGGTATGACACCACTGTCAGCCGCCATATTGAACTTTCCAATGTCATTAATTCTCCAACTTCCCGTGTAGGTAGAAGGCTGAAATTTGGCAGGCTCATTCCTTACAGCTTACTTACAAAAGTTAAGCAGGTTTCATTTCGAAATTCTACACGTAACGGTCATAACGGTCGATAACGGTCGACAACGTCCGCCATGTTGAATTTTCTTATTTATGGCCCCATCTTCACGAAATTTGGTAGGCGGATTCCCTGCGCTAACCGAAACTGATGTATGTACTTATTTCGATGGTATGACGCCACTGTCGGCCGCCATATTGAACTTTCCAATGTCACTAATTTTCACAATGTCCGCCATGTTGAACTTTCTTATTTATGGCCCCATCATCACGAAATTTGGTAGGCAGATTCCCTGCGCTAACCGAAACTGATGTATGTACTTATTTCGATGGTATGACGCCACTGTCGGCCGCCATATTGAACTTTCCAACGTCACTAATTTTCCAACTTCCCGTGTAGGTAGATGGCTGACCCCATCTTCACGAAATTTGGTAGGTGGCTTCCCTACGCTAACCAAAACCGATGTATGTACTTATTTTGGTGGTATGACGCCACTGTCGGCCGCCATATTGAATTTTCCAAACATCACTAATTCTCCAACTTCCCGTGTAGGTAGAAGGCTGAAATTTGGCAGGCTCATTCCTTACCGCTTACTTACAAAAGTTAAGCAGGTTTCATTTTGAAATTCTACACGTAACGGTCATAACGGTCAACAATGTCCGCCATCTTGAACATTCTTATTCATGGCCCCATCTTCACGAAATTTGGTAGGCGGCTTCCCTGCGCTAACCGAAACCAATGTACATACTTATTTTGGTGGTATGACGCCACTGTCAGCCGCCATATTGAACTTTCCAACGTCACTAATTCTCCAACTTCCCGTCTAGGTAAAAGGCTGAAATTTGGCAGGCTCATTCCTTACAGCTTACTTACAAAAGTTAAGCAGGTTTCATTTCGAAATTCTACGCGTAACGGTCATAACGGTTGACAATGTTCGCCATGTTTAACTTTCTTATTTATGGCCCCATCTTCACAAAATTTGGTAGGTGGTTTCCCTGCGCTAACCAAAACCGATGTACGTACTTATTTCAGTGGTATGATGCCACTGTCGACCGCCATATTGAAGTTTCCAACGTCACTAATTCTCCAACTTCCCGTGTAGGTAGAAGGCTGAAATTTGGCAGGCTCATTCCTTACAGCTTACTTACAAAAGTTAAGCAGTTTTCATTTCAAAATTCTACGCGTAACGGTCATAACGGTCAACAACGTCTGCCATGTTGAACTCTCTTATTCATAGGTAGAAGGCTGAAATTTGGTAATTATTTCGGTGATATGATGCCACTGTCGGCTGCCATATTGAACTTTTCAACGGTCTTTGTTACTTATGGGCCCATCTTCAAGAAATTTGGTACGCGGGTTCCCAACGCTAACTGAATCCTACTTACGTACATATATACGTCCATAGCCTGCAGCTCGGTCACCGTGTGAGGCGGCGTTGGGTCCCCCATCCCAACGCCTCCCACGTTGTTGGCTGCCTGCCTATATAAGGCCGTCTGTCGCTCCAGTCTCTACATTCCCTTCCTTGCTTCACCACGGTATTCACGTCTCCCTGCTGATAACTACAGCCTTTTTATTTAATCCAAGGCTTCTCCGCTGTTTTATTGTTCATTTATTATGATTATATTTATTGTATAGGTATTTTAGACTTACTTTACATTGTTCAGGTACCCATTTCCTTTATCATTCCAACCGTACCCCCATTAACATGTCTATCGAGGTAATCACCATCGATCAAAGAACTGTCACTTACCAAGTGGTTTCCATGCCCGGAGATGGCACCTGCCTTTTCCATTCTCTTTGTTACATATTGCACAGCCATATCAGGCTCACTATTGATACCGGAGGAACATTGTGTCTTATGTATTGAATGACTGGGACAGGTTCAAGGTGTGGACTGATGACGGTACAGGAGATAATTATACTACACAGGAGCACTAGAAGAGTGAAATGCTTAAGTGTACCGAAATGGCCAGATATTTTACACCTTTGGACAACCGCCAATGCCTCTTAAACATCTTAGCTTCACAGGTGACGATTTCAGTAGTGGACACTTTGATGTTTATGAATGTTTAAACTCTCAAAAGCTGGATGTGAAGTTATCAATGAAACTGGTTGTATACTTACAATGCTTGACAGATGCCGAATGTCTCTTCAACACAAGTCCTACAAATACTGTCGTAACTGAAACAAACCATGAAACTCAAACTGATTATGACAGCAGCAATCCAAGCTGTGAGATTTGAAACAAGATTACTGTTCACATGGCCAACTGTACGTTGCATGCTCAAGAGTAAGCTCAGCGCACAGCTATAGCTTGGTCATATTGCAACTGGAGGGCCAAACTGACAACGTGGCATACAAAGACATCCTTAACAAATAATTATTGGTATATTTTCCCTCAGTTTAAAAAGGTTTAATTTTCTTCTTAATAAAAATTTTATGGCAGTACTTCACCGCTGCGAAGCGCGGGTATTTTGCTAGTTATTTAATAATTGCCATTATTAGTGTATAAATGGATATAAATAATTGCATTTAAACGATTCGCCAAAATCTGTTTTATGTAAATGATACTGTTTTAAACGTTATTGTTTTTTCATCAGAAAACCCGGTTTCCACGTCTACCTATATTAGTTTAAATGGCACTTTTGCCACTCGCAATATGGCGAATGCGCTGACGTATCGTGTCGACTGTGCAACACAGTGAATGCAGCGTCTACCTATATATGTCTATGGGAGGGACAGATGTTAACAGATCATAATCCCTCCTACTCGACACTTTAGTCCCGCCCTCTCGACATTGCTCCTCCTACTCGACATTCAGTTCCTAGCTGCAGCTACGCAAACCCTTTCTCCTTCTCCCGGGTGTGAGCCATTGCCCACCACATGGTCTGTGCACGTCCTTGTTTAGGCGCTTGTGTATTTTTCTGATTGGCGAATAATGAACAGACTCTTTATTTTAAGGACTGAACTACTTAATTTATGTGCTGTCTCGCATCTTTTTGCCCGTTAGGTGTACAGTGCATGTGAATGTCCAACGCATGTGAATGTCCAACACGCGTCTTAATATATAATAACAGCTTTGTAGTGCATAAATCAAATTTCCCTCTTTTAGAAGTCCGTAGATGATCTCTGTGTTCTTGTCATATTTGTGTGGGGTTTGCTCGGGACGTGTGTCACCATAGGTCGATTAATAACTGTAAACCACCCTGGCAGTCTACAACTGTTCTCCGAGTCGCGCTGCATGCTGAAGACGCATTTAACATTGTATGACGCCTGGCAGGAGGATGCAACAGGTTCAGTGGCTGCCTGTATGCTATCGTTTTTAAGTCGCATCAATCGATCAATTGCATGATGTCTTAGAAAACAGCAATCACTGAAAGTGGCATTCCCGCAAATCCCAAAGCCCTATAGGCCTTAGGTGGCCACAAGATGGAAAATCTGGTAAAGAAAATGTAGGAATGGATGCACAGATTTACCGCTAAGAGCGTCAGTTACTCTACATGGCAATAGATGGAAATACCTGATTACGCTCGATAGACCTAACCTAAGAAATTATTAGTAACTATTCACAATTATCCATCTGATTCTTTTAGAATTAGGCCTATATTTGTTTTAGTGGTTTCAGTAGAAAGGCCACGAGGTTATAAAAATCAATAAATGCAAAGCACCAGATAGAAAGTCAGCGCGAAAACAGCCGGGAGAATAAACTAATATGCAACCAAAAATATTTTGTGAAGATTTTCAGACATTCTGCAACTTACTTCATCATTTGAGGTTTAGTTTGCTATTGTTCCTACCGTCTTTAGAGTTTTATCTCAGATTAAACAAGTCCCTTCTGTCTGCGTTTCCATATTATTTACTGGTTTCTTACCGGGGGCACACCTAATTTCAAAACTGCATCACTATAAGAACTAAAATAAATGTCCGCAACAGTTATAAGTTGTGTTTCGACCTGTTCTCTTTCTTAAAAAGCTTTGTGTTTCAGGATTGACATTATACCCAAAGCACATCCTACCTTAAAACTTTAGGATTCCCACTGGCTCATTGAAGCTTTTGTACACAGCATTAACGGGTGTTTCAAATATATTTTGCAAAGCCATCTGTCTGTTAGACTCCTTATAACATTGCAAGATGCTGAGAAATTAATCCACGCTTTTGTTTTCAGTCGACTAGATTACTGTAATGCCCTCCTCTCAGGACTACCCAAAAAGACATAAATCGAATGCAGCTGCTAGAATCTTAACTAGGAAAAGAAAATCCGAGCACATCTCTCCAGTTTTGATGTCACTACATTGGTTACCTGTGTCATTTAGAATTGACTTTAAAATCCTGCTTATAGTTTACAAAACCTTAAATAATCTCGCTCCATCTTATATTTCAGAATGTCTTTCACCTTACACTCCAAATCGTAACCTTAGATCTTCAAATGAGTGTCTGCTTAGAATTCCAAGAGCTAAACTTAAAAGAAGTGGTGAGCAGCTTTCTACTGTTATGAACCTAAAATATGGAATACTGTAGCTTGTCAATAGGAATTCGCCAGGCCAATACAGCGGAACACTTTAAAAAACTGCTAAAAACACATTACTTTAACATGGTTTTCTCATAGCTTCATCTTAGTTTAATCTGATGCTCTGTATATTCAATTAATTATCATGATTATTCATGGTGGCTCCAAAATCCGTACTAACCCCTACTTTCTCTTCTGTTCTTTTTTCGGTTTTCTGGGGTGGCGATCTGCGCCACCACCATCTGATCAAAGTGTGGCATTTGCTTCTAGAGCTCTTAGCCCAGGTGAACAGAAATACTCAGTTAGTGAGCGAGAAGCACTGGCATGTATCTGGGCTTGTGAACGGTGGCACATGTATCTGTATGGCCGTGCATTTACACTCAGAACTGACCACCAAGCTCTCACTGCACTGCTTTCTATATCTGGTTCTGGTCACAGGCCACTAAGACTGCACCGTTGGTCAGAGCGTCTCCAGCAGTACAATTTTAAACTCCAGTATACTCCCGGACGCCACCATATGGTGGCTGACCTACTGTCTCGGTTCTCAGCTCCTCCAGTCATGACTCCCTGCCCTGATTCTGCTGAGCCTGAACTTTTTCAGCTTCTTCACACACCTCTAGAGGCCACGGTGTCACTCCAGGAGCTGCAGCAGGCCTCAGAGCAAGACCCTGTGCTCACTCAGCTTCGTACTTTTATCAGGCAGGGGTGGCCTACTCAAGTACCGGCTGAGGTGACGCCATTCCATCGTGTCAAGGATGAACTCACTTGCTGGAATGAAAGCTGTGTTGCTCGTGGTCTCTGCACAGTAGTTCCAAGGTCTCTCCAGGCACGAGTCCTGGCTATGGCACATGAGGGCCATTTGGGTATTGTCCGTGTTAAGCAACGATGTCGCAACCTTGTGTGGTGGCCAGGGATTGATGCTGATATTGAAGCTCTGGTCAAGGAATGCCCTGCTTGCCTTGTTAGCGGTAAAATGGGTCCTCCACCCACACCCCCATTGCAGCCAGTTCAGTGGCCTGTTAAGCCTTGGGAACACATACAGCTAGACATCTGCGGCGAGTTACATGGCGTTCCACATCATCAGCGTTTTCTTATTGTGGCATATGACCTACACTCTAAGTGGCCAGAAGTAGCCTCAGTTGGATCAGTTACAACCAGAGCTGTGATCGAGTTTTTGGAGTCCATTTTTGCTCGCTGGGGGTTGCCAGTGGCTGTTTCAACAGATAATGTTCCACAATTCACTTCTGTTGAATTTACAAGCTTTTTGATGAGTAAAGGCATTCTACCACCCTCAGGCATTCTACCACCCTCAGGCCAATGGGGGGGTAGAGCGTCTAAATAAAACTTTAAAAAATGGCATTAGAGCACATTTGGCAGATGGATGCACATTTCTTTCGGCACTTCTCCAGACACTTCTTCACTACAGAGCTACACAGCACTCAACTACAGGCAGTTCACCTGCAGCTCTTATGATTGGTCGTGAAGTTCAGCTTCCACTGGATCATCTGCGTGCCCAACCAGCTTTGCCCACTGCAATGCATACACACAACAGGGTGTACAAAAGCCAGAATAAAATGAAGCAACATTTTGACAGGTCACGCAGGGTGAAAATACCAGACATAATTGTATCAGATTGGGTCAGGGTATGGAGGCCACATCGAGAACATAAGTTGAAATCTTTTTGGTCTTCTCCTTTAAAAGTAATAAGCCAACTAGGACCTGCCACATTTTGTCTGGCTGATGGTTCCCGATGGCATGCAAGCCGCCTCCGCAAGGTACCTGCACCACCAGTGTCGAGCTGTGACTCTTCAGGTTTTACAGCAGAGTGGCTCGATTCAACTGCAGGATCATTGGTCCCTATGCAGAATGTGAATCCTGAGGTATTGCAACCTCTGACTGAAACCATCTCCAGACCTGAACGTGTCAGAACTCGGCCAGCCAGATTCAAAGATTTCCTTACTGATTTTCACAGTTAAGCAGACTTTAGAATGACCTTTGGGTTTTGGAAGAAGCGCAAAAAAAAAAAAAAAGAGGAAAAAAAAAATACTTCTGTACAATTTCAATTACTTCTGAAAGTTCGAGCCTTATGTTATGTTTTTCTGGGAGTCACTGTATTTGGTGGGGTAGGGGGGAAAATGTTATGTCTGCAATATGTATATTTTACGACAGTGTGTTCTTGTTGGCCGTAAAGTGTTTGGGGTTAGAGGTTGAGTGTCTGGCGGGATTGTGGGTTCGGAAATAAACGCCTTTCTGAGAAAACTGCACCTGTACGCTCTCGTATTGTATGCAACACAAAGCACCATGATGTTCCTACACTGATGGATTAAAGGCCAGAAGTCCACATGACCATCATCATCAAGTTCTTCCATGAGAACCCTGAATACCATGAGGACTGACTGAGGTCATTTATGTTAGGTAGAATGCCTATGAGGGGCTGGGCAGTCTCGTGGCCTGGAGCCCCTGCAGATTTTTTTTTTTTTCTGTCCTCCCTGGCCATCGGACCTTACTTTTTTTCTATGTTAATTAGTGTTCCCTTGTTCTAATTTTTTATTTATTTTGCCTTTTTTCTCTTTTTTCAAAGCACTTTGAGCTGCATAATTTGTATGAAAACGTGCTATATAAATAAATGTTGTTGTTTCAGATAGACATCGTTCCGATTTATCCATTTTCTGAATCGTTTTTTTTTTTTTTTTTTTTATAACAGGTTATCGGGTATAGCAAGCGCCTAGCTCAACCACAAAGGACGGAAAGCAAGAACCAACCCCGGCCGGATACACAACGCCAATCCACAGCCTAGAAAAAATAAATCACGTACTTTTCCATAATCACTCCATAGGAGCAATTCAAAGTCGTTAAACATCCTGACTGAATACTTCACGGTTAGGGTTTCGCTCGAAAGTGTTTTTTTCATCTACCTTTTCAGTCCTCTCATTTTCCTCCCAAATCCTAACGTTATGATACTTAGCAACTCAAAATTAGCTTAGTGCAGCGTTTCTCAACCTTTACGTATTTACGATCCGAGTTTTCATAACAGTTTTAATCGCACCCCCCTAAAGTTTTTTTGAAAGGAGCCCACTAATACCAATTTGTTCTTTTTAAATTAACGATATATCATAGATGCATATTTTATTATACCTACTTAACTTTTTTGACATTTATCTAACTCTACAGTATATTTATTTTTCTAGCATCAGAATGTAGTTTAAGTTAATTTGTTTTGGTTTCAATAGATGTATTTTTCATGTTTTTGATTCTTGTTTTCTTTTTTCACATCTTCGCGCCACCTTAGGGGGGCCCGCCCCACAGTTTGAGAACCACTGGCTTAGTGTGTATGTGTGTATGCAGTGCTGCCAGGATAGGCTCGCTCCCCGAAGGCAGTTAAATTGGATGAAAGGGGTGCAGAACATGAACAGATGACTGATGGATGTTCGATTCCGTGGTGCTCAAGGTTGCAGTTTGTATTAGAAACGTTCACTTACTGAGTTCCTAAAGTCCAAATCTAAACCCGAAGGCATGACAATAACCAGTTATGACAAATTAAACACAATCGATTTTTTAAGAAAACGCCCTTTTTTGCTCTTTTCTTAATACTGATAGTATTACACATACACACAATCACCACAAAAGACAATAATTAAATTAAGCCTCCTTTAGTCCCGATACCGGGATGCATACACCAGGTAGCATCACTTAGTGGTGGGGGGAAAAATCCCCGCCCCCCCCCCCCCCCAACTTCAGTAAAACACTCCCATTACCAAAAGCTGCTACAAACCAAAATTAAACACTAATGTTTGAAATGTTTAACATGAAAGAAATCATAATTAACAGTCTAATTTTAGGCGCCGCGCCGCAGAGCCTTCTGGGACGTCAGTGCCGTCCGTCACTGCGGTAAATTTGTGCAACAATAGAGGGAATTTCCTCCAGCTATTGATTTTTCTGCTATCGTTTGCTTCTGTTTCGGCGATGCAGAGCTTGAAGTACAGAATGTTACATTCATTTTGAACGTCAGGACATTTTTTATTTCGATTGAATGCACACTAAAATTTCCAGTATGTATATTAAAACAGTATTTCACTCTGTATTTCTATTGGTTACTTTAACACTATATAAACACCGGCAGTTTTGTTTTGTGTGTGTACGTACACAAAAATAAAAATACACACACAAAATAACCGCGGATCTGGATATGTTAACAGACTTGAAAGAGTGCCTTTGCAAAGTGAAACTTGTTAAAGTAAGCTGGTGACAGTAGTAAAGTCGATAAATAAAAAAGGGAAATGCTAAAACTGTCTTCAAGCTAGATAACGCAGAAATAAAGACGGATAACAGGAACTATTCGCTTACACATTACGGAAACGCCACCTTTTGGGGACTGCACCAGATCAGATATTTGTGGAGTTTAGAAACTTTAAACAGCTGGGGTTTTAACCAGACTGCTCAGTATACGTTCTAAATTATATATAATTAGAACGCCCTATTTGCAGGAGTTCAATAATAATGCGATTTATACAAATTAAACACCATTAATCAAAATCGAAAAAAAGCAGTAATCAGAACAATCCTGGACGCTTTTACCTGGTGGATGTTTTTTTTTCTGTCTCCGGTACTGTGCCGTACTGTCGACGTCCACTACTCAGCAGGGGCTGGTTGTCTCCCATTGTTCTCTTCGGATCCACAGATGGGAATCTTGGATGTGCAGGCTGAAACCTGCGAGCGAAGTCACAGCAGTACTCCCGAGATCGCGCGACGATTTCCAGGCGGCGATGCTACCAGTCCTGCTCTTAAGACACTAATGATGAAATGCCTCTTCTGCTCTCGACTTGTCTGTGATTGTAGTCTCTTCCATAGTTGGGCGGGTTTAACTTAACAGTCTTGGGGACATAAAAACTAAAAGTGAAAGAAGATCTTAACAGCGATGTGGGAAGTGAAGCTGAAATGCCGGAGTTTTTGGCATTGCGCGAGACAAGTGGGCAGTAGCGATCGAAGTCACAACCTGTGAGTGAGCAACACCACAAAGTATGTGTAACTGTCGATTACCGATTTTCAAATCAATTATTACTACAAATATTGCTAAACACAGCACATTGTATATACATACAGTATATATAGCTTTTCTCTTTTTTTGTCAAGATGCATTCTAACTTTAGAATTCAATAAATCAATTTCAAGCTGGCGGTAATGTGATATCCTCAGTTGAGGAAGGCAAATTATTCATAATAGCACAGTGTAGATACCAAAACGGGAATATTACAAACAATTGTTAGAAATGCAATTTTACATTTGTCTCCGTTTGTATATATAATACATATGATTCTCATCCCAATCCAAATTAAGGTATCAAGGAGTTGGAGATTGTACCATGAACATTAAGAGGCAAAGCAAGAACCAACAGAAAGACAAGATGCCAGTCCACAGCAGGACCAACTGTCACAAACATTCTCACATTTAGCCAAATTAAAACAGGCCAAACCTATTTTGTAACTAATGGAAAGCCTCCACAGAAACAAGGAGAACATGTAAACACCACACAGAAGGGGGATCTGAACTAAATAGACTGGATAGGGTGTGCATTGCAACACTAAACTCAGTGCCACCCTTTAAACACAATGGTATATCAAACTGCGAAAATCTTACACATGTGTGCACATGTTTAGAGAGAATTTCTCACTTTCTAGAAATAAACATTTCCTAATAAACAAAGGTTTTACATATTACTATATGCTTTTGCTTTGTACTAAGATCTAAGTCATACTTTCAGTCACGTGAGGAGTTTGCTTGTTCTTCCTACGTTCTGCAGGCATTTGTTATCAGAGTCTAAAGACTTGCTCTTAATATAATTTATACCTCAATACTGGTTAGATTAGAGTGAGTATGGGTGTGTAGGGGAATATACTTTGCCCAGCGATATGCTCCATCCTCCTGTAACCCTCTCTAAGCAAAGCAAAAAAACATAAAGATGCATCACACATGTTTAGGGAATAACCCTGACAACTTTAAACTGACCCTGCAACACAGAGTGTATGTGTAAATGTGACCTGTCATTTACTTGTACCCTGTCCATGCAAAGCTGTTGCGTTGTGCATTACGCTCATGTTTCTGAACTGGAATAAGCAGGCCTGATAACAAAGTGATGGATGAAGTGTCCACATATATCCAAAAATGAGTGGTAAACATACATATTTGTCTATGACCTTATTTCACTTCCCCTGAGAAGAGGTAGGTGCTGGTCAAGGCTACAACCTCAAAGTAACATCAATCTTTCGATCTTCCTCCTCACTGCTTAATGCCAGACAAGTGGGTCTGTGCAAAAGTCTATTACAACAGAGAAAGAACAAATCTACAGAGTTAACCAAAAAATTCAGGATTTCATGTAGATTTATTTAAACCAAAGTTCATACTTTTTTTCTTCAATCAGAGAATATAAACCATTCAGCCAGCATTCAGCTACCAGTCCACAGATAGTAGCAAAATTATGTTGAGCTATGACAACTTTCTGTTTATGGTAGAGAAATTACTTCATTACCACATTACTGCTTCAAGCAAAATTTGGATATATTTCCTAATTTTCTTATATGCATTGTAATACCATATAAAGACTTTACATGTAATGTACGGATATATTCATTACATTTTAACAATGTATGGGTGATGGCTTAAGCCAAAACTGAAGATAGTTATCCTTTGTTCATTTTAATATCCACTGCATATACATCGACTCACATTATTAGGAACACCTGTACACCTGCTTGTCCATGCAATTATCTGATCAGCCAATCATATGGCAGCAGAAAATCAGGCAGGTCAGGAACTTCACTTAATGTTAACATCAAACACCAGAATGGGGAAAAATGTGATCTCAGACCGTGACATGATTGATGGTGCCATAAAAGCTGGGCTTGAGTATTTGTGTAACTGCTGATCTTCTGAGAATTTCACACACAGCAGTCTGTAGAGTTTACTCAGAATGGGGTGAAAAACAAAAGACATTCAGTGAAGGGCAGATCTGCAGATGCAAGTGCCACGTTGATGAGAGATGTCAGAGGAGTATGGACAGTCTGATTTGAACTGACAGAAAGGCTATGGTAACACATATAATCACTTTTTTTATAACTATAGTGCACAAAAAAACACCTCAAAATTCAGAAGTCAAACCTTGAGGCAGATGGGCTACAACAGCGGAAGACAGCGTTGGGTTCCATTCCTGTCAGTCAAAACAGAAAGCTAAGGCTGAAGTGGACACAGGCTCCCTAAACCTAGACAAATGAAGACTACACAAATGTAGCCTGGTCTGATGAATCTCAATTTCTGCTGAGGTCCACAGATGGTGGGGTCAGAATTTGGCACTAACAGCAGGAATCATGCCTTGTGTCCAGACTGCTGCTGCTGGTGTAATAGTGTGAGGAATGTTCTCTTGGCACACTGTGGGACTGTTAATACCAATCAATCAACATTTGAGTCCCACAGCCTACTGGAGTATTGTTGCTGACCATGTGCATCCCTTCATCGCCACAATTTACCTATCTTGCAATGGTTACTTCCACCATGATAATGTACCATATTTTAAAGAAAAAGTCATCTCAAACTGTTTTCATGAATATGACCGTGAGTACATCGTTTTTCAGTAGCCTTCTCAGTTCCAGGATCTGAATCCAATAGAACACCTTTAGGATGTGGTAGAACGGGAGATTGGCAGCATGAATGTACGACTGACAAATCTGCACAAACTGCAGGATCCAATCAGGACAACATAGACCAGAATCTCAAAGGAATGTTTCCAACATCTTGTGAAATCAGTGGCCATGAAGAAGAAAGCTGTTTTGAGGGCAAAAGGAGGTCCTACCCAGTTTTGGTATAGTGTTCCTGAACATTTGCTCAGTGAGTGTATATTGCATCAGTTTAGCATAAAAAATAAAATGTATTGTTAAAAGAGTCAACTTAAATCCATAATCACACAAGACTTGGAAGTTCCACTTTTAGGTTTACAATTTTCTATGAGGTGGCATTTTTCTGACTCAGCCAACTAATTCTAAAATAGGCTTAAGAAATGGTCAAACTCCTGTGATGAAATAGCAATTCCAGTGGTTCCTTTTTGAGCCGTAGATCTTAGAACATACAGTGCAAACCAATGCTTGAGCACTAAAACCACCTGGCTACAGCTTGTGTTGTATTTGTTTTCATGCACAGGTCTAGCTAAACTGACAAGTCCATGTACATCTGGCTCTGTTCTGCTTTTATTCAAGCCAAGTAAAGTCAATTTGCTCTTGTAGAGGAGAGCACTGTAACAAGTTTACAGCTAAAACCCAAACTACACATTTTATAAATGACATGATAACATACAGAAAACATAGACTGGAATTAACATACAGTAATAGAGAGCAATATTAAACTAATGAACATAATCAGATCCTGTCAGTACAAACACATTACTACAATGGTTGAGATACCAGCTGACAGTGGTAGAGAGGAAAAAAAAACTACACTTAGGAGCATTCCTGGAGGAAAATAAGCCTGTAAAGTGTTGGCCTGTCATGGTTCTGGAGACATAGGCTAACTAAACTCCCGCCTGTGGTGTAGCTAGGGGCAGGCGAGGGGACGGTCTGCCCCGGGCAGCACATTTTTGTGGGCGGCATTAATGGGCAAAAAGACTCAGTACAATTTGTGTGTAAGCAGCAGGGTTCAGAAAAATATCACTCATGAATGAAAAAAGTAAAATTCTCTGATTTTTATCCACAAATGCTTCAAAAATAATTTTCAGACTGTCCTTCTGTGACGGCATCAGACACAGCAGTTGAAATTTATGAGGCAATAACAAAAATAAACATAAGCATTACACTGATAATAATTTCTAGTAAGATAAACAACTAATTTACAATTTATAATTTCATTTCGTTATCAATCCGAATGCATTCTTCGTCTGCGCAGAAAACATCCCCACCTATCACTTGTTACACTACACTGGTTCTGGTTTTCGCAGCGTAATGATATCCCTCTATTATAATAAAAAAATCTTGGGTCGAGACGTGATCTTCTTGGAAGACACTTTGACATCATGCAAGACAAGGCAGTGAGACAAAAGGACAGCTGCTGTACAGGCTTTTAAATGATCAACGCGCAGCGCGGCAAGCAGAACACGTAGCTTGGCAGCAGCAAGCCAGCAGCTGATCCGTTTGCATCTCCTTAGCGTGAGTTCAGCCCCCCCTTCACAATGCAATCGGCAGAGACGCAAAGTGGCTGGGGTATAGCACGCCCCGGGGTGGGGGATAGGGGGTGAGAGGGTGGGTAAGCAAAGCGAGCAGGGGGGAAAGCCCCTTAGTTAAACTAATAATCTTATCAGTGTGGCTTATTGGTACGTCTATACTATATTCTTGTCTAGTTGATGCTTATAAATAATTATATGTGAAAATTATTGCTGTTTCTTTATATATGAATAAATCTATGCAAAATTTATCTTAATTTTTCTCTATACATCATTTTAATTTTCTATTTAAATAGGTTGACATATTCAGATATGTTGCAGGGTGGCAAACAGAAGCACCGCCTCGCCCTGAGTGGCACGAACTCTAGCTACGCCACTGTCACCCGCCCACTCCTAGGCATTTTGCTGGGCAGTCCATTAAGAAGACTTAATCCTTTCATCACTGGATTCCAAGGTTCTTAGTATCTCTTGTATTTTCCAGTGGGCAGTAGTAACAGCATGGCAGTACAATAGTGGCAGTAAGTGGCACAGCAGAATACTAAAATGAGACACAGACCCAAGAAGGGTCAGTAACAGTTCATAGTTATTGTCATGCTATTATTATTGTGCAAATGGCTGACATAGCAAGATGAGCAATGACAGCTGTAATCAGGGGATTGTACATCTGTGTTCTCATGCTTGTTTTGTAAATATATCTTTATTCACTCAGGATAAGTCATACTTTTTCACTTAACTATAAAAATAATTAACACTGAGATTTTATGGTGCCTTTTTTTGTAGAGATTAGCCCAAACTACTTTACACACACAAAATATCACAGATTGATCTGCTTGTGTTACACAATTAGCCAAAAGTTCACTTTGATTAGGCAACTGTCCTGCAATAAAGACATATGGCAGAGGTACCAAAACTGTTGTATTCTGTACTTGTTCTTTCTTCATATTTGGTTTCTTAAGTTCTTGCATTCTCTATGTACCGTAAGTTTGTTTATTTTTCTGTTTTGCAGAAATGCATATGGAAATTTATTTTTCATTTTGAAAGATACACTATACCTACATGAGCTGCCTTCATGACCCTTTGAGTAAGTGTGAGAATGAGGGAGGGCGGCACAGCACCTTGGAGGCGAGGAGAGCTCAGAAAATGGTTATGACAGATGTGATTTAGTTTCACAACATACAGTATAACTTCATCTAAAATTTCATTTTCATAATAATAAGTGTAGCGGTCTAGAGCTGCTCAGATTTATGCCATCGTAGAGATGGTGATTTGTTTATTTGTTTGGTGGGGACCCCAGGAATAGACCCAGCTTTGGCCTGACTCGCAGCACTACCACACAGAGACATGAATAACAGTATATAAATAAAGCTGTATATTAAACAAAATAAAAATATTAGCAACAAATAAACAGATAGCTCTCCATTTCCTCCACGACCTTAACACAGTCGAAATGCAGTGGTAACGGATGAGATGGAATGGTGTAATAAATGACAGTCCAGGGCATAGCTTTCTGTTAGTAATGTATCAGACAGTCCTACCGGTAGTCCTGATGTGGCGAGGGGTGATGAGATTTGGGAGTGCTCACTCCGATGAAGTACAATGACCAATACAACACTATTCACACAACAGGCAGTCACAAAACAGTCCATACATCCTTGCAGGTATGATAATCCAGGATAGGAAATGATATTCCACATGGGTATTGTAGCCAAGATAGACAGAAAACTGACTTCCTCTACTATATAGCTGGCTTCCTTTTAAAGTTCTCACCGGCCCTTCTTGTTTCAAGCAGCCCCTGTGCCATCTGCAGTCATCCAATCAGGGCAATACCCTTGGAGAAGCTGAGAAATAGAGTCCTTTAATTCATAGTGCTGCTAACACAGTAACAACAATATTAATTATCGTTATTGCTAAAATGACAAAGCTCAAAGCACTTAAAAACAAAGATAAAAAAGAATATAATAAAAAAAAATCAGATAACACAAAAAGCAAATCTACATTGATAGCCTTTATATGTAAATATATTCAGGTACACGTAATAAATTGAAAATACAAGAAACTCACATATCAGCAGGAGGTGTGTTGCAGAGGGATAGCTCATCATAATTCCATGATTAAAAGCATGTAATATTTCACACTAAACAGCTCATTGGACACCACATATTTACTTTGGTCCATTTAATTATGACAAATGGAAAGATGAGCTTTGTTTGTTCCTTATGCAGATGTGCTTCTTAATGACTTTCTTGTTTGTCTATAAAGACTCCTCGCATGATGCTGCTCTCCTTTCTCTTTCTACCTTCATCAGCGTCATTCATACAATTTAATAAAAACAATATCCAGAATGTTTTGTTTTGAATAAAATATTACTAAGGTTAAGAATATTAAAAGCACAACGCAGAGTACTGACCACTATACGATCACGGCTTGCTCTCTCTCTCAGGGGTGGGGATCAATCTGTTCTTAACTTAATTTTTCTTTTTGTAAAAACTTGATTGCTTTGTATGGATTGTAATACAATTAATAAAAATAAATAAATAAAAAAAAAAGAATATTAAAAGCAAATGACTCATTTGGAAAGTACGGTATTTACCCTGAATTGGAAACTTCTGATGAATGGATACTGGCCAATTTTGCTTTGAAGAGTTTCATCACAATGAGATCTTACATAAATTGGATTATTCAGTTGTAGGATTTCCCTTGCACTACAGGGCATAATTTTAGAATTCAAATAAGAAAAATGCCCAAAGACATGAAAGTTCAGTTCATTGCCAATTGTAAGCTATTTTTGTGTGGGTGTGGGTGTGGGTGTGCTTGAGTGAGCCCTGTAATGCGCTAGAAACTTGTCCAAGATTTTTCCTGCCTTGCATACAGTGCTGTCAGGATAAATCCCAAAACAATGGGATCCTGAATTGGATTAAATGGGATAGAAAATACTATGTTACATTACACAAAAGAAATCATTAATTCCTTGCAGATGAAATCTCAGCTGACATTCACATAAATGCGAAGAAAAGGATCTGGATGAGCAAGAAACCTCCTATTGGAAACACCACTGCATTCCTTTCAGTTGAGTCAGTCGTGCATCTTTAGCATTCCAGGTATGTCCACAGGTGTTCCTCACAATGTGTCATAACCTCCTCATGTATATACTCTACATGTTTCTGGCCTCAACTCTGAAGGATCAGTCAGGCTAAACTTAATAGCTGTTCTGGGTTCATTACAGTAACTTGTGCAACGCATAATTTCAGACCACATACAATTTAAAATACACTATCTGTTATGGCAAAATCTACTGTAGCTGTAACATCATGGACAAGTGATGAAATGAATTAATGAGAGAAGTGGGTCTGTGAATGCAGATTGTCTTATTTAGTTTGAGCTTGGTGGGTTTCTGACCTTGACCTTTTGTTCTGATAACATTAAAATGTGCTGATAGATAGATAGATAGATAGATAGATAGATAGATAGATAGATAGAT
>JANRMT010062804.1:18296593-18309706 GCA_026402145.1 Polypterus bichir lapradei | reverse complement strand
TAGATAGATAGATAGATAGATAGATAGATAGATAGATAGATAGATAGGGCAAAATTTGGCCTTTTATATAAGCTCTGTAAATAAATAAATACACTCGCTTCACTCGCCAAACACAACAAACCCCCCCGCACCCCAACCCTGCATAACCCCCCCACTCCGCCAGCGCTACACGTCATTGTGAACAGGGGGGCTGAACGCACCCCAAGGAGACGTGGCTGCTCCTCCAAAACCCCTCTTAAACTGTGATACAAGGGGAAACAAATAGATTTTTTTTTTACCTCCTTTTTGCTCGATTATCTGCTGGCTTGCTGCTGCTACTGTGCCACGTGATCTGCATTTTTTTTGAACGTTCAAAGTGCGATTTGTAGGTACAGGGCAACCAAAACTGTAAAGTGATCTGCCAGTTGTGGTAAGAGATGTCCCATCAGGCTTCACGTGTAAATCTGTCTGAAGGTCTGTCACTTTAGATTACTCAGGTATACTCAGCCTCAGAGCCGCACAGATTCTAACCAAATCCCTAATTGGAGCCAATTATTACAGATAATAAAACACAACATTTTGTGGTTCATTTTAGTTAAGATTCACAAAAGCTAACCAGCTGACTTGGTCCCATTGAAGGTTTTGTGTGTTTATCATTAACCATCTGCTAGAATAAAATTGTATAAAACACAGAATTACCAAACTTATTTCATTTACAAAACATCTAAATTTTGTTCTTGGAAGAGCAAAATCAACAACAATATTAGACAGACCCAGAATGGTTCAATGAAAGCACTGCCAAGCATTAAAAATTAAATAGCAAGTTTAACTGACAATATAAGGTTTGGTTAAAAACTGGATGAAACAAAAGCCACCAACTACTGTGGGCTTATAAGATCAACTGACCATGTAATAGAAGATGCTGCTTGATAGATTCACGCAGTAAAATTACCCACAAATGTATTTTCTGGAGCTATTTATTCCACTGAAGTCAGCGTTGTTAGTATTAGGTGTAATAATAACCAAACCTGAACAACACACCAGTCTATTCCGAGGCATTGGTGCTCAGTTTTAAAGACGCCACAGCCTGATCTTCTCATCTTTGGGATGCAAGGATAAACAATAGAAATTGGAGGGAAAACAAATGGATACAGGAACATCATGCAAACTCCACATCTACACTGAGGGGGCTTTGGTTTGTACTGAGTGCTCATGGAGGCAGTGAGGCAGTCGCACTTAACAGCTGCAGTAACATAGAGTAACCGCGTAAAAAATCATTATTAATAACATCAAATTGTTGCAGCAAGTACGTCTTGTTCACTAACCTTTAAACCTCCGCTCTTGCACTTTTTGCCACCGATACCTCGCCTAAGTTAATCCTCCAGTCTGTTTAATGAGATCCCACCCACGGGTTTTCCCAAATTTGTGCAGGAAACTCCACACGTTTGAAGTTCCCGAATTTCCCGTAATCTAGCAAGTGCTTGAAGATTTTTTTCCCAGCATACATAAGACATTTCCAACATTTCTACTGACATGTTAGAAAACTGTGCCTAATAAACAAAGCAACAGGGGAAGTTTGTCAAACAAATCAAGATTATCGCACAAGACTAAAGTTCGCTGTTTATTCGGGTATCAGTTTATTGCCCTAACGTCATTTTGTTTAGCATCTGTGGTTTGATTACTTTTGCTTCTTACCGTTTATCTATAATATTGTTGCAACTATACTGTTTAAAATTGTAATTTGATTTACATAATATACCTGTATATACAAAAGAGATACAAAAAATAAATGTTGCGCAAAAGACTGAAATACCTTCATTAAGAGGAAGGACTGAAAAATCAGAGTCAGTCTACATCTTTTTGAAGTCAGAATAATGTCGTCTGTTCTACACTCCGTGCTGTAACTGCTGCTGAAAGACCAACTGTTGCTGATCCGTCATAAGCCGGCGGTTAACAAACAGCAGCTACACTCTTAAAAAATATGGCTCCAAAATAGCACTTTACTGGGTTGTGTGGTTCTTTGAGAAACCATTACTCGACAAATAAAAGCAAAAAAGAAATATCAGCTAGCGATTAAGAAGAAAAATTTGAAAATTCTATGAATCTGTCCTTTTAAAGGTGTAGCGTAAATCAGGTAACGTTGTGCACAGTGCGTTGCTATTGTGCGGTTCTTTTCTATCACGGGAAACACTGAGCTTCGTTTTTTACTCGGTTGTTTGAATGCAGTAAGCATACCGCTACTGCCTCACAGCTCAAAAAACCTGCAAACAGGTTTAAAGATTCAAGTCCAGTCTCTAGCACGATCCGTGTGGAGTCGTCACATTCTCTGCGTGGAGGTTACTTCCAAAATAAAGGATGGACCATTTATTAGAGACTCGTGGTTAGTGAGCGGCGTGTCTTGTGCTGGAATGAACTGGCGTTTAACCTTGGGTTGTTTCCTGCGGTGGACCAGATTCTGTCGGTGTAAGAACTGCCCTCCATCATGGTCAATCAAACAGGCGATATAGTCAACCAAAGGTCGCCGTTTATGTAATCCCATCCGTCGTACGCGTGATCCGGCCGCCAGGTGAGGATCCCCTCAGCCCCAAACCCCCGATCTCTAAGTGTAATATCATTGAACGTGCGCTCCTGACACCTACGACTCCATGGTCTTTGGCCTGCACTACCTCAAAAACGATTGGACGTTTTGCATTTAATTTGACTTGTTTTGAAGATCCACATTAGACTAAATCACGGGTCTTAAAAATACCGCATGTTAAAAAAATTAAGTAATTCACTTCAGAAACAGAATAAATGATCTTTTAATATTTGTGGAGAGGTTGCAGCAAAAGCTTGCAATCACTGCGCCCCTCCTCTGAATTGAAGGATAGTAATGACATTTAACAACACTTAAATCTGTATTCATCACATCGTGTTGTCAAACTCACTTAATCCTGCTTTGGTGGGTCAAAGCCTGAATGTGCAACATAAGGGGCAAATCAGGAAACAGCCATGAACAAGTCACCAGTATGATCACACACACATAAGCCAAATTAGAATCGCCAATGGGCTTAAACAGTGAATCTTTGGGATGTGGGATAGACAGATAGATAGATAGATAGATAGATAGATAGATAGATAGATAGATAGATAGATAGATAGATAGATAGATAGATCCCGAGGGGAATTTAAGAAATATTGTTATAATTCAGATATTTTTCCGTTAGCGCTCACGTTTCATTACGTCTTGTGCTCTTAGAGATACTGCTAATCAGATGCTCTGTTCTAATCCCCGTTTAGTTCGCTCGTTTCTAGTTTTGATTGACGAATGGAAAATGGATAGCGTGTAAAAATCTTTAGAAAGAACTCATGTCGTGTACTTTATTTACTCACGTTACGTTACGTTACTCAACGTTACTCAACGGGGCGGCACGGTGACGCAGTGGTAGCGCTGCTGCCTCGCAGTTATGAGATCCAGGTTCGCTTCCCAGGTACTCCCTGCGTGGAGTTTGCATGTTCTCCCCGTGTATACGTGCGTTTCCTCCGGATGTTCCGGTCTCCTCCCACAGTCCAAAGACATGCAGGTTAGGTGCATTGGCGATTCTAAATTGTCCCTTGTGTGTGTGTGTGTGCGTGCGTGCCCGCCCTGCCCGGGGTTTGTTTCCTGCCTTGCCCTGTGTTTGCTGGGCATGGCTCCAGCAGACCCCGTGACCCTGTAATTAGGATATAGCGGGTTAGATGATGGATGGACGTTACTCAACGATATTACAATAAAAATTAAAATATTATAATACGTACTATTCACTTTAGGTGAAATAAAAATACAGTAGATAAAAATGGTGTGCTAAATAGCAAAATTTGCGGCTCTTCTAAAAAAGACAGCAAAACTTATAGGTACATTCATGAAAAAATAAAATTAGATCGTTCGTATAAAACGGAGGGGTTTTGTCTAAATTATGCTGAAGGACTGGCCCGCAAACTGCTTTTAGGCAATTTAAACCTGTGTGTGAGTGAGCAGGCATTACGAATCCGCAGTGTTCGCACCAGTCCTCCGAAAAGAACTCTTACCTTAATTCAAAATATCGGTTATTTCCCAGATTGCATTTTTTTCAGTCAATCCAAGAATTCTAAGCATGACTTGTTCACTTTTTGTAAGAATTTATCAAGTAAGTCTGTGTTTTAGACACAAATCAATAGGATTTTCAGATTTTTCCTGTTAAGCGCTTAATGTTAAATTATTTGATTAGGCCGCCACTTGGTGGAAAAAGGCAGAAAATGTAAAAGTAGTGTTTTGTCCTTTCTTGGCGTTATCATTGACAATGTTGTCATTTGTAACAGTATATGCTCAAAGTTTTGTTAAATTTGTCTGGTTATAAAATTAAGAGATGGAATTACAGAAAAAGTAAGAAAGAAAACTAAAGTATGTTATTCTTAAATTCTGCGACAAACACGCACTTATTTCCCTACAAGTACACATCAGACTTTGTAGTGCGGGTTTCTGGATACACAAGGAGAAAAGGAAAATGCTCAGTGATTGGACGAGACGTTTAATTAAAAGAAGGATCGAGCCACTCATGAGTCCGACAGGAGCCTCAGCCTGCGGTCATCGGCTCGACCACAAATAAATGAGAGAACCACTGACATATAATTTAATCTATAGGCCTACAATAAATTATACTTTCGTTTAATTAATGTATTAGGCAGGACTGTTTTCATCTTGTCAGATCATTGGTTGATCTGTGGCATGAACTACGTTCCGTTCTACATATTTTCACATTTGTAGAGAAAGTATTTTTTTACTTAAACTCAATTTATTGCGTGTTGGAATTTCTCATAACTAACAGAAGTAGTGGTGGAATAGAAATTATCAGCTGCAGTTTACAAAATATAAGAATTATTATAATCACAAAGTGTAACAATATACAATTTTAGGGGTTTTAAACTCAGTTTTAGTTAAATCTATTATTACATATATTCATTTAAAAGGCGCAGAGCTCTGTTCTCATCTAAGGCTAAAGTGAAAATAAAATATTAAATCGGGTTAAAAGCGAAAATGATTAATTACAAATTTTCTTCTTCTTCCTCTGTTCCCGTTTCTTTATGGGGTCGATGTGCTTGATCACCCTTGTAATAACCTCACATCAAACTGTTTTATCAATACAGGAACTATCGTTATTCAGTTAACACCTTTACTTACTTAAATATTTCTTTATTTGGAAGCCCCAGAGTGTCATTAAGATTAACACATACTTACATCTTTGTGTTTATTTTTAATCAGCTGAGGTGAGCCTATACTGTACACCTTGAAGTTGATAGGATCAAATTAGTGCCCATGACGACACTTTTCAAGCATATGCTAATATGAAAGAGAAGGTTCAAAACAAAAAAATAGAAAAAAAAAAAAAAAATTAACAGTTTAATCTTTTAGGTTTTACTGCCTTCCCAGATCTCCTCCGGGGCACTTTATCAGGACTCTGACCTGTTTCTTGATAAGTTATTTTGATTTTGGTTCCATCCAAGAATAAGAAAATACCGAACACATAACTCCAGTTCTTAAAACCTTGCAATGGCTCCCAGTTAAGTTTAGGGCAGATTTGAAAATCCTCCTTTTAACATATAAAGCCTTAAATTGCAACGGTCCGGCTTACTTATGTGAACTTATCATAACTTACAAACCAGAGCGTACATTAAGATCTCAAAATGCCGGCCTGCTTATGATTCCAAGGATTACTAAAGTAACGGTTGGAGGTCGAACTTTTAGTTACAGGGCCCCTAAACTGTGGAATGGTCTGCCTGCTTCTATAAGAGATGCCCCTTTGGTCTCTGCTTTCAAATCCCAGCTGAAGAGTCAATACTTCAGTTTAGCATATCCTGACTAGAGCTGCTGCTTAACTGTACAGACTGCATCTCTGTTGCTAGTCATTAACACTAAAACAAATAAGTAATATGATCGTTATAATTTGTTACCAACCCTTACCTATTCTGTTTCTCTTCTCAGTACTCAAATGTGGCACTTGGTGCCACTGCCCACTTGCCAAGTTGTTTTGGCTGCCTAAGGTAAAATCATCTGTGACGGAGGATCGCAGGAATCATCGGGTAGAAGGGTCCTTTCATCAGATTGGCTGGCCAAACTATTTCACAAGCTGTGGAATGGCCAATAGGGGGAGGCAACTTGATGGCCAAGGTGTCCAGGACTCTGAACAAATCCAAATCGTATTATGTGATATCATCTACTGTTGAATTCTGCTGTTTACTTGTAATGTTTCTATTGCACTATTATATTGTACTGATGATTACTTGTGTTCTGTTCTGTGTATTGTATTGTATTTACTCCCTTTTTTTGACATCCACTGCATGCCCAACCTACCTGGAAAAGGGTCTCTCCTTGAACTGCCTTTCCCAAGGTTTCTTCCATTTTTTCCCTACAAGGGTTTTTTTTGGAGAGTTTTTCCTTGTCTTCTTAGAGATTCAAGACTGGGGTGCTGTCAAAATGCAGGCCCTGTTAAAGCCCATTGCGGCACTTCTTGTGCGATATAAAAATAAATTGTATTGTATTGTATTGTACCTTCATCAAGAGTGCTGAGTAACTGAGTTTCTGCTATCAATGACACCTCACACTCTTATTACTTTATAAGATATTGGAGCTACTTCCTGAAGCACAATCACCCTATGATTCCACGCTCCTCACTCTGTATTAAACACTCTGACTTTGTCCTCTTCTTTCAGTCAAGGTAATGATTTTGCTGAGCAGTCATAATAGTATCTTTGGTGCTGCTTTAGCTGATTCAGTTTTTGTATAACAGGTGACAGGATTGTGTTTCCTACTTTCAGAACTAGTGTTTGTAACTGCATGTTGGCCCATGAGAAGCTCTGCTTGAATCACTCCAAAGTTGTATTGGATATTACTCTTCTGAAAGGTCAATATTCTCCAATACTACATTTTCTTACCATATTGAAATAAGTTTTTTTAATATTTTCTAGTGTTGTACTTCCACCTATTGTTCTTTTCATCCTAAGGACTTGGTCTTTTTGATAAGAGGCATGTCTGCAACTTAATACTTCACCAACTATAATTCATAATGGAGTTTCCTGGATAAAGGGAAAGGTGGGGATTGCACTACTCACAATCTTTGCAATCTTGGTCAAGAACTTAATTTTGTTTTTCCAGCTGGCCACATGACACTTTTCCATTTCTTACTGTTGCTTGTTTACTTTCATGCTTTTTGGAAAAGTCCTGACATGTCTTAAGTCGACTATTTTGGAGATCTTCCTCTTGTAATGGCCAGTATTATGCAGACTCTATACTGCAGCACATTTTATACCATTTAAAACCATTGCACTTTGTGGCTTTTTCAAGAAGATTGTTGGTGACTTCCACCACAAGTCTTTTTCTTATTCAGATACTAAGTTTTGACGACCTGACTTACTGTGGAAGTGACCCTGTTGTTCAATGCTACTTCCATTTCTTGATAACTGAGCCAACATGCTTACAGAAAGTGCCACACACTTAAATTTATATTGGTATGCTTTTATTAATTGATATAAAGTAGGATGGTGTGTATGGATTTTTTTTTTTTGCTAACATTATACGTTTGTGTTTTTCCTGTTTTCATCACTTCCAGCCCTTTGACTTTAGTAAGGGTAAATGTGTCATTTTTATTTACTTTTGGCTTCCTTAGATTTTAATTTGCCTTTTATCCTCCAGACCAATGCTTCGGACACAGGTCTTGGTGCCATGGTGAGCCAAAGTGTTGATGGTGTTGATCACCCCATCATGTTCCAGAGCCAGAAACTGATAGCCCAGGAAACCAGGTATGCGGCGGTAGAGTGTGAGGCTGTGGTGATCAAGTAGGCTGTTACTCATCTGAGGTATTACCTCCTAGGCTGTGAGTTTACCCTCGTTATCGATCATGCCCCTGTCTAATTGAAGGCAGTGCACAGGGAATTAAACCCTCAAGTCGCAAGGTGGTTTTTGGACCTTAAGCCTTTTTGGTTTACTGTCCTCTATTGCCTGGGCTGTCTGCATGCCAGTGCTGATACTGTTTCACGCTTTCACGACCTCTCGGTTCAGGCTTCCTAACCTGACGGGTTTGGGCTAAAAGGCGGGCTGTGTAATACACATGCACATGGGAGACGGCTTAAGTGTTTGAATAAATGTGATTACTCACTGGACCAGGGGTTGGTGATGTCCTCTAAAACTTTCTCGATTTCTCCCTCTGCAGACCAGCTGATTTAACTTCACTGACATCACTTCCAGTTCCTGTTCCTTTGGACCTGCCCCTTCCTGCCATCCGGGCATATAAACCACCATCTTTGCTTTTGTATTCAGTTCTGCTTTGAGCTCCATTCTGTAAAGACCATCTCTTTTGACACCCAGATTCAAGTATATGTATGGGGTTATGATAGTAAAAAACTCTTCATCTGTGCTTTGTGTTTATTTCACTATATGCTGTATCTAAGGGCCACCAGCGCAGAGTGCTAAAATTGATCTTGTGGTTTTTAAATATCCCTTTTAGGTGTTTCACTATTTCTAAAGGGATTGCTTGCCATTGCCACACTAGATGGAATTATGTTTGCCACATGACAATGTTGGAATGGTAGCTCATACTGTTAGTGACTCAACCCCTCAGCTGATGAAATTTTTCAGCATCCTTACATAGTCTTCCCTTCAAAGTCACTACAGCGACCGCTTCCAGCTTCTTGAAATGGCACACAACTCTTTGAAATGAGGGCGTGGTCTTTGTTTTTGCCATGTTTCTTGTGGCTGGTGATAAAAGCGCATCAGCAGGTGTCTTTAGTGCTTTTGTTTTCAGGTGGCACAACTGAGAATGTTGAGCACTGTGCTGTTTTGTGGTGCACCAGAGGTGTTTAATGCTGCTGATTTGTCAGTTGTAAGTGAGCAGGTGAACCTCCTTTTTTGGAGCTACACTTGTCTCTTAGTTCTATTCCTTTACTAAACTGATGCTGCAAACACCATTTCAGGGCTGGATCTCAGCTTTGAGACTTTCCTTCCTTTGCTGTTCTGTAACACCTCTGCAATCTGCCTTGTCCTTTACCTGTACAGTTTTACTACCAGCCCTGCTTCACCTGGAGTCAGTGACATCTCAGTTTGACACACAATTTTACCCAGCTCCATTAGCTTGAAGCTCCCCTGGCATCCATGCACCCTGGCCAGTGGACCTAAGTACAGGGTGGTCCAGATCCAATTATGCAGATCCAGATCATCTGGATAACTTTGATTTATGCGGGGACGATTCCAGTTCGGCGTGAAGATGATTCTTCATGTTGTCAGTTCGCACACTTCTCAATGGTCTGGGATATTTCAGGTGATTTTCTATGTAATAAACTTAATAAGTTATAGCGTAATGAAAATTCCGTAATTAGATCTTGACCACCCTATAGTTGGAGAAGCATTGGTGGAGATGAAGAAATATCTGTCTCCCAGCTGTTTTCCTCTCTGTACTGATGCTGCAAATTGCACTCCAGATCCTTAATCTCAGCCTCAAGATTCTGCAGCAAGTTTTGTAAAGGGCCAAGCAAGAACATTGTAGTCTCCATGGCACGTGGCTCCATGCTAAGTTGGACTATATAGATCTTTCTGATGCCAATACAGCAAAAAGTGCCAAAATGAATCCTTTGCTCTTTCAATGGCTCTTTCACTGTTCTTAAAATGACTGCATGGCATTGCCACACTAGATGGAATTTTGTTTGGATCTTTGCAGGCATTTTTCATAGGCAACCCTACTCCTAATGGAGTTCCAACTCTTACGATGGGTGACTCATCGCTGGATGGTGTAATTTGTCAGTGCCATTACAATATGTACTGCATGTTGTGGTCTCTGGCCGGCTAGTCATCCTGGCCAATACCCCCAGGCCGCCAGATGGAGCCCTCCCTGCAGTATGGAGGTGCCTCGAAAACCAGCAGGGAGTCATGGACTATGTAGTTTTTATACACGACCCTGCTGGATACCACAGGGGCCGCAAGAGGGAGCTGCAGGGAGGACCGAAGAATCATTTGTGCCCTATAACCCGGAAGTGCGTCACAGGAAGAGCGACAACAGGAGTGACGTGCTTCCGGGGTGAGAAGAAGGACTTGTACCTGACCCGGAAGTGATAGAGAATCACATGGACTGGGGATTGGGAACACTTCCGGGTCAGGGTATATAAAAGGACTGTGGGAGCTCCCAGACAGGGAGCTGAGCTGGGTGGTAGGAGGGCAATGCGTCTGGGAGTGGAGGAATTGTTTATTGTGATTATTGTTTTGTATTTATGAGTATAGTGGAGGAGAGAGTGCTTTGTGCACTGTGGCTTATGAATAAAGTCAACATTTGGACTTTTATCTGGTGTCTGGCGTATTGGACAAGGGTTCAAGGGAGCGATAGCACCCCCTATCTGTCACAATGTATATGTATAATATGAATTTTTATATATATGTATATTTAGATATGTATGTGTGTGTGTGCGTATATATTATGAAATGAACAGCCTTGACACACACTAAAAAGGTTTGGAGCAGCCACCCATATATTGTCCCTGGCTGCAAAAGGGTTTTGAAATAGCACTTATGTGCACTGCTTTGAGTCCTGAACTGAACTGACTAGTTGAGAAAAGATGGTGGCTTTATAAGCCAAAAGACGGAAGAGATGTCGTCTGGCCAGAACCAGAAGTTACGTTGTTCTGGGTACCGGAACAGGAAGTGACGTCAGTCTGGGTGCCAGAACTGGAAGTAACGTTGAATCAAGCAGGTTTTCCCGTATTTGGCCTGAAGAGATAACAGTGCACCCCGCCACCCACTGGCCTGACGGATAATTACCTCCACTTGGTCCACTCAGCTCCCTCCTAGTCGCACGTGTGTCACAATACATATTTTTATAAAACTGGACACAAAGAAAGACAAAGAGTTGGGGCTCTACCTTGGTCACCCCATATAAGTGAATTTGCAAAAGTAAAGAAAATATGCAATAAATGCAGAGTAGTCTTTTCAAACTGGAGTTCAGGATAGGAACTGAAACAAGATGGCCAATTTCCAGGTTATAATGTTAGTGAAGGAGTGGCTGTCAGTCTTGTGTTCTGCAGAGGGAGGAGAAGAGAAAACATTAGTACACATTTATCATAACCAAGGCCCTTAAGCTGTATTCCATGTGCACACATGTGGCTATATACATGAAAAAGTGATACCCAAACATTTTACTTACTTTTTATCATTCTAACTTTCAAATTCAACTATTTTACAATTGTTTGGGATCCTAAGGATAATGTGAGAAGACACACGAGTAACCGACATGACAAGGTGGATGAACCACAGCATACTGTATATCACCTGTATGAGGACAGTCTCTCCATATAATTTCATCTGTGAGGATGACTAAGATGGTATTGCATGTCACCCACAGCCATTTTATTAATCTGGTCTGGGATAAATAACAAACAGCATGACTAAACAATTAGCAGATTACCAGTGGCTTTTTTGCCATATGGTTGACACTCTGAGGGGGGCCTCAATGATTTCTGGGAACAGCTAAAACAACCTCTTTATCCAATGGTTACCACCAGTATCGCAACATGTTGGACCCTCCAAATTAAATGACTTCCACCAGGGACCTGGCACCGTGGAGTACCATATTAGGATCCATTCCCAAGGCTGAATAACAAGACATCTAAGTATATAAGTAAAAAGTATTCGGGTGGGGGCACTCCTGTGAGAAAGATGCTGTCAGAAAGGATGGAGCCATCCTGGGAATCCGTGCAGACAACATGTGTCTGTGTTGTGTGTGTGTGTGTGCCTCAGTGAGAGATAATTATGCAGCACGTAATCAGGAAAACTGACAAGATCAGCTCAACTACTGAAATCCATCATCGTTTTTCTTTCTTTTATTTCAAATCCTTTGGCCTGGATGTGTGGCCATCAGTGAGTGTTGAGAAGAATCCTGGTATGAATGTGTATGTAGTGGATGCTACAGAAAAAGATAATTGGAGCTGAATTAAATTATGTTACAGTTAAAGTTTGTGGCTTATGGTTACATTCCTTTTATTATTCTGGAGTTAGTATTTTTCCTGTGTTCTATAACAATTTTTAAAATTGCTTCATTTAAATTTTGTTCAATTATGTATTGCATATGAGTATATGTACAGTGGCCCTGAAGTACAATGAACAAAAACAAATCAAATCATGCAAAAACAAATCAGAAAGCAGAAAAACAAATTGGAAATATAAACACAAATCAGAAAATGCAAAAACAAATTAGAATTTGCAAAAGCAAATTGGAAACATAAAAACAGATCAGAAACCGCAACAACAAGTTGTGCAGTGTTTATTGTTGATGTAAGAACTGTTTGGAGTTTCTGGTCTTGTGGATTTTCTCTGTTCTTTTGAACTCTACTTTTGAATTTCAGATTGGACTCGTTTGCCTTGATTTGCTTTTTTAGACATATCCTTCTTACCTTGTATTTTGCCTTTTTTCTTGTTTATTCTTTTTTGATTATTTTATATATATATATATATACTCAGCAAAAAAAGAAACGGCCCCTGACTTTCAACTGTTTTTACTTTCAGTAGACTTAATGTGTAAATATTTGTATGAACACTAAAAGAGTCAAAAGACATAAACTAAAAATGTTTCACAATGTGTCCCTGAATGAAGGGAGGCTCAAAATCAAAAGTACCAGTCAGTATCTGGTGTGGCCACCAGCTGCTTGAAGTACTGCAGTCCATCTCCTCCTCATGGACTGGACCAGATTTGTCAGTTCTTGCTGTGAGATGTTACCCCACTCTTCCACCAAGGCACCTGTAAGTTCCTGGACATTTCTGGGGGGAATGGCCCTAGCCCTCACCCTGCGATCCAACAGGTCCCAGACGTGCTCAATGGGATTGAGATCTGGGCTCTTCGCTGGCCATGGCAGAACACTGACATTGCTGTCATGCAGAAACTCACGCACTTTTTGCCACTCCTGTCTGGTCCAGCGAAGGTGAGTTTGTGCCCATAGGCGGCGTTGTTGCTGGTGATGTCTGGTAAGGACCTGCCTTACAACAGGCCTGCAAGCCCTCAGTCCAGCCTCTCTCAGCCTATTGCGGACAGTCTGAGCACTGATGGAGGGATTGTGTGTTCCTGGTGTGACTCGGGCAGTTGTTGTGGCCATCCTGTACCTGTCACGCAG
>JANRMT010062804.1:18272388-18296193 GCA_026402145.1 Polypterus bichir lapradei | reverse complement strand
AAAGATATGTATATATATATATATAATTCTTGTTTTGTGGTGTAATTAAAAACAGAGGTTTGTTGTTTCCCTCTCCATTGAATGACATTTATTGTGTATTCTTGAGTATTTTGAATTTTTTAAAGCCTGAGCCCCATTTTGGGCCTGAGCAGGCCTGGAGGTCTGTCTGTTGAAGTTGATGCCTTAGTGCGTGGGGTGAGGATTTATTTTGGGGTGTGACTGCTGGGATCTCGAGGCATATTCACCCTTTTTAACATTTTGTGAGCTGCAATTTACAAAACATGGAGGGAGCCGCCGAAGACTGGAGCAACAGCAGTGGCTTTGGAGGGTAACCAAGGAAATGTTATGCAAGGGAGCGACACTGCAGTTCAGAATGTTTTAGGCTACCAGCACCAGTGTTGATAAAGTGTCAGCCACATAATGCCATAAACATCACACAAAATGAAGATGTAGCAATATGTTATAGAACTATCACTTTAGGACAGTATTAAAAGATATCTTAACATCAGACACTCAACACCAAAAGCCAAAACACAAATAAATATTAATAGAAGTCCTTAAAATGTTTCACAAAAAAAAAAAAATCAACCAATTGTTCACTTAAAAGGGCTCCAGCCGTCAATCACCTAGGCAGAACTGAAAAATTCAGGCTGCACATGTGCAAACTTGAGCAAAGGTATGCCAAGAACACTGCAGGGGTGAAGAATGTGACCAAGGAACATGGAAATTCCATTTCCAAGTATACCATGGAAATTTGGACAAAATTGAACATGATGACTAAATTGAGTTACATCTAAGTTAAATTACTGAGGCAAGTCTACTGCATATTTATTTATTTTTGAATAACATTGCCATCTGTTGGGAGATGTAGGAGACACAGTGCCCCACTTGCTCTGAATGCAGAGACATCACTGAAGACTAGTAATGAGAGGCTCACACAATCAGTAAGAACACAGTTTCTTCTACAAGTGGCTTCAGTCTGAAATAGTGTGAGAAGAGTAAAGTATCAGTAAGTCAGTGATAAACATATATTCTTTGACTCTTCGCTTCTGGGCTCCATTTAGGCAGCAGATGTTTATGGAAGCTCTTTCACTCTCTCTCACCCTTTTTTTCAAGTTTTTAATAAATTTGTTTTAACAATTATTAATTATTCATATTTAGTTGTGATCTGGCATTTTGCTTGTCAAAATAAATATGCAATGCATTTTTAAATTGAACATATGCTGATGTTATTGAAAACCCTACCTTCAGATTGTCTCAACAGCCTTTGGAACAAGCTTCTAACCTGATATGTGCCATAGGGTCAATGTAGAGGATCTGATTGCTACCTAAACCTGTAACATCTGAGAATGTTAGACGCTCTGAGGAACATGGTGGGGGTTTTACTAAACATGATGAAACTCAGCTGGTATTACTGCAATCACTACCACCTATGGAGCTCTGGTACACTGTTACTCTGTTAAAAGATGGAATAAGTGAAGATCCAGAGTGAAGATAAAAATTTGGTGGGAAGGCTTCAGATCTGGCCTGTTTCTATACAATGAGACATATTTGATCACTTCGAATTAGTTGAATAAACTTTCACATCTCATGGCGGGTTATGGTGAGTTCCGGTAATAACATTTTAGGTACTATGAAGAACCAATTTAACCCTATTTTAATGGTGGACAGATTTCATCTGATATAATCAGAAAAACTGGAAAATACATGAGGGGGACAGGACATCTATGTGAATGAGCACTAGTAAAAGAATGAGCATATTATAATTGGAGCTAAAATGTGTCATCCAGACATTGAAATACTGATGGAATTCATCCACGTTACTTCATCAGGAATTAAGTTACACCATTCTTGTTAATATTTATTAACTCAGCAACAAAAATGATTTACTATATTACCAATATTCTAATAATGAAAACTGTTTTGACCCTAGATTGCTGGTGACATCAACCAGAGGAACTTTCAAGGAACAAACTCTTATCAGTATGTTCCATTTGTGGACTCAACAAGCTGGGCCTGTTCTACCCAAATATTAATGCCTTTCTAAGTAAATCAATGGTACAGCTAGGCAGATCTGACTACACCTTACTCCCACCTACTAGGCAATTATCAGATGGCAGCACGTCTCTTGTTATCTAAGCTAGAATTTCGTGTGCTTGTGAAGGGTTTATGGTTTGTTTTACTATTTATGTTTTTCCTGAGCATCTGTAAAGTTTTAACTTCCCCTTGAAAACAAATGAAGCATCTATCTATCTATCTATCTATCTATCTATCTATCTATCTATCTATCTATCTATCTATCTATCTATCTACACAGACATCCTCACTTTTCGGGTAAGGTGACTGGAATGATGGGCAGCAGAAGCTTTGTCACTCTATGAGTGTAAGTGTAATGGTCCTGACTGGGTAAACTGTCTTCCTTTAAGACTTAGTTACATTTGGGGGTAAAGCAAAAATTATAGTTCCCCCAAGTCACCAAATAAAATAATCTTATCATATCCTAACCACTTTTCAGAAAATAAAATATTTGCCTGTTCTCATTCCAGTATTGAGCTAAAACATTCTTCCGATGTGAGGAGCTGGAATGGGAGTCCCTTAAAGTAATCTGCACTTTCATAACTTGCATTTTCTTAAATTATTATGTTGATGGAAGCTGAGAAACACAAGGATACTGAACTATCATGGTTCAGACATACTATGCATGTCTTAGTTCATAGATCATTTCAGTGTGATTATTCTTTGATTGGAGTTTAGACATAACATGACACACAGTCCTGAATTGTACATATTTCTCAGATCCACACAGTAAAGCAATACAATGAGATTCAGAGAAGCAACAGCTAGGTCCACTGAGAGGCCAGATAATCAATCAATCTTTTTCTTATAAACTACTATTCTTTGACTATACAATGTCTAAAGCTTCATTACAAATCAATCAGGGTTACATTTTAAAACAAACAGAGCATTAAATACAGCAACCTTCAATTACAAGTGACAATTAATTGCTTAAGTGTACATAGGTAAAGAACAACATAGAGCACAGTAAAGTAGATTAACAGTCTGAGAGACCATATGGGAGTATTCAGATTAGCACAGTTTTCAAAGAAGGGCAAAATAAGAGCACCATTACATTCAAGGTGAATGATGTGTAAGAGGAAAGAGGACAACCTTTCAGTTAATTTGATAAAATTTCATAACAGAGCATCCTAAACAGGAAAGGAAAGATTTTATTAAACAGAGTAAAAGCCACAGAGTTTATTGAGCACTCACCAAGAGGTGTAAAATAGGTCTTGAAGTTTGAGAAAATATTACTGAAAGAGAGAAATAGCTATGGATGGAGTCACTAGTTTTCTATTAATGAACTGATGAAGTTGAAGGAGTGCTTTTGTAAGCAATAGGCACCACTGAATTAAAATAGGAGGCAGCTGAGCACATCATATTCTATCACATATAGGCAGAGTTCATTCTTGTTCATCATGCAATTAGTTTCAACAAAATGATAAACTGACATGTAGTTTGTGCAAATTAGACAGATCAGATTTCTAGATTTTGCCTGGTATAGGTGAGAGAAGAAATGTCGCTGAATAATGAAGCAAGTCTAGGTATATGGCAAGATAATAGTAATGTCTCTTCACCCTCTTGAGTGTTGCAGAAAAATGTCACCCTTTGCTGTTAGGAACCTGGAGAAGTTTCAAAAGGTAGAAGATTTGGTGAACACTGTATTCTCTTTATTGCGCTCTGTCTTCCACAAAGATGTATCTACCCTGTAACCACTGTCTCTTTAGTTCAGAGAACTTTCCTCTCTCTCTCTCTCTTCCTCTCCCTCGTAGGACACTATATTCTCCAACGTTTTTTATTTCTACAGAAATACCAACTACAACACACTCAATTCAGAATTCTGCATTGATTTTATCCTAGCCCTCAATGGAAGCTGGATAAAGTCTACCCCTTGATTAGACTACATCTGATCCTCTTTGTCTGCACATGTCCTGGCACTGCCCTCCTGGTCTCACATATGTCACATATTATCTTCCCTTCTTTTCCTAAATATTCCACTATTACATCAAATATGTCTTATTTTAGACGTCTGTATGCTTCCACTTAATTCCTAACACTGTCAGTTATTTTATATTGGTACACTGGCAGACAAATTCATTTCCATGTCCCACTAGAAGTGTCCTAAGTGAGATACTGTTAACTACTGGCAGTCTTCCTTCTCAGTTTATTTCACTTTTAATTTTCTCAACACAAATTAATGGTGCTTCTAGCAGTAAAGTTGAAAGTTGGACAACTGCGCCTCAATTATTTCAATTCTAGTGTTACTGCAGACCCTTAAAAACTTTTTTCTGTGACTGATGCTCTTTTCACTTGGCTGGTGTGGTCAGATCTTGGCCTCTTCTTCCTCCCCTTTTCTGGGTTATCATATAATATTTGCACCTTGGCTTAGCCTGAGATTGGGTGGAATAGGGTCGATTGGATTTAATTTTACGGTTGTTTCTTATTAAATGTTCTGTTGCAATTCCTTTTTCTATTTAATAATAATAAAAAGCAGTTTTGGTGAGATTTTTAGGTGAATTTGAGCATTAACTGAAATATTGGTGGGGAGTAATGTCTGTCCCATAATTGCTTGATGTCAGTTCTATGATGACCACAATAATCAAGAGCTTTTCTCAGAAACAGTGGTCACTGCAATGGAGTCCGCTGCAGTCATATCTGACTGGCTGGAAATAAATCTGTGAGATAAACTGCATGTGGAACCTGAAGTGCAGGCATTAGAAATACTCCTCCTATATATGGGAGAGTTTATTTTTAGGAACCTTCTTGAACCATTATCTAAGTAATATATCAAAAAAGTGCCAGATTTAATAAAGATGAGGATGTTTGTTCTGAAAATTTAAGAGAAATGTATTGAAAATGATGTAGGTCTCTTTCATTCCTTTGCCTTCACAAAAAAGATCCACTTGGAGAAGCTTGCAGTGTCTCAAAGTCTGTGCTGAATTCCTAAGAGTGTTTCTGGTAACGAAAAAAAACAAAAACTTAAGAGTGTCTAAAAAGGATTCAGTGTGTTTCCCAGCTGACATTCATAGACCCTATCTATACATTTGTAGACTGACTTATGTACGAGGGAAGTTCAAAAAGTTTCTGCACTTTTTTTAACTTTATTAAATATTTCAAAAGCAAATTACATCACTTTTTTACAAAGTCACCTTCATTTCTGATGCAATTTTTCCAGAGTCATACCAATTTTTTAATGCCAAATTACTATTCCTCCCACCTTCATTGTTTCCAATGAAAATATAAAAGTGCAGAAACTTTTTGAACGTCCCTTGTATTATCCTCAAAGCACTGAGTTTGAATTGGGCAATCTGGACATGATGAGAAGCAACTTCTAGCTCAGGAAAAACTCCAGTTGCTCCTTATTCTTTAACTCGAGGGGATGTCGGCCTTACAACTATTTATATTCCCATCCTTTTTTCCACATGTCTTCAAAATGTATTTTGTTACGTAATTCATTCATTCGCAATGCATGATATTACTGTGAAATAATTCAGTTTCTTCTTAATGAGTCAATCCTAAATTTTTGTTGGCTATTTTCAGAGTTTCCTCTTTTTCCTTCTAGTAATCCTCACAATTAAATGACAAGCTAGTCATCTGACAAGGTTGACATTTGCTATATAACTAAGCTAGATATTTACCAACTGCTGTAAGTTGGACATTTTGTATTTAAAGTTAATATTAAAATCCAGCAATATGCAATACATAATGGATAGTATAAGGTTGACATTTGTGCTTATGTTGGATATTTACCATATTAAGTGAACATTTGCTATGTAAGCTGAAAACTGACATACAATATCACATTTTATACAACATAACACGCACACACACACAAACACACACAAACACAGAGTATTCTTAATTTGAACATCCTTTAACGTCAAGAGGCAGGGCCTGTGATTTTGGGCTATACAAAAATAAATTGTATTGTATTGTAGCGTATAAAGAAAGTGGCACCAGAAAAAAGAGTACACTGTTCTATGAATAACAGCCCAAATCGAGTTGTTAGCCCCCAGTTGGGTAAGGGAACTGTGGTTTCAAATCATTCCCAAAATGATTTTAGCAAAATGACCAAGGATGGACCATACATCTCTGCTTATCATTACAATGTAGAAGTAAAAGAGAGAGAGAGAATGAGAGATTGGAAGCATACACGAAAATGGCTTATTTTCTCTAAATAACGTTTAACTAAAGTACTGGCATTAAATGTATACGTCTGCTACTTCGTATATTTAACATCTAACAACTGGGTTTGGGTTGAGTCCATTAATCTTGAATGTAATTTTGTAGAGTTTCCTGATTTTAATGTTTTTGAGTTACGTTCTCAGAGCATTTAATAACATCCTATGAATCTTCTGGGGTCTGTGCAGAAAGCATTTTCTAGAGGTCTCCTATATAATCACCAATATATTTTGATATAAGACCTTGTTTAGATCCTAGGGCATTACTGACGATTAGAACTTGTTGAACTGAAAACTGAAATATGGTTCGAGAACGTAATGTACAGTATTTAGTTTGGGAACGTACTTCAAACTCTTGTAATTTTTTTATCGTCCATATTTTTATCGTCGTTTGTTTTGCGTTCAGCAAAATGTTATTACTGCCTGCGCTCCGCACCTAATCGACTACCCTGTTAACTTCGATCAAACTTATCTTGTCGATTTCCGGATAAAAGTGACACGTACGTCTGTCTGAATTGTCTTTCAAGAAAAATATGGACAACACAAATTCGTGCGGGCGGTTAGCTCCGTTCACTTTTGAGAAGAAGCAGGTGCCCGACAAAGTGTTCTGCAGTCCTGAAGCGTCCGGCTGGCGTCGCCTCGTTTCCTAGCAACGCAGAGAGGCCATTGACAGCGGCGCCGAGGTTTGGTTTAATGGTTCATTTCATTTTAGAAAACAAACAGAAAAGTGAAACGAATGGAGAAATATGAAGTAAGTGTATTTTCTTTAAATAAAATTAGCTTTATTGTCTAGTGCGTTGTTAATAACTGTCCTAATTTGCATAAAACCAGGAAGAAAAATGGTAAAAATGGTAGAGTGATTAGCCATGTGGGAAACTGGGAGAGTTGAAACCTGCCGCAGCTCAAAGTGTACTTGAGTACTCCAATAGGCAGGAGTGTCTCTAACAATAGTTATTAATGCATCTTCCAATTTCCAATTGCTAGTTAAACTGACATCTTCCTGTTTATGTTACTTTTAATTGTATCCATATGGGCGTTGCGTGATAATCTATGCGTTGTGAAAGGTGCACTATAAAACCGAGTTTCGCTGCTGGATCTGGTTGTCCCCCTTTTCTTCTACTGTCAGAAGAGGCTTTTTGCATGCTTAATGTTTTGTTTTCAAACTTTGGGACTCCCCCTACTTTATTATTTCACGGCACCCATTCATGCAACAGTTTTAAATAAACATTTTTCTAACACAGAATAATAATAAGAAATCAGAGCCTATCCGACATCAGATGGACTGGAGCTAACCCTAAATGGCTGGCACACACACTGTACTGGTCCAGTTTAGAATCGCTATTAGCTTAGAAAGATTAAGCGTGGGGTGGAGCAATGGGTAGAACCCTGGGTTCAAGTGCTACTACTAGTTGTTGTTCCAATGGAGTTAGCACATTCTCCCATTGTTCTGCTAGGAGGTTTCCTCTGCTCCTTTGTTTTTTCTCTTTCATATCCAGTGTAGATTAGGCTGATTGGTGATTCCAAACTGTCTTTCATGTGGAAGTGTGAATGAGTGGGCCCTGAAATGGATGGGTACCTTGCCCTGGGTTTTCTTTCTTCTGGCATAGGTTCTGACCCCATGGCCCTGAATCTAAGATATTCAGTGTGTCACATACTGTAGAAAGTCTGTTCTCTACACTTTTTTTCAAAGCATTTTTAAGTTTTATTATCATTTATATAACAAGTAGGAAAACTAACAATATATTTGAGTGCATTTGCATAGAACTAATATATTAAGACACATCACTTATAACATAAAATACAATTTTTTCCATATTTTCCAAATTACAACAGTTGCTGCTTTGCAACCAATGATGGCAGTGGCTCCCCTTGGGTCTTAAACTGGATAAAAGGATTAAAGAAAAAATATGGATGGCAGGCTACAATTTTACACTGTTTACGAATTTACTGTTTTATTTAATTAATCTCATATTTTGAAAAAGTTTCAAAAAAGTAATCAAGCTTCTTGTCTTAAGTTAATTACTTTCAAGCAATACATTGCTTTTCTTTGTATGAAGTTGGCTGTTTACACAAATAATTAGAATGAGCTAATGTATTATGCAGAAACTACCAAACTAAAGTATTAAAGTAAGTATTATAATAATGCAGCTGTTACTACTATTGTTTTGATTTTATTAACAACGAGGAAGGCAATCAGACCATCAATGATACATATAAAGTTTTTACCTACATTGCGTTTGCACAGACTGAAGATGCAGAAATTAAAATGCATGCGTGTATAAATATTTTAGATTGTCCTCCATAAATCATAAATTAACCATGGTGTTATATTTTTGTTAAAACTAAATGTCTTACAGATTTTGGATAAAAAGGATGCAGGTGCTTATGGCTACACCTTCATTGTGAAAAACAGGAGAAATGATCAAATTTACACAATGAAGAGGGTATGTATGTGTATTGCATCACCAGCACTGTGCTGTCAAATAAATGTGCTTGGATTTGCCCTGTGCTCTGCTGGTTTAAATTCCACAATTTGGTAATGTTTTATTTAGGTTGAGTGTCACGATGAAGGGGAGGCCAACAAGGCATTACGGGAGGTAAGAGAAAAAGTTTTCCGCTCTTTTGAGGCTGATGTTTTTTCCAGGAAAAGTGCAAGTCAAGTGGTCTATTGGCTCAGGCATTTGGCTTTACATCACAAGACTGCTGAATCAGTTGTTCCAGTCTCTGACTAACGGTGTGACTCTGAGTAATAACTTCATCTGGCGGGGCTCCAATACGAGACAGAGGAAATCAAGGCAATGCACACTGCATATACAGTAGACACATACACACATACAGTACATACACACTGTGTACACAGAATGTGTGTGTAGAGTCTGTTTAATATATATGTCAGTGTGTGTCTGAGTCTATTTATACAGTATATACAGAACACATTCACTTGTGAATACAGATTGTGTGTGTAGAGTATGTTTAATATATATATGTGTGTGTGAGCTTATTTGTATAATATACATACACATACAACCATCCAGAATATATACTATTTATACAGTATTGTGCGTGTAGAGTGTGTATATATATATATATATATATATATATATATATATATATATATATATATATATATATATATAAAATTCTTTTCACATTTGAAACGGAAATTACATATGACCACAAAACATATTATAATACAGGAACTAATCACTTTGTTTGTGGACACCATTTTTATATCGTCTTTACGAATTGTTATTATTTGTGTGAGAGTTATTTTACTGATATTGAAAAGAAATAAATACAAACACGCCGATCTATTTCATAGAAGTGCACCCCGCGTCGCCCTCTCCCAGCCCTCCTATCTGGACTCCAGCGCTGAGCCGTCTGTCGCCAGGCGCGTTCTGACAGAGAAGTTTTACAGTATTTATGCAGTATACACATGCACATGTACAGTACACATACTGTTCATTTGTATGTAGTATGTAAATGTATGTATGTGTATATTTCTACAGTGTAAACATACACCTATTTTGTTTAGGGTGGCGCGGGGAAACAGGAAATTTTCAATTGATGTCAAATGCACAAATGAACACATTACAAAATACATTTAATGATGAAATGTATTGTATAGGATATGCAATTAATGATGGCAATCAATATTCACTCAATATTCATTTAATGTTCTGAAGAAAACATCATGAAAATGTTGTCCATTTCTCCATACACATTCTGTTGTGGAAATTCTGCATCGCTCAATGTAACATCTCAAGAAGAATGCAAGTGATTTCGTCTTCAATCCTTCTTTTTAGTTCAGTAATAGTTGCAGGACGTGTGCAGTACACTTGGCTTTTAAAATGTCCCCACAGAAAAAAATCACAAACAGTGAGATCTGGGGATCTTAGAGGCCATGGAATGTCACCATTGTGTGAAATGACGTGCCTTCCAAACAATCATCGAATAGCTACAATCGATTGTCAGGCAATATGCGAAGTGGCTCCGTCCTGTTGAAACCATATGTTTTCGAGATTCAGATTTGCGAAGTTTTGCAACCTCCACACAAATAAATGTTTCAGGGATTGCAACGTACCGATCGGATGTAACTGTGGTTACAATGCCCTCCTCATTTTCAAAAAAGTGTGGGCCTATGACACCATGTAATGACACAACACACCATACTGCAACCTTGGTGCTGTGTAATGGACACTGGTGAAGCTCAAAAGGATTTTCCTGTGCCCAGTAATGAAAATTCTGTTTGTTAACATATCTGTTAAAGTGATGGGCTAAGTCTGACATTCACAAGTTGTTAATGAATTTGGTGTCCTCATTTACTTTAGCCAGCAATTGTTCACAAAACTGTTGACACAACATGTGGTCATTGGGTTTGAGTACCTGCACAATCAGCAATTTGTAGGGGTAGAGCTTCAACTCGTGTAGTATTCTTTGCCCCAACTGTAGCGATGATGTGTGTTGTCAAATGGGGCAGCGAGGGCTCCTCATGATGGCAGCTCGAACAGCCTCAATATTCTCTGGTGTGCGGGCCATTCGAACAATACCTGGAGACTACTTTTTTAAAGCTGAACCTGTTTCTTCAAAATTGTGCACCAATCTTATAATTGTGTGTGCAGATGGGACACGATCATGATGTTCTAACTGGTAATGACATCGAACTTCCCTTTGTGCAGCTGTCACACTATCACCATTTTTATAAAAGTCTTTCACAGCGAATGTAATAGTAATTCTATGTCTGTGTTTCCTTCCACATCACGAGCGCCGATTGACGTCTCTGCTATTTGAACCATAGACATAGAATTACTAGACACTGCATGACCTGCAGCATCATACGTCAACGTTGCCGCCATATTGTGAGTGGCACTTCTGTGGAGTGAAGTAATGGATAAAGATGCCTCACGCATGTGCTGCTTGGGATTGTACAAACCGCTATACTCTCTAAACCAGATCCCAGGGGATTACATTTCATAGGTAAGGCTGAACAATTGTTTGGTTATATTTGGCCATTAGAAAATCCCGTTTTATAATCTTAGTACTCAAGGTCACCTTACAATAAAATTAAACAACATTAGTAAAATTAAAACAAGAGAATGATAAATCAAACATCAATAATTAGCAAACAAACAAAGATAACTGGCAGTAACAGTATAAAATTCACAATTGGTATGCCAGTTTGAAAAGATAAGTTTTGAGGACAGTTTTAAAATGTGATATTGAATCGAACTGACGTTATATAAGAGGGAAGAGAATTCCAGAGTTGAGCAGCACTATGAGAGACGCTCGAGCTCCCATAGAACAGAGTCTGATGTGTGGTACAGAAAGTAGAGCTGCAGATGAGGATCTGAGTGAGTGAGAGGAAGTGTAAGTCTGGAGGTGATCAGTGAGGTTGTGGAGAGCTTTAAATGTTCAGAGCAGTATTTTGTATTGTATTCTGTATTTAACAGGGAACCAGTGAAGTTGAGAGAGAATAGGTGTAATATGTAATATTTAGAACAGGTTATTATCTTGGCAGCAGAATTTTGAAGAAGTTGTAAGCGAGGGATAAGTTTTTGTGGGATGCCAGATAGACTACCATTATAGTAATCTATATGTGAGGTGACTCGGGCATTAACCAATACTTCAGTACTGTACTGTGTTGTGTAAGAACAGGACGAAGTCTAGAAATGTTTTGGAGATGGAAGAAGGCAGTCCGAGAAATGTTACTTATTTGGGAGGAATTATTTAATAATAATAATAATAATTATTATTATTATTATTATTATTGAATAATTTCCATTATTAGTGTATAAATGGATATAAATAATTGCATTTAAACAATTCGCCAAAATCTGTTGTACGTAAACGATACTGTTTTAAATGTTATTGTTTTTTCATCAGAAAATCTGGTTTGCACGTCTACCTGTATTAGTTTAAATGGCACTTTTGCCATTCGCAACATGGTGGACGCACTGAGGTATAGTGTCGACTGGGCAACACACTGAATGTGGTGTCTACCCATATATACAGTTGTGCTTGAAAGTTTGTGAACCCTTTAGAATTTTCTATATTTCTGCATAAATATGACCTAAAACATCATCAGATTTTCACTCAGGTCCTAAAAGTAGATAAAGAGAAACCAGTTAAACAAATGAGACAAAAATATTATACTTGGTCATTTATTTATTGAGGAAAATTATCAAATATTACATATTTGTGACTGGCAAAAGTATGTGAACCTCTAGGATTAGCAGTTAGTTTGAAGGTGAAATTAGAGTCAGGTGTTTTCAATCAATGGGATGACAATCAGGTGTGAGTGGGCACCCTGTGTTATTTAAAAAACAGGTATCTATCAAAGTCTGCTCTTCACAACACGTTTGTGGTAGTGTATCATGGCACGAACAAAGGAGATTTCTGAAGACCTCAGAAAAAGAGTTGTTGATGCTCATCAGGCTGAAAAAGGTTACAAAACCATCTCTAAAGAGTTTGGACTCCACCAATCCACAGTCAGACAGATTTTGTACAAATGGAGGAAATTCAAAACCATTGTTACCCTCCCCAGGAGTGGTCGACCAACAAAGATCACTCCAAGAGCAAGGCGTGTAATAGTTGGCGAGGTCGCAAAGGACCCCAGGGTAACTTCTAAGCAACTGAAGGCCTCTCTCACATTGGCTAATGTTCATGTTCATGAGTCCACCATCAGGAGAACAGTGAACAACAATGGTGTGCATGGCAGGGTTGCAAGGAGAAAGCCACTGCTCTCCAAAAAAAACATTGCTGCTCGTCTGCAGTTTGCTAAAGATCACGTGGACAAGCCAGAAGGATATTGAAAGAATGTTTTGTGGATGGATGAGACCAAAATAGAACTTTCTGGTTTAAATGAAAAGCGTTATGTTTGGAGAAAGGAAAACACTGCATTACAGCATAAGAACCTTATCCCATCTGTGAAACATGGTGGTGGTAGTATCATGGTTTGGGCCTGTTTTGCTGCATCTGGGCCAGGATGGCTTGTCTTCATTGATGGAACAATGAATTCTGAATTATATCAGACAATTCTAAAGGAAAATGTCAGGACATCTGTCCATGAACTGAATCTCAAGAGAAGGTGGGTCATGCAGCAAGACAACGACCCAAAGCACACAAGTCGTTCTACCAAAGAATGGTTAAAGAAGAATAAAGTTAATGTTTTGGAATGGCCAAGTCAAAGTCCTGACCTTAATCCAATCAAAATGTTGTGGAAAGGCGAGCAGTTAATGTGAGGAAACTCACCAACATCCCAGAGTTAAAGCTGTTCAGTACGGAGGAATGGGCTAAAATTCCTCCAAGCCGGTGTGCAGGAATGATCAAAAGTTACCGGAAACGTTAGTTGCAGTTATTGCTGCAAAGGGGTGTCACACCAGATACTGAAAGCAAAGGTTCACATACTTCTGCCACTCACAAATATGTAATATTCGATCATTTTCCTCAATAAATAAACGACCAAGTATAATATTTTTGTCTCATTTGTTTAACTGGTTTCTCTTTACTTTTAGGACTTGAGTGAAAATCTGATGATGTTTTAGGTCATATTTATGCTGAAATATAGAAAATTCTAAAGGGTTCACAAACTTTCAAGCACAACTGTATGTCTCTGATTTGAACAGCTCGGTGTTTTGGCGCCCTCTTCCTGCCACTTTTATAAATGTAGTTTTGCTATGCTTGGAATGCAAAACGTGACTGAGTTACCAGCCAGAGTTTAGTTGTGAAGTCGAGTGCTACTTGAGATATCTGAGCACATCGATTGACTTCGAACACCTTTAAACTCGTTCTTAGCTCTTAAAAAGCTTTGTCTGATTTTCATAGTGTTGAAACTTTTTTATACATTAATTTTGCAGAAAAAATCAAGAACGAATGCGGTTGCTGTGTAGGATAGACGTCGGCAACTCAAGTCAATGGGTGTTTTCAGTATAAGCGTTTATTATGACTTGTTCGTTTAACGTAAGCATGTTCACTCAGTTATGTTTTGTGTAGTAACAGCAGTAACAATGTAGTATCGTCATGTGTGAAGTCCGATATGCAACGCGTCTATTTAAAAACTTTATATGATATACTTTGCTTTGGTATCCTGATGTACTGTCAATTTATTGCAAACTATGCAAACTTTCCAATGTCTTCAGTATTATCCAGACATCCCTAGTTAAGGAGTAAGCTCAGGAGCATACAGGCGGCTGAGCCTTCGAAGTCCTGGATAATGGACTATCTGTCCAATAAACTGAAATTTGTGAAGCTCAAGGTCTTTGTGTCTGGTATGGGTGTGAGAAACATTAGAACACCACGAGAAACAGCCCTGTCTCCCTTTTCTCTTCACCATCTACACCTCAGACTCCAAATATATTTCACTTTCAGAAATCCTCAGATGATTAGATACCAGTGGGGTGCATTGATAAGGGTGATGAGAACTTTGTTTCTTGGTGCAAAGAGAAATGCCTTGAACTTAAAATCAGTGTAGAAATTTTTGATGTATAATCATCAATAAGATGACTGCACAGGAGAATGCAATAATAATGTTGGGATTTGAAATAGAAATGTTATGTTGGTTAATTAATTATCAGTTTTGCCTTTGCCAATACCGGTAATTGATCAAATAATTTGGAAAGGTTCCTACTTTATTTAAGTGACCTTTCTCTGTTGTAGGAGGTGGGTGTCCGCCCTTTAGTCTTATATCAAGGTATTTGGGTCACACTTGTTTTAAAAAACAGAATAATACAATTTATTGATAAACACAAGGATTATAGTATGATAAATGCATAAATATATCAACATAGAAGACTGGGTGCGGAAACACTATAGACAGACAAACATATGACATAGTCTGGCTGTTCACTGGTATTTAGAGTTCTACTTTATCTTGGCAGGAACAAATAGTTTTACAATACCAAATCTTTATAGATGATGTTGTGTGGATTTGTTGCTTTGTTGTTGCCCCGGGTTCAAGTGGAAGATTCCTCATGCATTAGAATTCACTCTTTATCTTTGCTGCATGATCCTTGCCAGTGTTGTGCTGCTGCTACCTCAGTTTGCCTTCTGCTGTCTTTTGCCACTTCATATGTAAAAAGGCTTTAGTCATTCTGGCTCAAGAGTTTAAATGCTGAAATTCCCTTCTTGAAATAATGGCTTCTCAGTCTTGTCAGACAACTGGCACACAGCTTTGGCTTGATAGACTGGGTCTCAGATTCTGGTCCATAAACAAAAAAGAATTTCACCTTTTCAACTTGTCATGGAGAGGACAGCTTTTAGGTTTCAGAGACCATGGTTTCAGAAGGTCATTTTGCATATTTTCCCATCCTAGAGAGAATCCCCACAGAGTTCAATGAGTGTCCAGCAAATATACCAAAGAGAGGGCTCTTCAGGATGATGCAGAGAGTTCTAAAGGAGGTTGGAACTGAAGTCACTTCCAGTTATAAAATCAGTGTGTTCCAATAGGCGAGTTCTTTTGTCCATCTTAGTTTTCATCCCTTGAATTATATGTCTTTGTCCTTGCTTGAGTCTGTTTTGCACATTCTGACTCAAGAGGTCTGCAGATGGGCATCTGGAGTGATGTCAGTGTAACTCTGGTTTACACCTTTCTTGTCAGATGATTCCCAGGCAGATCTTGGTACAAGCTGGAGTTTGGTCACTAAGGAATATAAGTTGGGGGTTCTGTGCAGCTAGAGGACTGCATGCCTGTTAAATCTGCTTTCTTAACAGGCCTGGCGTGCCACAAAAGTCTAGCAGAATGGGCAATGCCCAGTTTGTCCTATATCAGCAAAACCAAGGAATTGGTGATTGACTTGTGCAGCAGTGGCTACTTCAAAGAGACATTGTATGCTTCCATTACTGCCAAAAGGGATCCCACCCTATTGGACTCTTGAGCAGGACCCTTAAAGTAAAAATTGTGGGTTCAGATCTCATTACTGACACAACATTGTGACCATGAGCAATTCACTTATCATAAATGTTGTAAGTCACCTTGGATAAAGGCATCAACTAAATAAGTAAATGTAAATGCTCCTGGGGTGCTGTACAATGACTGACCCTGCGCTCTGCCCCCAAAGGTCATGCAAAAAGACAATTTCCCTTAAGGAATTAATAAAGTATGTCATCATCATCATCATCATCTTCATCAGTCACTATGCAGGGAGTGGATATGTAGGTGGTGCACTACATGTACTTGGGGGTCCACACCAATGATAGACTGGACTGGTCTAGTAGCACAGAGGAGCCATATGAGAAAGGGCAGAACAGACTCTTTTTTTCTGAAGATGCTGCATTTCTTTAATGTGGGTAGTAACATCCTTACTTGTTTTATAACTCTGTGATAGCCAGTGTAGTTTTCTATGTTGTAGTATCCATTTCAAGAAACGCCCATTAAATCAACAACCTGAATAAGAAGGCAGGCTCAATTATGAGATGTAGTCTAGACCCTCTGGAGATAGTAGTGTGTCAGAGAGGGTATGTGCAGCGTTGTTCATAATGGCACTCAGTTTTGTTTTCATTCTCTTTTTCCTCTAACATTGAAGACTTTCAGGCAACTAATTATTCAGCACAAGTTTGTCAATAAATGCGACTGAGACTCCTTCATATCAATAGCAATATGCCTGCATAATGCCTCACTGTGACTGCTCCCTTATCTCTTATATGAACCAAAATATTTATTTTTTGTTATTCTTGTGTGTGTGTCTGGGCAGATATTATGGTTATTTGTTATAATATTTCTATATTTCTTCAGTTTTGTAAAAGCTACATTTCCCCAAAATTAACAAAACTTGAGTTTGTTCTGTCTATCTATCTATCTATTAGAATATTAAAACAATCTAGACGAAATTCTACCCATCAAAGCTTGCAAGAACTATACACTTAATTCTTCCAAAATATTATCAGGTCTAGTTTTGAAGATCCCTAATTAATGCTGGAAGTGATATCTCAGTCAGTCAGTCATTACCCAACCTGCTATATCCTAACACAGGGTCATAGGGGTCTGCTGGAGCCAATCCTAGCCAGCACAGGGTGCAAGGCAGGAACAAATCCCCGGGCAGGGTGCCAGCCCACCGCAGGGCACACACACACACACAGTATCTCATTATGTAATTCATTCTGCAGCTTCACGCCTTATGGTTATGTGAATGTTTTTTGAATGTGTGTTTGGCTGACTGGTAAACTAAGCTGGTATTCACCGAACCCAGTACAGCATGCATTAGGCTGACTGGGCGCTTGAAATGTGTGGAGTCTGGATGTGCACAAGTGTCACTGCGACCAGCGGTGGACTGGCATCCTATTCAGTGGTAATTCCTACCTTGTAGTGGACTAACTGAAATAAAGAAATGAGTGGATGATTAATTCATTTGAAACTCTTTAGTTAGATGTTGTGTTAACAAATCAACCTGGAATTCGTTCCTATGAAAGATTTTTCTTTTGACTTTTCAAGTTTTTCTTTTGCCTAGTCACTCTGCCTTCTGGAATTACAACACTCAAATGTAATCGGCTATAAGGAGGTGTTCATGATATGGGATCCTAAGGTACTGTACATTTTTTGCTATCTTCTTTCAACTTTGGCTACACTTTAGTTGAAACATTATTAAAGAGACCTTTTAGAAAAGGTAATGAATTCGTAAGAACTGCAGTTTGACATAAGAGTTCTTTTCTCCATATACGTTTGTTATAATGTTCGTCAAAATGCAAAAGAGTGTATCTACTTTATAATGCATTTATTCCCAACTTCATGTAAAACCAAAATCCCCTTTCACACATGCTGACCAACCCCTACATTTCTGCTGTATGTATATGTGATGGCCTGGCACCAAGTCCAGGGTTAGTTCCTGACTTCCATCCAATGCTGTAGCAATAGCATCCAGACCCCCAACAAACCTGAATTTGATTAATTAAAAGCAAAGCATTGAAGGATGCATGGATGATGAACATGTATGAAGAAAACTAGAGTCAGATATCTTAGGGAAACTTTATTCTGCAATTTCTACGGTAAAGACCTACTTCTAATCAATTTACTGGGACAATAAATTATTATTGAAACAGCTTAGCTAAACAAACAGGCTTGATGGACTGAATGGTTTCCTCTTGTTCTTCAAGTTTCTTATGTTTCTTATGAAAAAGCTTCTTGGATCTGCATATTTGGAAAAAATAAGCTAAGGGATGATAGACCAAGTGTCCATCATCAGTGAAACATCAGCAGCAGCAGCAGTGAAAATGCAACAGCCTGTGTTTTTGGATATTGCTTGCTTCAGAATTGACCCTGAATTTCCTTTTTCCATTCAAGTCTAAAATGCATCTTGAGATCTATGTATTTTGTAAAATGCTAATAATGCTAATGATACAGCAAATGAGAGTCTCAACTGCTGTTGCACACTAGCCTATTTTTTCTTGGGCAAAATGAAAAGAAAATTGTGACACTGTTGGATGTGACTTTTCAGTATTTTGCCCCTAACCCAGCACTACCTCATCTAAGCCCAGTTCATCCAGGGAATTATCAGTTTGTCCTGACATTTGTGAATAGAAAATTCCCAATAAACTCTTATAATGGTTAACCTGATGAAATCCCAGATTCTATGTATGAGAGAGTCTCCTTTTATTGTGGCTCCACTGCCTGTACACTGAGACCTCTTTAGATAAAGCACTTTGTTTTTTGTTTTTGGAAAAGCTTGATCCGGATGTCTTTCTCTGTACTTAACCCACTAAATCTATATTAGCAGTTACAGGCCAAGACAGTATTATTCACTTTCTAATTTTGATTTAGGCGATTTTATCAAGTTCTCCATCAAAAAGAAAGTTTCTGACTTATTACAGAAGCTGTGTATTAATATTGTAACTAATGAAAATTATGATAGTAATATTCTCCAATTGGAAAACAAACAAACATTCTAATAAATGAAAGATTCTAATGAAATAGATGGCATGTTCAATGTATAATATGAGTATTTTTACCTGAATTCATAGGTCCAGGAAAGTTATGGACAATGATAGAACAGTAGGGGCCATTCTGGCGATGGCCCCAACAATTTAGCTTAATGACAGACAGGCCAAAGGTCAAAATGTACCATGGGAAATGGAGTGACAAAACTCTTTCATGCACCTCTGCCAAATAATACCATAAATCCTAACAGTAATGACCAATCAACTGTTGTGCCACTGCTTCATAATTTAATTGTCAGATTTTCTGATCAATCTAGATGGGACATTTAAAGGAAATCCACACAGACAGAGAGAGGTCATGCAAACCCCCAGCAGGGAGGACCTGGGACACAAACCCTGATCTCCTTATTACTCCTGCACCTCCCATGTTCAATCTATATACATCAGACTTCCAATATGACTCAGAGTCCTGTCACGTGCAAACGTTCGCTGATGACACTGCTATTGTGGGCTGCATCAGGAGTGGGCAGGAGGAGGAGTACAGGAAGCTAATCAAAGACTTTGTTAAATGGTGCGACTCAAACCACTTACATCTTAACACCAGCAAAATCAAGGAGCTGGTGGTGGATTTTAGGAGGCCCAGGCCCCTCATGGACCCTGTGATCATCAGAGGTGACTGTGTGCAGAGGGTACAGACCTATAAATATCTGGGAGTGCAGCTGGATGACAAATTGGACTGGACTGCCAATACTGATGCTTTGTGTAAGAAAGGTCAGAGCCGACTATACTTTCTGAGAAGGTTGGCATCCTTCAACATCTGCAATAAGATGCTGCAGATGTTCTACCAGACGGTTGTGGCGAGTGCCCTCTTCTATGTGGTGGTGTGCTGGGGAGGCAGCATAAAGATGAAAGACGGCTCCCGCCTGGACAAACTTGTTAAGAAGGCAGGCTGTATTGTAGGAGCAAAGTTGGACAGTTTAACATCTGTGGCAGAGCGACGGGCATTAAGCAAACTCCTGTCAATCATGAAGAATCCACTGCATCCACTGAACAGTGTCATCTCCAGGCAGAGGAGTAGCTTCAGTGACAGACTTTTGTCACTGTCCTGCTCCACTGACAGACTGAGGAGATCGTTCCTCCCCCACACTATGCGACTCTTCAGTTCCACCCGGGGGAGTAAATGCTAACATTACTCAAGTTATTGTCTGCATTTTTATTTTTTCATTTTTATTACTATTTAATTTAATATTGTTTTTTGTATTAATATACTGCTGCTGGATTATGTGAATTTCCCCTTGGGATTAATAAAGTATCTATCTATCTATCTATCTATCTATCTATCTATCTATCTATGAAAATGAATTCTTAGTAAAATAAACTAAAGTACATACAATACAATGTGTTTTTGTACAGTGCCATCACTGAGTGCAGGCACAGAACATTGTGACAAATTCTCAAGGAAAAACGCAAGTATAGGTTATACTAATTACTAAATAAGGATTTAGTATGTATAAAGATACAGATTTATTAAAATGCACAGAAAACTAAGTAGAAGCTGATTAAGGAAACTAACAATATCTGTCCATTAATTAACTGTTGAACTCCAGCCAGCTGACAATGAAGAACTGAAAGAGAAATACCTCGGGCCACCGGCTGCCCATCCTCTCCTGGGCGTTCTTTAAACATCAGCCATACTGCTCCAGCTCCACTATTCCCTCGAGTGCCTGTGGGGCTAAAGTGGGGTTTCTTCCAATAGCATTGTTTTTCTTTCTTTATTTTGTTGATGTATCCCATTGCTGTTTGTTGTTTCAGATTTCTTCTGTTATTGTGTGCCTGGTAATGGATTGTTGTGCTATGTCAAGCCTTTCTGACTTGATCAGAACAAAAAGGCAGCAGGAAGATAAATTTGATGAAGCAGTAAGTTTTTAAAAGTATTACATTTCCAAAAAAGGATTGTTTAGCTGAAGAAGGATAGGAGTGGAAATAGCACCAATATGGCATGAGGCAGGAGCAATACAAGAAAAAAAAATGTACTGGTGTAACGAGAACCCATTCAAAATACATTAAGACTGAAGACATTTCATGAGAGGGCCATTGTACATTACATATGTACATTATGTTTTCCAAGTGTTATTTAGAGCAGGGAACAATAGGACACAATCTCCATCAAAATATGGCACAGCAGATGAGTCTGTTAGGTCCTGCTGTGTTTTACAGATGATACAGAAGCAGTGTGTGCTTGGTGGCTTAGTATGAAAATCAAGGCACATAGATTTGGAGATTTCAGGCTTGCCATTGGACACTCCTGGACATGTCTACATGTCTATGCTTCATTTATCCCCTGTGTGTGGAATAAGTGAGTCAGAGAATTTACAGTAAAGAAAAGGAGATTTAGAGCAGGGGTTCTCAAACTCGGTCCTGGGGGACCCCTGTGGCTGCAGGTTTTTGTTCCAACCAGATTCCTAATCAGTGACAACACCTGATAGCACTGATCTCATTTAATTAGCTGGTATTATTTATCTTTTATTCTACATTCAGAAAAGCACAGCAGCATGATTTTTACATTTATAAGAAACTTAGAAATATTTGTTTTTGCAATGGATTTAAATGCTTAACTCTCTTTTTATTATATTTCGCCCTTTCTCTGTGCAGTTTGCTCCCTTCATTTAATCATAATAATGACAATTAAAAACAAGCAGAGCAGAAACCCAAGCAAACAACACTCAATCGTGAAAAGCTACAACTACTTTAGTGTCAGCCCCACAAAGTAGTAAATAACGGATTAATTAAACAATTAGAACACCTAGAAAAGTAGAATGACAATCAAAATGAAAATACTGTTAAAAAGAAAAAAAATACATATAACTGCTTAGTACATTTTAATACTTTTGTTTGTTTTTTTTTTACCAAACTTAGTTTTCTAATTTGTATATTGTTCCCAAAACAGGGACTCTGGGAAACAAAAGTTCACTTAATTAGCCCAGGAGTCCAATTAAAAACAGAGGCTGGTTGGAACAAAAACCTGCAGCCACAGCAGTTTGAGAACCCCTGATTTAGAGCAAAGGATTACAGGGACACCCAAAGACTGCCATTATCACAATATAAACAGTTGGATACTGACAGACTCTTCTTGTGGATGTCTCTAACAAGCATGTATAGATAGACAGATTGTTACTGATGTCTCTGAGAAAGATAAAGCATTTTGAAAGCTTAGGCAGATTATGACATGGACAAATGCTGTCAAACAAGAAAATGTTACATTTAGATTGACTTTTTCTTTTGTAGGTGATTAGGAAGTGGCTTGGCCAGCTGATCGACGCTTTAGTCTACCTGCACAAACAGAACATCATTCACAGGTCTGTCGTCTTACTGCATTATGAGAGCACTAAGTCAGTATTCATGCTAGAATTATCTCTACTTCAAAGGTTCTTACCCTACAGTATAATTATTAAACTATGCATGCTACAAAAGATGTGAACTTTCCATACATTATATCAAGACAAATGTTTTTTACTTAAAAGAAATGGCATACATTTTAATACAAACTTATTGACAACCTTGGAGCTTTTGATGTAATTGTTAAGGCCCTGAAGTAAATGTAGAAATACAAATGAACAACAAGCTTATTAATACTTAAAATTGATTTTATTTGTAGAAACCTGAAGCCATCCAATATATTACTGATGCCAGATCAGTCCTTTGCCATTTTTGACTTTAATGTTGCCTGTCTGGCTGATGATGAGAAGAAGCTGAAAGTACGAATGAAAGAAAGTAAGAGCAGTTTTCTGTGCCTTCTTCATGGTCCTTTATAGTATTATCAGTGCTTTTCAGTTTATTTCCATATTTATAGGTATAGTAGCTAAGCCGCTGGACTTCACACTACAAGGTTGCTAGTCGATTCACTTGGCAACCAAGAATAAGTCACTTAACCCACCTGTACTCCATTTGTAAAAAAAAGTGTATAAACATTAATGTCCCCAGATCTTGTATCATGTCTTTGGTAGCAGCAAACTATCAATAATAAAGTCTGTGAAGCCTACAGTTACATAATACCACTTCTATTTAAACTGGATTGTAAATCATTTGTCTGTTTTCTAAGACTTTGACTAATCATTCATCTTCTTACAGATAAAAAGTCTTGGATGGCTCCAGAATCTGTAACACGTTATGAGTGGAGCGAGAAGTCTGATGTTTGGTCTTTAGGCTGCATCATCCTGGAAATGTTGACTTTGACTTTGTTAAATGTGGGTATCTATCTATCTATCTATCTATCTATCTATCTATCTATCTATCTATCTATCTCTGTGTCTGTCTGTCTGTCTGTCTGTCTGTCTGTCCGTCGTGTTCAGTATCTCATTATGTAATTCATTCTGCATCTTCACGCCTTCTGGTTATGTGAATGTTCTTTGAATGCGTGTTTGGCTGACTGGTAAACTAAGCTGGTATTCAGCGAAGCCAGTACAGCATGCATTAGGCTGACTAGGCACTTTAAATGTGCAGAGTCTGGATGTGTACAAGTGTAAGGAAATGAATGGATAATTAATTCATTTCAAACTCTTTAGTTAGGTGTTGTGTTAACAAATCAACCAGTAATTCATTCCTATGAAAGACTTTCCCATTCCAGACCAACAGAGAATATTCTTATGGAAGTCAAGTATCTATCTATCTATCTATCTATCTATCTATCTATCTATCTATCTAT
>JANRMT010062804.1:18255757-18272378 GCA_026402145.1 Polypterus bichir lapradei | reverse complement strand
TATCTATCTATCTATCTATCTATCTATCTATCTATCTATCTATCTATCTATCTATCTATCAAAACATTTTTATGTGATATAGTGCCTTTCATATGAATCTTTATTCCTCTATGAACACTTGCTTCTGTTTCTAGGAGGATGCTGCTATGTCTCTCCTACAAAGAATCCGAGGAGATTCTGGACTTCTGAAATCTTCCCTTGACTCATTGAAATGCTCCCATGATCTCTGTCAGTTACTAATGAAAATATTAGAGAAAGACCCAGACCAGAGACCTACTGCATTGTAAGATATTAAACAATACTTTCTGCAAGTTTACATTTTATGAGAATACAGTTTCTATAAACATGCAATTATTATTTAAATTTTTTTATTTTTTCATATAGTGTTACACTAGCACAGAAGGCATGTTTGTACTTTACAGAGGGTTATGGTGCAAGGAACCCAAAACTGGCTGATGTTAAGAATGGTGTCCCACAGCGGTCTGTGCTAGTGCTGATGCTATGTTTAATATAAATAAATGATTTGGACAGAAATATAAATAATAAGCTAGTTAAATATGCAGATGATACCAAATTAGGTGGATTGGCAGAGAATCTTGAATCCGTTGAATCATTACAGAGGGGCTTGGACAGCATACAGGCTTGGGCATATTTGTGGCAGATGAAATGTAATGTAAGTAAATGTAAAGTATTACACATAGGAAGTAAAAACGTGAGGTCTGAATACACAATGGGAAGTCTGAAAATCACCTCAGTTCACCTCATGAGAAGGATTTAGGAGTAGTAGTGGACTCAACACTATCAGCTACCAGACAGTGTTCAGAAGCCAATAAGAAGGCTAACAGAATATTAGGTTATATAACACGATGTGTAGAGTATAAATCTAAGGAGGTTATGCTCAAGCTTTGTAATGCTCTGGTTAAATATCATCTGCAGTACTGTGTGCAGTTTTGGTCTCTAGGGTACAAAAAAGACCTATCAGTACTAGAAAAAGTCCAGAGAAGAACGACTAGGCTGATTCCAGGGCTACAGGTGATGAGTTATGAGGAAAGATTAAAAGAGCTGAGCCTTTTCAGTTTTACCAAAAGAAGATTAACAGGAGACATGATTAAAATATTTAAAATTATGAAGGGAATTAGTAGCATCGGTTGAGAAGTGACTTTATAATGAGTTCATCAAGACACGAGAACACAGTTGGAAGCTTCTTAAGGGTAAATTTCACACAAACATTAGGAAGTTTTTCTTCACACAAAGCCACAGACACCTGGAATAAGTTTCCAAGTAGTGTGGTGGAAAGGAGAACCTTTGGGGCCTTTCAAAGCTACACTTTACAGTACTCAGATGTTAAGTTCAGCTCCTTGCTAAGTGCCTTGTGTGTACAGTTTAAAAGTCTGCCCCATGTTTGTATGGATTTTGGCTAGGTACTTAAGTTTTTCCTTTGACATGTTAAGTTGACTGGTGACTATAAACAGATCAGGTGTTAGTAAGTGTGTATTGTGATGGACTTGCCCCCTGTCTATGATTGACTCCAGCTTTGCCTATAGGATTGGCTCCAGCATGTGTGATCCAACACTCAAAGTTTATGTGGTATGATAGATATGTGTGTGTGTGTGTGTGTGTGTGGTCTGGCACCCCTTCTAGGGACTGTTATTTGCTTTGCATCTGATGCTTGCTGGGAATAGGCTTCAGATTCTCCATGATCCTGTTTTGCATCAGTGGGTTTGGAAGATGGATGAATCAATGACCAAAACAGGGGAATCTATACACCAGGTGCAGTATTAATGAACACCATCCCATTCCTCTTTAGTATGGTCCTCTCAAGGCTACGTACATACAATCCTCAAAGCACCTCTCCCTCACAGATGTACTGCCCAGCTCCAAGAAGCTATTTGCCCTTTTATTTGTAAAATAGAGCATAATGATGTCTTCTCTCAGAGTCCTGTAATTCTCTCCCATCTTAGGGGCACAGGATGGAGAAAGAATCCCATTTTTCCACATAAGGTTTGGACAAGTCCTGTGGAGAAGGAATCCATTCAGTATGCTAATTCCTGTATACATGAGTTAGGGATATTGATACTGAATATGATCATTTTTAAATTATATACCACTTTGTTTATTCAGTAAGAAAGTATTCTCTGTTCCATTGTCAACCACTACAACACCTTTGAGCCTGATAATCAAAATCAGGCACAAGCAAGTTCATGATTTCCACTCATTCTATTTAAAAATTTCAGAGATCTGGTCTATGTTCCTTATGTGAAGGAATGCCTGTTGGTGTGTGGCTCTCCACTTTCTGGTCTAAAGAAAAGACTTCCATTTGGGATAACAGGTGCCCCGTGTGAGGAAGGACAGCAAGCTGTGCTGGGTGAGAAACCTTTACATTATTGCTGACAGCTGCTTGGCAATAAGTAATGAAATATTTTTAGTACCTCACTTTTTAATAAGGTCCAAATGATCATGAATATAAAAAAGTATAACTTTGGTAGCATTTTAGGTACTGCAAAGATGCATCTATTACTAATATAATAAGACCATAACAAAGGCTTCTATTGGTCTAAGGAACATTGGTCTAATAAATGTAGAATACTAAAATAACTGCACTTTGGAATGGTCAGAAGTGGTTTAAGAGAGGTAATTGCATACATCTGTATCAGACCAGTGAGTCCTTTATGTCCACAAGTAATTTTACCAATCTATGAAAGGCTACACTGCACAAGGCTGAATTACCACTTTGTTGATGCTTTGTAAGTGTTAACATCAAAAGAAGCTTTTGTTAAGGTTTTTGGGATCCTCCTGAAACCACCACTATCAATAATGTAACCAAAATGAGCTGGGCAAATGAGGACACATACATAACAAGGGGTAGGAATGAAAATGAATTAGTGCTTTCATTATAAAAAATACAAACAAATCGAAACAATGTTCAAAGTGTAGGGCTCCAAAAATCTTCAAATTAAATACATAAATAATCCAACAAAAACAGTGATTGTGGTGGTTAAAACCAGTCAAATATTCCATTAAAATTGAGGTTAAAACACAGGCAGAGATCATCTCATTAAAAAGTCTGTCCTCGGTGCAACCCTTTAAATTCCACATCTCCTCTACTTACCTGTCAGCAGAGGAGATGCCCAACCGACAGATACAGCCAACCTTCTTAAACTGACCTGGGTCCCCACTGCCCATGGTTCCAAAGCAGGGATCGCGTCTCTGACTCTCGTTGCCTTCCAGGACTTCTGCAGAGAGGCACTTGCAAAATGCCTGGTCAGTCCAGCTCCAGGAGTTGCTCAGCTGGAGAGATCCACTACAGCAGCCCCAAGCGTTGGCCTCATGCTTTCCAAGGAGCTGTCTTCCCAGCTCTTGCTCTATACCTCTCTTTCTTGCACCAGCTCTCTCCAACCTCTTGCCTTTTCTCCCATCTTCTAACCTCCATCTCCATTCTTTTCTTTGTCCCCGGATGGCTTTCTCAACCACTTCTGCTGTGCCGGCTCCACAGAGGCATATAAGGAGCAATCAAGACAAATCACACCCTCAAATGTAGGTGTGCTCCATCTCAATCATCTCACCAATCAGCCGCATGAACAAACACACCTATGGAGATTGAGCCAAGCTAATTATTTATTCATTTAAAAACAAACCAATGATGCCCTAGCGGCGAACCTACTATTCCACATCTTATTATAAAACAGTACATGACTAATAGATACATTTTTACAGAACTATGGATTGTCCATTTAACATTTTCTCACATCCTGACACTATGTAGCACTGCCACATTAGGAGTTTTACATGTGTGTTTTGTATTGTGTCTTGTCAGAGAGATTCACATCATTGTACTTTTTTTTTCCAGAATTTATGCAGAAATATTTTGATGTGGAGGAAGCACAGATTTCCGGCCTCAGATTCTTCCTGGAGGCAGATCAAGCTGGTATGACATTTTAAATGGAACATATTTAAACTTCAGTAAAGCAATCATTTAGGTCAATCACTGTCTATAATGCGTTCTCATTGGTCAGATAATTAAAAGTCGCTCAAGTTGCTTCAAAGAAATTATTCTGATGAGGTGATCCCTTTCAAATTGAGAGCCCCCAAGGTTTGTAGTCTAAACAAACAAATGTGTATGAGTTTAGAGTCTAGAATTTAACACTTCTAATCTAAAAGAATACCAGGCTGTTCTCTTTCTTCTCTCAAAGCAGAAAGGCATTTGAGTGAAATTATTTTTAATTTTATATAATATGTCCTTCATATTACATGACATTCTTATGTACTAAGTTCAGAATTTGGGTTATGGAGGATGTTGTTGATCTAAAAGCCTATCTGTGTTACTCTTCTGTCTGTGCATTTATAGCATTTACAGTCACCTCCCAGTTCAAGGACATGCTTATGTCTATGATGAAGAATCATGCAGACTCTCCTGAAGTCCATCTTGAAGCCTGCAGGGTTCTGTACCAGCTCTCTGTGGCAGGTAAGATGCTTTATGTACTGTGCCCACTTGCTGTTTCATGTGAAATTGTACTGTATGTTACTTTTTTCACTCCTATTTTCTGTATTTATTTATTTGTCTACCACTAGTTTTATGAATTTACTGTATTTATGCTTCACAGCAACTGTGGCACAATAATTTCACTATGCTGTTATAGTATATGTGACAATGGAGATCTCTAATTTAATCTCTTATCTAATCTGTTATACTTTATTATAGGAACCTTAATAATTTTCAAAAACAGAGCAATGATGGCAATGATTTTGCCATCTTCTTTTAAACATCCATTTATAGAAGAGTTTCTGTCTATTGGCTTCATGAGCATCACATTTGTATTGTATTGGAAGTGAGGTGAGGAGAATGTGAATAGGAGGTTTAGAAGAACTGGAGCTGGTATGGTTGTGAGTAGTTAGGCTTTATAAGGGAAGGGAAAGGGACATGGTTTATAAAAGGTTATATATTAAATAAACCTCTAGGTGTATTACACATCTCAGACAGGTTGGAATCTAGTAATCAACATTAACATTTGCAGGGTGCCCTCTCTTGGAATGTATTTTGTAATGATGTAGTAAAAAATGCATTACATTTGTCATTCTAACACATGGCACATCACAAATATTTGTAGTAGTAAAATGCATTACTACAAATGTTTGTGGTGTGCCATATGTTGGAATAACAAATGCAATGCACATGTCTCTGCTATTGCTATTTGGTATGGTATTCATAAAAGCAGTGTTAATGTTTTTTTTTTTAACATATGTATTAACGAGCTACAACTAAAGATCTTTGAGCACTAATGCGTATCTAAATCCTTGACATTGTTGATCTCTTTAAGTAATGTTTTGGGAAAGGTGGTTGTGAAGTGAATTAAATATGCTCTAATGAAGATTAGTTGCTAAGTTTAATTTTTCTCTTGTTGGGCCAAAAATGACTGAGTACTGATTTGAGTAAACTAATGAAATTATAAATATATTCCCTGTGCTTTTGACTTTGGTTTTAAGTTGAAATAAAGCATTTAAAGATTATCAAATGAATAAAAAAGAACATCAATCTGAAATGTGTCAAGTGCCACAAGAACAAAGCAACATAGAAACAAATTAGGGCTGTTTTGAGTGTCCTTAAGTGGCTGACCTCTTTTACATGATTAATGCATTATAAACCATGGGGTTTTGGGAAATAGTCAGGAGTAAGGGGGGTTACTTTTATAGAAGGAGTGAGATGCTTAATAATGACTGGATGAATATTGTAATTCAGCACAAAACCTTATGACATATACAGTAAGTTATAAATCACACAAAAAATATGGTCACAGCAGTTGATATCCATCCATCCATTACCCAACCCGCTATATCTTAACTACAGGGTCATGGGGGTCTGCTGGAGCCATTCCCAGCCAACACAGAGCGCAAGGCAGGAAACAAACCCTGGGCTGGTCGCCAGCCCACCACAGGGCACATGCACACACACCAACCACACTAGGGACAATTTAGGATAGCCAATGCACCTGACCTGCATGTCTTTGGACTGTAGGAGGAAACCGGAGGAAACCCACGCAGACACAGGGAGAACATGCAAATTCCACGCAGGGAGGACCCAGGAAGCGAACCTGGGTCTCCTAACTGCGAGGCAGCAGCGCTACCCACTGGGTGCCAAACAACAGGTGCAGAACATTACAGCTAACCAATGTCACTTCCATTTCTTGGTTTAGGGGTGGGAATATAGTGCCAATAAGGTGTTATGATTTGTCACAATTTTAAATCAACTTTAAATGAATCAGCTTTGAATCATTTTGAATACCACCACTGGTCTTGTGTCGTATAATATTATGGCTACCTGCACCAATGTCTGTAAACACAGTTTATTAATGTGGGATTAAATATCTATTTGTGAAACCACACTAAACCAGCAAATAAAAAGAAGCGGTGTCCATGGCTCCAACCCAGCAAGGAGTTATAGCAATTATGGAATCCATCCATCCATCATCCGACCCGCTATATCCTAACTACAGGGTCACGGGAGCCAATCCCAGCCAACACAGGGCGCAAGGCAGGAAACAAACCCCAGGCAGGGCGCCAGCCCACCGCAGGGCGCACACACACCAAGCACACACTAGGGACAATTTAGAATCACCAATGCACCTGACCTGCATGTCTTTGGACTGTGGGAGGAAACCAGAGAACCTGGAGAAAACTCACGCAGACACGGGGAGAACATGCAAACTCCACGCAGGAAGGACCCGGGAAGTGAACCCAGGTCTCCTAACTGCGAGGCAGCAACGCTACCCACTGCGCCACCGTGCCCCCCTATGGAATCCAATCATACATAAAAAAAACTAATTTTCAACTCTTGAAAGCAGAAGAATTGATAGTTATCAAAGAGGTAATATAGGTGAGAGACGGAACATTAGTTTTCTAGCCATGCAATGACAAATGGGTTAACATGTCTTACATTAACCCGCTGCACAAAACAGAGATCGAGATAATGAAGAAGTGCCCAACTATCAAGAGGTGAACCGCCAGAATGAGGTCAGACAGCAGCACACCTTCAAATGAGACAGAGCCATAGTGTCACAGTCAGGGAACTTCTGCATATCACAGTGAGAAGATGCTGACTTCTGCACCTGCTGCCTTAATCATCCTCTTAAAATGCAGGTGGTCTCAAGGCAGGGGATACATGGTGCTAGAAGTAAAAAGCGTAGGGGGCATCTAAGTGAGAGGGTATGACACCTTGGACAGGAGTGGGCAATAATTCCACTGGATGCCAAATGGCTTTAAACAACCTTAGACAACTAGCACTGCTATCATTTGTGGAGGCAGAGACATCAGCTCAAAATTAAAAAGTACAAAATTAGGAAACAGTTATACAATTATAACTGTTTTAGATGACAACTCCATGCTGATGGTCTTTAAAGAGAAAACCTGCTTTATTTAAATAAAATTAACAGGTCACAGATTCTTTTGAGATTCTATCTGTGTTTTTTTTTCACAAAAAATCACCAAAATAGACATTTAAAATTGCATATGAGGATGGCATTAATTGCATGTTCACAAATTTCAAGTGACTATGGCTGAACTCTTCTTTTGTTGCAACACTAAACCTTGAATCAGCTAGCAATGGATTTTTTCAGGCAACTGTTAGCATAATGAGTCATCCTGGTATGACAATTTAACAGTCTTTGGTTTTTTAATTACAGCCTTGGAGCGGGGACTGGAGAAAGAGCTTCTACACAGTCCTGAAGTAATAAGCTGTATACTGAAGGCAATCAGGAGCTATTCCACAGAAATCAAGCTGCTTATACTTGCACTCAATATTTGTATGATTCTGTCAGAAAATGGTAAGTTCTATAAATGGTTATGCTTCAGCAGATTTAGCTATACTTAAAAGCTGAATTTCAACAATCAAAAATGTTTACTGTATAATACATCTCATATTCTCAATATTAGACTAAAGGTTTGTACAAACACTTGACAACAAATTATATGATTCCAGCGTAGGCGTAATTATTTTCTCAGGGTCATGTAATGAATCACTGGTGTGAACTGAATCTTGTGGTTTCAATTCTAGCTCCTTAGTCATTAGGCATGTTGCAGCCTACTGTATATAAAATGTGTATTACCTAACTTTATGAAAATCAGTGCTAAATATCATATGACAAGAAAACATTAAACAAACATCATGTATAACATCAGTTTTATGATTAACATAGTACAGCATTCAATAGCCTGCCAGTAATATTAATTTCATTTTGTCCTATATGACATCTTTTGCTGCAGGTTGACCCAGAGCACTTCCCATAAATGCAAAGTGACACTGAAAGTATCACCAACAGGTCAAATTAGATATGGTCTGCTAGAGTCAGTCAGCAATCTTAAGAACAAATAAATGGTATAGAAAATATTTGCTATATTTTATAACTGATAGAGTTTTCTATTGAAAAGCACCTTCTTGTGATTGTCTCTAGTATTGTGTTTTCAGACATCAAGGTTCTGAACCAAAAAACATAATTTTGAGTTTGTTTTCTTCTGGGTTTCTCACCATTTTACCTATTTGGTGCAATTCACGTGGAGTCACTTTAGCACTTCCCTATTACTTACCTGATGATTTTTCATCTTCCTCCATGGGAAAATATTCTGTTCTGCTCCCATTGATACAACCCGGGTAGCCCATGAGTTTGGTGTCAACTGTTTCGGTATTTGTAGATGCTTAGAACAATGATATAAAATTTGTAATTTTTACTGCATACTCAAGCAGTTCATATTTGAGAATTAAATACGAATATGAGACAAACATCTAGAATGTTAACTTTAACTTCTAGAGATTTCCTGTTGTCACAAAAACAATCACCAGACATCAAAAAGGTTTGGGGCAGCCACCCGTATAATATGTCCTGGCTGCAAATGGGTAATTTTGCTGAGGTGTTCACAGGTTTGAGTCCAAAACAGAACTGATTTGATGGTGAAAATGTGGTGGCTTTAAAGGCCGGTGCAGGAAGTGAAGTCATCAGGCCCAGAACCGGAAGTGACGTCCTCAATAATGCTGGAACCGAATGTGACGTCAACATTGGCACCAGTACCGGAAGTGCCGTCATCAATGACGTTGGTACTAGAAGTGATGTCATCAAATAGCGCTGGGACCTAGTGGGATTTCCCGTGAATGGTCTGCAGGGAATTGAGAGAGAAAGCCACCCTCTGGTCTGGCGTGGTACTACTATTATTCAGGCTGCCTCCAATTGCATGTGTGTGACATTGTACATATTGCTTTAATGATATAGCATAATACCACTTTTTGTGAAATATTCTCTATAATATAAAATTATTAAACCTGCTTAATCCAGTTCAGGGTTGCAGGGTGCCAGAATTTGTCCCAGAATCGCCAGACCATTTCCAGGCCTACTAATGCAAACATCAACTGGGACAAGCTTAGAGTCACCAGTTAGACTAACCTGCATGTCTTTAGTGATGGTGAGGAAAAGAAAACATTCAATTACGAGGAAAATGTCCAAAACTCCCTAAAGATTACAACCAGGCAAAGGGCTGAAGTATAGGCTGCTGGATCTGAAACCAACCACTGCACTACAATGCTACCAAATTCTAAAATATTTACTTGTACATAGAAATACTCACACCTAAAAGGCGATATATGGTACATTTGCCTCATATTTATCTTATCATTTGAAATCCTACAGCCTCTACCCATTATACAGTTGTGTGTGTGTAACAGAATTAGTGGACCTTCTCTCCTTTTTAAGTTCCTCTAACTCTATTACACACTGTATTATCAGTACAGGGCTGTAGGATAGGGGGTTACAAGAAGGTGCCAAACAACAGGTGCAGAACATTACAGCTAACCAATGTCACTTCCATTTCTCGGTTTAGGGGAGGGAAGATCATGCGATTATAGCCACAGGTGCTATGAGCTCATGACACCCACCTGTTCTCACTCATAATGCTCGGTGACAAGCTTTTAGGATTCAGATGAGGACTTCAGACTGGCACTAAAGATGGCACTCTGTTTAGACCCCTCTGTTTTGTTAAAGCAGTCTGCAGATTTTTAGTAGAGAATATGTTAAAACACAGCTTATAAATATGCAGATCAAATTTGAAAAATTTAATAAACCTGACTAATTCATTGCATTGTTCTTTTTTATTTTGGCTGTTTGTTCTGTTCTTCTTTTCTGGGTATTTGGTCAGAGGTTCACAACTCAATGCTATCTTACGTGGATATTAATCATTCTACGCTAGGTAATGGACAGGAAGGGATCAGATACCCTGACAAAATATACAGAAACACATGATATTCAAATGTACTTAGCCATGAAATACAAACTGAAAGTTTATTCACTTCTTGAGTACTGTAGGGTGTTATTTCTGGTGTAATGATAGCATATTGTAAAACAATAACATAAAGGTGGATAAGTCTGTTTGAGTATAAGTATGTGGACTCAGGGTTACAGCTTCTAACCTGAGCTTGTATGAAGACATACAGTGGGATGCAAAAGTTTGGGCAACCTTGTTAATAGTCATTATTTTCCTGTATAAATCGTCGGTTGTTACGATAAAAAATGTCAGTTAAATATATCATATAGGAGACACACACAGTGATATTTAAGAAGTGAAATGAAGTTAATTGGATTTACTAATTTTTGTGCAAAATTTACCCTTAACAAGTATACAACTATAGCCCTGTGTTCATGTTGAACTCTTTTTAAAGTAATAGTACTAATGATACAGACACTGTACTAGTTTGCTTCATAATTTTAAATACTTCAATCATGTCTCTTCTTAATCTTCTTTTGCTTAAACTGAAAACGCTCAGCTCTTTTATCCTTTCCTCATAATTCATCCCCTGTAACTCTGGAATCTGCTAAGTTAGTCTTCTCTGATCTTTTTCCAGTGCTGCTATGTCTTTTTTTTGTTGTTAGGAGACCAAAACTGCACAAAGTACTTCAGATGAGGCCTGACCAGTGTATTATAAAGCTCGAGTATAAACACCTTGGACTTCTACATATCACGCTATATAACCTTCTGAACATAGTTTGAAAGCTGATCGTCCACTATGACTCCTAAATCCCTTTCATATTAGTACTTTGAATTTTCAGACCTCCCATTGTGTATTCAAACCTAAAATTATACCCACTAGCATTTACTTACATTAAATTTATTCTGCCACAAATCTGACCAAGCCTGTATGCTGTCCAAGCCCCTCTGTAATGATTATCTGCAAAGCCACCGAGCTTGATATCATCTGCAAACCTAACCAGCTTGTTATTTATATTCCTATCCAAATCATTTACATACAGAAACAGACTTCATGAGGGTGGCCCAACGTCCTCTAGTGGGTCCTGTGCTCACTGCCCAGCACCGTGGAGCTAGATTGGCATTTGCCATAGAATACCAGAATTGGCAGGTCCACCATTGGTGTCCTGTGCTTTTCACAAATGAGAGCAGGTTCACCCTGAGCACATGTGACAGACGTGAAAGGGTCTGGAGAAGCAGTGGAGAATGTTATGCTGCCTGTAACATAACATTCAGCATGACCGGTTTGGTGGTGGGTCAGTGATAGTCTGGTAAGGCATATCCATAGAGGGATGAAATCCTTGGACCTATTGTCAGACCCTATGCTGGTGCAGTGGGTTCCTCCTGGTGCATGACAATGTGGCAAGAGTATGCAGGCAATTCCTAAAGGATGAAGGAATTGATTGAGACTGGCCCCCATGCTCGCCTGACCTAAATCCAATAGAACACCTCTGGGACATTATGTTTCATTCCATCAGATGATGCCAGGTTGCACCTCAGACTGTCCAGGAGCTCAGTGATGTGCAGGTCCAGATCTGGGAGGAGATCCCCCAGGACACCATCCGTTGTCTCATTAGGAGCATGCCCTGATGTTGTCAGGCATGCATACAAGCACATGGGGGCCATACAAACTACTGAGTATGATTTGGAGTTACTGCAATGAAATTTTGGCAAAATGGACTGGCCTGCCGCATTATTTTTTCACTTTGATTTTCGGGGTGTCTTTGAATTCAGCCCTCTGTACGTTGATAATTTTCATTTCCATTAAATGATGTGGCATCCTTTTGTTCCTAACACATTCCCCATTTTTTATCAGTTTATATATATATATATATATATATATATATATATATATATATATTAAAAACAGTAGCAGCCCTAGCACTGACCCCTGAGAGAAACCACTTTTGTCATCACCCGATTTTGATAGGGTTCCTAGCACCATAACCCTCTGCATGCAGGTTGGTGACCGAGTGTGGCCAATAGCAGCCCATCAAAGTTGACAGGTTCCAGCCTTCATCTGTCCTGTATTGGAATATGCCAGTTCAGAAAATGACCGATCAAACAAATGACTCCTGTCCACTTTGTAAACAGATGTTTTGGTTTCAGATTTGCTTCATATATTATAGTTTTATTGTATTTATTAAAATACTTATTACCTTTGTAAAAATAGGAGCAATTTAATACAAATGAATACCAAACTTTTTATTTTCTGCACAATTTGTAGAAGATGCTGCTCTGGCTTTTGGAAAATTAGGTGGAGTCCAGGACCTTCTTAATGTGATGAGGACATTTCCTGACAACATGGAGATCTGCAGACTGTGCTGTAGGACACTCTGGGGTTTAGTGCTCAACAGTAAGACAATTAAACAAATACTGCACACACAAGTAAATTCTTTGTCAAGTTGGGTATTTTCCTGAAAGAAAATGACTTGCTTTCTTTTATATTTACATCTCTACTCTATCAATGATTCTGCTTTCATGAGTTGTATCACACAGTACACTAAGTTATATATTAAGTCTTAAATACTTAATGCAAAAATTGTAAATTACATTATACAGTGCATCTGTTATAAAATCTACTGAATCAATGTCTATAAATGCTCCACAAAACTGAAAACAGCAAAAAAGGGACATGAATTGCATTAATATTGTCCTGTTTATTTCTAGAGAATAATGCAAGGATAGCCTGTGCAGAGGGAGCTGTGGACACACTATGCAGTATAGGAGAGGCTCATCTCCTAGATGGAGGTCTAATGGAGTCTATGTGCTCTGCATTATGGTCTTTGACTTTACAAGGTGAGCTCATTTCACTTTCACTATATATGGATATTTCTTCCTAACTGAAAACATTACAGTCATATACTATGCTGAGAAATGTTTATGCTGTATATTATGAATGCACTGTAAACTACGCAATGCATACAAGCAGCATTTAGGGCAGCCCTTGGCTGGATGTATTGTAATTCAAAATAGCTGATAGTAGATATCTCACTGACACTCTTGTTTAGCATTTATTGTGTATCCCTATTTAAAATATCATTGTTAACTAGCCGAGGTATCCAGCGTTGCCCGGATATATATGTAGAAACGTTAAAGGAAAGAAAGCAAAGGATTGTGCATTTTTAAATGGTGACTCTGTTGTTATTGCTAGCTGTCCCATCCATTATTCCCACTGCCTCTCTATGAATGTGAGTCAAGAATTTATTGTTTTTGGGTGTGATTGGATTCCAGAATTGTGGTAACTCCATGCTGGATTGTATCCATGAATACTGTCATGTCTGACTCATTCTTTTAGTTCAAGGTGGAAGAAAAGCTGAAAAAGCAGGAATTAAACAAACAACCCTTTAATTCTTCTCTGTGCTGCATTACACTTCCACTCTCGATCAAACCTCACCTAACACCCCCCTGCAAAAGTACAAAATGCTTCTTTTTATATTACAGTAGATAGAAGCAGCACATGGAGTTGCCCGAGTAGATAAGTGATGTTAAGCTCTGGTCATGTTGTATTATTGTCTGGCTTCAGTTTGTTCAGATTTTTCACTTGCTCTGAGCCAGCAGGTGGCACTGGTGTGCAAGCTGTGGTACACAGGGGCCAAAAACTCACTTGCAACCTTGCAAAATTACTTCAAGATAAGTCAAGGGGTGTAGGATTTTATAGGGAACAGACAGACAGATATTCTTTTATATATATGTATAAAATACTGGCACAGATCTGGGATATAGTTTGCAAAGCTACTTATACTAAAGAATTTTGTTTTTCTTCAGATGCTACACTATAGATATAGTGTTGGCAATTCTGAAGGTTTCAGCCAATTTCGCAGGCACATGCAGCGACTTCCTAAACCATGCCATGAGCAACGGTACCACACATTACAGAAGTTGGACTACAAAGCAGTAGCATGCATGATAAAACAAAAGGGCAGTGAGATAAAAGAAAAACATAACAGTAAAAAAAATAGCCCAGAGATTTATTATTCAATATTGCAAAATTCAGCATAAACAAAATTCACAGGTAATTCAAACTTCAAAATATTTTAAAACACTATGCAGAAAAAAAATCTGTACTATTCATTGTCCAAATAATAGCTGAAACCTCATCATGCTGATGTTATAAAACATGAAAGTAAACACCCAAAATCAAAATCTTAGGCTAAACCAGTTCAAGAAAAACAGCAATATTTTAAAATAATTCAAACAAGAACAGGCCACAAAACAAAGCTTGTCAATCCTATTCATGAAATTGCTCCTAAATAACACTGAACCCTAGACTACCAGCATACACATCATGTGATTACAACTCTGAACTGGATAAGCAAGCAAGAAAACGTGTGGCTGGGTATATATAGAGAAGTTATGTCGGTCTTCTTACCTGGTCCAGAGCCCACGACTGCGGCTCCAAAACTGCATTATAATTAACACCTAAGGTCACCAGTGGTGAGACCCTATTAAGAATCTTTTACAACGGATATGTGTTTCCATTGTTTTTCCAGGTAATATAACAGAAGATCAATATGAAAAGATCACCAGTCTTCTTCTGGATGCCATTAAAAATCACTTATCAAGACAAACAGCGGTAAAAAATGCCTGCTCAGCCTTGGCCAGTCTAGTCAGCGCATCAGGTGAGGCACATTGAATAACTACTGCTAAGAAGAAATGAAAAAGGTCCAATTTCTTTGTTTCAATAGTAAAAAGATCTTTCTAGTGACTCATTGAGAATAACAAATTATGTGATTTTCCATGTTTTATGTAAAACTAGTCAATGTACTTGTAGAATGTGTTAAGGAAGTAAGCAAAGGTTTATCTGTTAAATGATGACCTTGTTTTTCTTGCTAGTTTTCCTGTCTGCCTGTCTATCAATGATTCTGCTTTCATGAGTTGCATCACACAGTACACTAAGTTATATATTATCAAGTTAGAATCTATATTTGCAGTGTGTGGGGAACAGAAGAATCTATAGAAAACATATGCAGGCACAGGAATAAGTGCAAATTGAACTCAAACAATGTGCTGATATAAATGTGGTATTTATTATTGGCTGTTTGTGTGATGTATCAGTCGAGTTACAAGCTAGAACTCAATGCCCCAGACTGACAAAGCAAAAACAGGATTTTAGAAATTTTTGCACATTTATTAAAAAACCTTGACATTCAGACTTGTTATTCAGTACTTAGTTGAAGCCCTTTTGACAGTGTTCATGGATTCTTCTTATGTATGATGTGACAAGCTTCATACAACTTTATTAGGGGATTTCCTGCTATTCTTCTGTGCAGATGCTGTCAGGCTCTGTAAGACTGGATAAATGCCATCACTGAACTGGTATGACCTGGTCTCTCAAATGGGTTTAAGTCTAGGCTCTGGCTGGGCTACTCAAGAACATTCCTGTGTTGCCTTTGCTTTGTGTTTAGGGTCATTGGAAGGTTAACTTTAGGCCCACGTTAACAGTCCAGACCACTTTGGAGCAGGTTTTTCATTACAGATATTTCTGTATTTTGCTCCATTTAGTTTTCAGTCCCTGCTGCTGAAAAATAACCCCACAGAATGTTGCTGCCACCATAGTGCTTCATCATTGCAATGGTATTGAGCAGATGTTCAGTGGTGTCTGATTTCCTCCAGATGTGATGCTTAGAACTGAGACTAGACAGTTCCACCTTGATTTTACCAGACAAGAGAATCTTGTTTCTCATAGTCTGAGGGTATTTTAGGGGCCTTTTAGCAAACTTCAAGTTGTCTGGGAACTCTGCCATAAAGCTCAGCTTAGTGGAGTATTGCAGTGGTGGTTGTCCTTCTGAAATTTTCTCCCATCTCCACACAGGTTCTCTGGAGCTCAGCCAGAGTGACCATTGAGTTCTTGGTCACCTCTTCTACCAAGGTCCTTCACCCCTGATTGCTTAGTTTGGCCAGGCAGCCAGCTGTAGAAAGTCATGGTTGTTCCAAACGTCTTTCATGTAAGAATTATGGAGACCACTATGGGAACCTTCAGTGCTGCAGAAATATTCTGTAGCCTTCCCCAACCGGCTTCCTGGCTTGTTCTTTTAGCTCTAATACAGATGTGTAGCTCGTGGATCTTCTATAGACACATGTGTGTGTTTCCTAATCATGACAATCAATTGAACTGACCACAGGCAAACACCAGAATAGGTGCAGAAGCATCTCAACGATAATCAGTAGAACGGGATGCGCCTGTGCCAGATTTTAAGTGTTGTAGTAAAGTGTCTGGATACTTGTGTCGGTATGATATTTCACTTTATACTGCACTACCATGCCACATTTAAACTAATTTTTCCCCTTATCAAACAGCACGCAATACCAAAGAATAGCAAAACTATTTAATATGCAGTATATA
>JANRMT010062804.1:18215901-18240757 GCA_026402145.1 Polypterus bichir lapradei | reverse complement strand
TCTTATAAATGTAAAAATCATGCTGCTATGCTTTTCTGAATGTCGAATGAAAGAAAAGAAAAAAAAAAATACCAGCTAATTAAATGAGCTCAGTGTTATCAGGTGTTGTCACTGATTAGGAATCCGGTTAGAACAAAAACCTGCAGCCACAGGGGTCTACCAGGACCAAGTTTGGGAAATACTGGTTTAGGGGAAGGCTACAAAAAGCTATCTCAGAGGTTTAAACTATCAGTTTCAACTGTAAGAAATATAATCAGGAAATGGAAGGCCACATTTGGCTTAATTTTTCATGACTTTCCACGTTTTCCAGGACCAGTATGAACCCTGTAGATTTATTTTCATAAACTGACATGCTTCTTTTTAGGTACTGAGGTATTCCAGGTTAATTTCGTTTTGTGTAAGCCATTAGGATACCTGGTGTCTGAACAGATCCCAAAATACACAATGTTACACTAGTCATCATACTTTATGTAAAAATGTATTGTTACAGGTAGCTTACAGCTACTTCCCTTACCAAATGACAAGTAAATGGGTTTTGAAGTATCTTGTGGAAGTTCAATTACAGTATTAAATACACACCTCCGCAGTGGGCTGGCGTCATGCCTGGGGTTTGTTTCCTGCCTTGTGCCCTGTGCTGGCTGGGATTGGCCCCCCGTGACCCTGTAGTTAGGATATAGCTGGATAATAGATGGAAATACACACCTTGTGTGAATATACCTTGAGATCATCACATTTGTTTATGTATGCTGATCACATGCATTTTTGCCATAACCCTTAATAGTGCCAACTAACAAAAGTTTGCTAATATGAATTACCTAATAATCGTACACAGAGGCTGATTTACTAAATATAGATTTTTGAATGCTAACATACAGTACATACTTATTAGTCTTAAGGTAAGGTAAAGTCTATCTAGCCTATGACAATCAGATATTCTGATTACACTCATTCTGTGCTCTTTTATAGTCTGCACTTTTCTCCTTGAAACTTCAAAATTACCATAAGATTCTTTGTAAAACTCTAAATATAAATGCAAGTAAAATGTTTAAATAACTGAATTTAAAATGTTATGTGTCAATGTAAATGCTAGTGAAATAGTAACTTTCATTTCCAATGAATATACACTGATCAGCCACAACATTAAAACTACTGAGCGGTGAAGTGAATAGCATTGATTACCTTATTACAATGGCACCTGTCAAGGGTTAGCTATATCAGGCAGCAAATGAACAGTCAGTGCTTGAGGGTGATGTGTTGGAAGCAGGAGAAATGGGCAAGCGAAAGGATCGGAGTGACTCAGACAATGGCCAAATTGTGATGGCAAGATGACTGGACCAGAGTATCCCCAAAACAGCAGGTCTTACAAGGTGTGTTCCTGGTATGTAGAGGTTAATAATTTCCAAAACTGATCCAAGGAAAGGCAACTGGTAAACTAGTGATTGGGTCACGGTTGGCCAATGCTCAATGATCTGCGCAAGGAGCAAAGGCTAGCTTGTCTGGTCCGATCCCACAAAAGAGCTACTGTAACACAAATTGCTGGAAAGCTTTATGATGGCCATGAGTGAAAGGCATCAGAACACCCGGTGTATTCGCAGACCAGTCAGAATGTCTGTCCACTGCTGAAGGCACTTAACAATAAGCACAAGTGTCAGAACTGGATCATGGAGAAATGGAAGAAAGTGGCCTAGTCTGATGAGTCACATTTTCTTTTAGATTATGTGGACGGCTGTGTGTGTGTGTGTCCTTTACCTGTGGAAGAGGTAGTAACATGATGCACTATGGGAAGAAGGCAAGCCGGCGGAGGCAGTGTGATGGTCTGGGTAATATTCTGCTAGGAAACTGTGGGTCTTGGCACTCATGTGGATGTTACTTTGACAAATACCACCTACCTAAAGATTGTTGCAGACCATGTACACCCCGTCACGGCCACTGTATTGCCTAATGGCAGTGGTTTCTTTCAGTAGGATAATGCACCCTACCACACTGGAAAGGTTCTAGAGGAATGGTTTGAGGAGCATGATAAAGAGTTCAAGGTGCTGACTTGGCTTCCAAATTCCCCAGATCTCAATCTGATCAAGTATCTGTGGTACGTGCTAGAAAAACAAGTCTGATCCATGGAGGCCCCACCTCACAACTTATAGAACTTGGTGGTCTTGTGGAGTCTATGCCTCGACAAGCCAAAGATGCTTTGGCAGGACCTGCACAAAATTAGGCAGGTGGTTTTAATGTTGTGGCTAATTTGCTTTATTACATGCTGCTTTACCTTTTTATTTACAACTCCCACAGTGTTTAAACTGCAATTTTCTAGAGATGAAGCTCCCTTTTAAAAATGTGTGCATTTAATTGTCTAACTTAAAGGATGATTTTTTTTTTTTTTTGCTTATTTAACAGGAAATCACAGACCTGGCAGAGGCAGCTGCTCTGAAAATGCAAGAGTAAAGAGAAGATTAACTATTCAGTTCATTTTGTTTAGTTATTGTAGAATGTGAAACTTTCTTTTACTTTCATTATACACACTCTGAACATAAAAACAATGTAAATAAAATGTATTATTGTTTAAGGAAAGAAGCACACAATTATGACTTTTTTTTTAAAAATATGTAAAACAATAGTATCAGCAGTCTTCAGTTTTTTCACAAATATAAATTTAATTAAAATTGTACAAAGCAGTATGGAATTGGCTTAACGCTACTTTTTTACAAACTGGAATTCCGTAAAAGAACCAGAAATGACAATTACACCTCCTTGACTGTCTCTTTGATAGATTAATTTCCCATCCAAGATAACTAAGGAGAACATAGCACAGAAAACTGGGAACGCCACACCTATCAGTTTTCTAGTCAAAAGATGACAGAGTCCAAGGCAAACTGATTGATAAGAAACACAAGATATAATTCACAAGGAGAGGTGGAATAGGCAACTTGTCCTGGAAATACAGAAGTGACCACATCTGTCAGGCCTCAATAAGCTGATCATCTTTGACTTTTGCCTTCTCCAACTTCTTGACTTTAAATCTTTCCCTAATTGCTGCTTCCCATTGTTTTCTTACCATTGTATAAAGTCTCATTGCTGCCTGGGCATCCTGTACCTAAACACCAAAACAAAACAATAGTAACAATGTAGTAATTATCTTGGACCACTCAGTAATTACAGTTCAATTCAGCTACTCAATTTGTGAACTACAAAACTTCACTGTGTCCTAGTTTTTATTAAACAGATATTCCCTGTATGGACAATGGGGTGGGGAGCAGAGAGCTGCCCTTGTAGCTTCATGTTAGGGGCCCGCTTACTCACTTGAGTCAGAGGAATTCTCCTTTACCTCAACTCCTCCCTGTGTTAGGTTGTGAAACCGAGATAGGCAGACCCCTAAGCAATGTCTCAACGGTGACACCTTCCTGTACCCACTATTTCCAGGACAGGACTTGGCCTCTGCAACTTTAAATTGAATTAAGCAGATTTGATCATACACTGCTGGACTGGAATGTGGCATGGTTCCAGCCATCAGCAGCATCATGTGACAGGCAACATTGTGTAACCAATCAAATACAATTTGCAGTGGTTTTTTTTCCCCTCTTCAGAATGTTTATAAATACACTCTGTACAAGCATCTCCATTTTACCTATGGCCACCTAAAGTTTGCTTCCACATTAAGTATAAAGCCAACTTCAACCATGCCTATCACTTTAGTGGTTTAGAATTTCACTACCCGAGATCCACATTTGGGCCAGCTCCTCAGATCACAGTTGAAAAGGAAAAGGGTATTCCACCAAAATTACAACCATTCAGCTCTGACAAGTGATGTACAAATTTGTCATGCCAAAATCCTGTGATGTTATGTCTTAAGTGCTTAGGGGACTTTGAATATTCAAAACAGAATTACAATTTTCCAAGACGTACTACGCATTCAAAGTTTGGATATAAATATGAAAGCCCTACTAAGTGGGCCCAGGAGGTGCAACCACATCCAACAAAATCTGTGTGTCGACACTGCTGTCGTCAATACTAAAGATAATTGGCTTCTTTTGATCAATTTTACTTTACAAATATTAATGGATCCAGTTATCATAAAGTACAGTACCCCAGTGGAACATTCTTTGAAGTGTCCATTTTTTCCAAAATTCTATGTCAAGTATTTGTTTTCTATATTTGCAGAGACCTTTTCCAAATTTACGCCAGCTCTTAATTTAGAGATGCTCCGATCAGGTTTTTTTAGGGGCATTACAGATTTCATGTTACTAGAATTGGATGATTCTGTATTTGTTTCCTTTTTTTCCCTTATTTTACATTAAGCTCCTGCACAACCAGTCGTACAGAAGCCTTATGTTCCATATTAAAAGTGGTACACTAGACTGCAAACCACTGGTGTTACTTGTTCATTTTTTTTTCAACAAAATTTAATTCATTTCAATTCAATTCCGTTCAGTTACCATAAAAATACTAAAATAAATAAATTCCTCTTAAAACAAACTTTTTTAAACTAATAAATCATGCACAAAATATTTACCAATAACATACATGCCATAAAAGAAAAGAAAATGCCTGTCAAGCCAAAACTCTAACAACATGTTTATAAGGAATTTATAAAGAAGATACAATTCTAACATCCTTAATAAGTTTACTCCTAAAATCGACACATTTGGCTCATAAGCTAACAATCCTGATGTTTACTAAGCAGTGAAGGCAAATTTTTCTTTATCTTTTGTGTTCATTAAGGAATACTTATGGAGGCTTTGAAGTCACTTCAGTTTATTTTTTTTTTATCACGGCACCTCGTTACTCTCTGGTAAGAGAAAGCCACCACAAACTTGTCTTGAAGTCTACTTATGCAAGATGCCAAGCTTTTTGGGGTTCCCCCCACCCCCTATCTTTGGCTCTCTAAGCAGGAAAACACTCATTTGTAGACCATTTTTGGACCCATCTTTGTGCAGGATAGTAATCCAATTGGTATGTTCAACAAAAATGATGAAGAAGACTTGAAATTATGCATGCACCATCAACTGAAACCTGGAGGCTCACCTCCTAATGAGAGATGAAGTTTGGAGACCAGTAATATAGGCATGTGGACTGTCCTTATGTTATTTTGAGGTTGTTCATCACAAATATGATATTTTTGATATTTTATTCTTTACTGGTGGTCCTAGGCATCAAGAAGCCACTTCCAAATGGTTAAAAATGATGAATTTCAAACATAAGCATGTGAATTATTGTTTTAGACTATTTCAAGGTCAGTGATTACAAATATGATGTTATATTTGATTTTTTATATTATAATCAGGAACATTTAGAAGCACACATTTTAATATTTCAAATATTTGATTCAACTATTTTTGTTCATTATGTACTTCTACCTCATGAAATAAATCATTACATTTTTTACGAACACCACAAGTTAGGTTGGCTTACGCTAATTCAGACTTTTTCTAATTAAGAATCTTAGTTTATCTCTGCCTGTTTTCTGACTCCAAATTTTTGATTGTGATTTGGTTTTGGTTAAAGATTTTTGAATTTCAGTAGCTCATTTTTAATTCCGCATCTTCTGTTCATATTGTTTTTTTCTTTACTGTCTTAATCAGGTCAGTACAAACACTCAGAAAGACAGGACAGTAGGAACACACCAAATATGTTAAAAATATGTGTTTAGAACAACTGAAATATCAATAAAAAAGCCTCTTTAGAAAACTGATCAGAAATCTTCCTTTTTTTTTTAAATGATTTGTTCATTTTAATGTTTCTCTAGTTTTACTATTTTTCCATGTAATACAAAGCTGATACTTACAGAACTGTGTTCAGATTCTTGGACTTTAACATTCAGAATTTTCTGACAGAGCAGTTTAAGAGAAGGACGTCCACTCTGCTCCAAGGAAAACAATATTAGTCATATCCATAATATTATAATGCATTATATTTCAGTGTCAGTGTTTACAGTCAAAAACATTTATACCTTTACTTGCTGTTTGAAAGGTTTGTACTTCTGTGTGTCTCGAATATTTTTCTTTGGATGGTCCAAAAACAAAACCTGCATCAAACAAATAAAAAAATATAGTGCATGGTATCAATATCATTGCCTACCCAGTGCCCTGCAATAACCTACCTTTTATAAACACAAACATTAACTTATATTGTAACAGAGAAATAAACAGACAATGGGCAACACCAAAAATTAAAATGAATAGGTCAACATACTCATTAAGGGTGGCACGAACAATAGTTGGTTCTGCTGCTTCATGGTGGAATCTGCACATTTTAACAATGTCTCTGTGGGTTTCCAAGTTTTCCTTCCACATCCCCAAAGTTGAACATAATAGGTTAATTGGTAATACTAGTGTGACTACAAGTGTGAGTGAGTGGGCACTGTAATGAATTGGCATTCCCATTTTCTGCCTTGTACCCATTAACTTCCAGTCCCACACAACCCAGAATTAGATTATGTGGGTTTCAGGAGGCCTAATTGACTCATTTAAACAAACTACAGTTATATGAAAAAGTTTGGGAACCCCTCTCAGCCTGCATAATAATTTACTCTATTTTCAACAAAAAAGATAACAGTGGTATGTCTTTCATTTCCTAGGAACATCTGAGTACTGGGGTGTTTTCTGAACAAAGATTTTTAGTGAAGCAGTATTTAGTTGTATGAAATTAAATCAAATGTGAAAAACTGGCAGTGCAAAAATCTGGGTCCCCTTGTAATTTTGCTGATTTGAATGCATGTAACTGCTCAATACTGATTACTTACAACACCAAATTGGTTGGATTAGCTCGTTAAGCCTTGAACTTCATAGACAGGTGTGTCCAATTATGAGAAAAGGTATTTAAGGTGGTCAATTGCAAGTTGTGCTTCCCTTTGACTCTCCTCTGAAGAGTGACAGCATGGGATCCTCAAAGCAACTCTCAAAAGATCTGAAAACAAAGATTGTTCAGTATCATGGTTTAGGGGAAGGCTACAAAAAGCTATCTCAGAGGTTTAAACTGTCAGTTTCAACTGTAAGGAATGTAATCAAGAGATGGAAGGCCACAGGCACAGTTGCTGTTAAACCCAGGTTTGGCAGGCCAAGAAAAATAACAGGAGTAGCATATGCGCAGGATTGTGAGAATGGTTACAGACAACCCACAGATCTCCTCCAAAGACCTGCAAGAACATCTTGCTGCAGATTGTTCTACAATTCAGAGTAATTTGCACAAAGAACATCTGTATGGCAGGGTGATGAGAAAGAAGCCCTTTCTGCACTCACACCACAAACAGAGTCGCTTGTTGTATGCAAATGCTCATTTAGACAAACAGATTCATTTTGAAACAAGTGCTTTGGACTGATGAGACAAAAATTGAGTTATTTGGTCATAACAAAAAGCACTTTGCATGGCGGAAGAAAAACACCGCATTCCAAGAAAAACACCTGCTGCCTACTTTCAAATTTGGTGGAGGTTCCATCATGCTGTGGGGCTGTGTGGCTAGTTCAGGGACTGGGGCCCTTGTTAAAGCCGAGGGTCGGATGAATTCAACCCAATATCAACAAATTCTTCAGGATAATGTTCAAGCATCAGTCACAAAGTTGAAGTTACGCAGGGGTTGGATATTCCAACAAGGACACAATGACCCAAAACACAGTTCGAAATCTAAAAAGGCATTCATGCAGAGGGAGAAGTACAACGTTCTGGAATGGCCGTCACAGTCCCCTGACTTGAATATCATCGAAAATCTATGGGTTGATTTGAAGCAGGCTGTCCATGCTCTGCAGCCATCAAATTTAACTGAACTGGAGAGATTTTGTATAGGGGAATGGTCAAAAATACCTCCATCCAGAATCCAGACACTCATCATAGGCTATAAGAGGCATCTAGAGGCCGTTATATTTACAAAAGGAGGCTCAAGTAAGTATTGGTGTAATATCTCTGTTGGGGTGCCCAAATTTATGCACCTGTCTAATTTTGTTATAATGCATATATTCTGTTAATCCAATAAACTTAATGTCACTGCTGAAATACTACTGTTTCCATAATGCATGTCATATATTAAAAGGAAGTTGCTACTTTTTAAGCTCAGCCAATGATAAACAAAAATCCAAAGAATTAAGAGGGTTTCCCAAACTTTTTCATATGACTACATGTTAGCTGCTGGTTTACCAATTAGCAGCACTTCCCCTAAGACTGCCATAATGCACTTTCAGTCTCTGGGTTGGCTAGTTAGTAAAGGAAGTATCTAGCGCAAGTCATTGAATAATTAACCTTAACTTTATAACACTATTCAATCATTTATTGGCTTATATCTGGGCTGAACTGCTATAAATAGGATAGAAAAATGAAGTAATTGTACTCTTTCACTTTAATCAGATGAGCCATAAAGGAGATCCGATACACGTGTTCAAAATAATTAATAGAACAAAGTTGATAGCAGCTATTACCTTATAGCATTTTCTTCAAAAAAGTCAAAAATACACAAAATGAATGAAGTTGATAGGACATAGATACCTAAAATCATTTATTCAAAACAATTACTGCAGATACGTGGAACCACCTAGCAGAGTAGTTGAAACAGATTCTGAATGTTGCTCAAATGTTAATTTATGTTCAAAAATGTTTTGAAAAAAGATATATAGGAAATGATGTGCTGGAGTTTGCATCAATTTCTATCAATTTCCACGCACTATGCTTTTGTGTTCTTATAATGTCTATAAAATGTATTCACCCCTTGGATGTTTTCACATTTCATTCCTATATAACACTGAATCACAAGGGATTTCTCATATTTTTTTGACATTTATCAAAGGAAAAAGACTCTTTAATGTCAAAGTGAAAATAGATCTTTGCAAGGTGATCTAAATTACAGATATAAAATGCAAAAGAATTGATCACATAAGTATTCACCTAATTTAATATTACACACCTAGATCCTCACTAGTCCAGTCAGTTGGTTTTAATTCAATGGATATCACCTGTCTGTAGTCAAGGGGTTTCAATTAACCACAGTTATAAATGCACCTTATCTGGAAGATCCAACTTGTACTTGAGTCAGTACAATTAGATTAGATTAACTTTATTAATCCCTTGGGGATATTAAAATACAAACAGCAGCATAAACATAAACAACAAGAATAGAGACTCCCGAGGACAAAAATTACATCCTAGATAAATAGATAAGATAGACAGACAAATTAGGTACTATGAACTAAAACTAGATAGATAGATAAGATAGACAGAGATAGATAGCGACAGATAGACAGATTTCCACATGATGAAAACAAAATAACATTTCAAGCAACCCAGTGAAAAGGTGATTAAAAAGCTTAAGTTAGAGGACAGAAACAAGAATATATTTAGGTCACTGAATCAGTCATTAAGAAATGGAAAAGTACGGCACAGCTGTCAATCTGCAAGAAGACTGAAAGAGAGACCACCAAGCAACATTTGATAACTCTGAAGGAGTTACAAGCTACAGTGGGAGTTACAAGCTACAGTGGTAAGACTGGTGAAACTATGAATATAATAACTGTTACCCAGGTGCTTCACAAGTCACAGACATAAAAAAAAAAAAAAAAAAACACATACACTCGACATCTCAGAGTTTGCCATAAGGTACATGGGAAGCTCTAAACTCAGCAGGAATAAGTTTCAATGACATAATAGAAACAAAATAGATAATCAAAAACACCACTCAATCACAAAGCATGGTGGTGGCAGCATCATGCTGAGCCTATCCTTGCAGGCATGAGGTGCAAGGCAGGAACAATCACTGGGCAGGGCAACAGTCTATCACAGGGTGAATTTCACAATGCCAATTCACCTTAACTGCATGTCTTTGTAAACAGACAGAGAGATAGAACTTTATCTGTCCCCATGGGGGAATTTGTCTTTTTACAGCTCTTTAAATAAATAAATACATAAATAGGTAGGAATGTAAGTAAATACACACACACACACTGGTCTGAACAAAGAAGAAAATTAAAAAGAAAGAAAACTTCTCACTTGGCTGCCACAGTCACAGTGAGGCATTATGCAGACATACAGGGTAAGGCAGAAAGGACGGACGTTTTTCACAAAATCACAAAATTGTTAATTTTTTCTTACAATGAAATTTATTGAAAGATTTGAGTTCATATTGAAATAGCATTTGACAATTTGTAGGGATGGAAATGCAGGTCTAAATGCAAAATACGCCTTACCGAATGATTACTGGGGCCAAGTTCAGAAGAATGCTTCTGAGCAGATTGACTTGGACTACGCAGCAGGGCTAGTTGTACGCTTTCCACATTTTCAGGGGTACGTGCTCTTCGTGTAGCCCCTGACGGTTTTTTGTTCATTAGTGTACCTCGTGGACGAAGTGCTTTAACCCAACGTAGGATAGTGTTACGAGCGGGAACAGCTTTATTTCTGTGAATATTGAAATGGCAATGAAACTCACGCTGAACTGCGGTAATAGATTGGTTGTTCTTGACAAAACAGTCTTACGCAAAAATGCGGTGTTCTATCATCCACGGCTCCATGGCTTCAACTTAAAAGAAAAAAAAAAAAAATGCTAAGACTTTGCGAAACTAACGCCACCTACCGCACATCTGTCACTCCACCTTGTGGTGAGTTCTAGCCATTTCAAAGATGTCCATCCTTTCTGCCTCACCCTGTATTGCTGTTGGTATAAAGGAGCCCCAGTATAGTTTCTTGACACACTTTTGCTGAATAATTTGTTGACTGAAAGTCCTCAGTGTTACTGTGTCAGAGAGAGGATGTGCAACATTGTTCATAACGGCACTCAGTTTTGTTTTAACTCTCTTCTTTGCTACTACATCCAAGGGGTCCAGAGTGCGTCCCATAACTGAGGCTGCCCTTTTAATCAGCTTGTTGATTCAGTGCGCCTCTCTTAAGGTGATGTTATCGGCCCAGCACACCACAGTGTAGAAAACTGCACTGGCCATCACAGTCACTTCCCACATTAAAAGAAGTCAAGTCTTCTAATGGAAAAAGAGCCTGTTCTGCCCTTTATTATATAGTTCCCCTGTGTTCTGAGACCACTCCAACCTGTCATTAATGTGGACCCCCAAGTTATAGGAGTGGACCACCTCTACATCCACTCTTTGAATAATGACCAGACATAGAGGCTCTTTGGTGTGGAGAAAGAGCAGCAAAGAAACAATGTTGTCCACCGGACTCCTACACTCTTGTCTCATTCCCTTTATCAATACACCCAATAAGTGCAGAATCATCTGGGAATTTTTGTAAGTCATATGACCTGGTATTATATTTATAGTCTGAGGTGTACAGAGTAAACAGAAAAGGAGACTGGACTGTTCCTTGTGGTGCTTCCATGTTTGTCACAGCTGTACCAGAAACTATAGTCCTTGAGTGAAAAAGAAACCAGAGCTGCAGGAGAACCCCCAAACATGCATGAGGAGAACATGTAATTTCTACGCATCGAAGACCCAGAACGTGAACCCCAGTCTCCTTGTTGTGGGGCAGCAGTAGTACCATTGCACCACCATGCTGGCTAGTATTACATGAAACTTTTGCTCTCCATTCTACATGAAAACACGACATTAAAAACTTTTCTACATGGGGTTAGAAATATATATTCCTTTAATGATCAGTTGCCATATGTTTAACCTTCCAAGAGAGCTGACCCATGTTTTTCAGATTAATGTCTGAAATTATTAATGAAATTGACAATAACAGCTGATGAAAAGAGTTGCTAAAGAATTTTATCAGTTAGCTGAATTGTTACATATTAGGTGCATCACTTCATCAACCAGAGTAATGTTAATCATATTTTGAGGAATAGTAGAGATAGAGGATGTAAATAAGGTGAAGGGTCAAAGACCAAAGAACTCAAAAGTATGCACTCATTTCAAGCTCACATATGGGAGGAAATCTCTTGCAAAATCTGTATATATGAGCTCTATTGGTACAAGAACTCAACTCTGAGCACTGGAAAGGAAAACACATTAGAGTAATGGTGATTTCTCATACATTCCCTTAATGTCACCTTATTCTGTTTTTACAGCATTTCAAAAGCCCCATCTCACAGTGCAGAAACCAAGTCATCAACAATATACACAACTTCTTTGTAGAGTGCTTCTTTAATTGAAAGCAATTCAGTTTACCCTGCAGTCTTTGTTGCCATTTAGAGGATAAGAATCAAACAATAACACCAGGCAACTTTTGTTGACACTCAGCAATGGTTACAGCCTTTGGCCTCCTTGATAACAACCCTGAAAAATGTTAAGCTAAACCTTACAGTTAGTAACAACACTTGTTGCTATAGACTTTTTTTGCCAAATCTAATTTAAGAGCACACTTTTACTGAAAGGAAAGTATTTTGCAAGAAATAAAACCTTTTTCATTTTTGAATAAAATATTTACACAAATACTGCATTTTTTAAAGCCCTTAATTAATCTATTAATCAAAACAATAATTGCCCAATTAATCAATTATTTAATGCTGTTGGGACCTCAACAAAGCAGTTTTTAGGAATCCAGTCACCCCTCATCCTGGGTATGACATTAAACTGCATCCAGCCCTGCAAGTGGTCCTCCAACTTGCAGAGAAATTATGGGGGTTGGTGGCAGGACTGGCACTCCAGCCACTGGGTGGGGGTTGAAAAGAAAAAAAAAAAAAAACTTCACGCTGCTCTGAGACGACAGACAGGACAGACATTTCCTTATAAGCTGCGGCAGGCTGAAACTAAGACACTTCGCACTCTCTCTTGCACTTCCAGCACTATGAGGTCATGGGAGGTGCACACACACACACGAGTGGGAGATGAACTACACCAGGGGTCGGCAACCTATGGCACGCGTGCCACACTTGGCACGCCAAGCAATTTCAAATGGCACGCAGACTCTTCACGTTTCCTGTATAAAGTTGATTATAAATCGATTAGCGGGGTTTCCTCGCTCATTTCGGCACTTGGGCGTAGCAGGGTACCAGCCACAGACTTATCCAGACTTGTTGTAACAGCAGTCTAAGTAGGTCAGGGGAACAGTCTATATGCGAAATCTCAGAAACTAACGACAGTAACGTCAACTAGTGAGATCAAAATTCTATTACATAAAAAATTGTGGCGCATTTGCTTTAAAACCTGTTGTGTGTATATCTGGATTTCGTTGTATACAAGCACAGATATAATTTTTCAGGTGATATTTTAACGATACCCACTATAGAACAACGTTGGTTTTTGCATTTTATAAATGTTTTCTAATATGAACATTGGTTACGACTTTCCGGTCACGTGCTACAAATATGCAGATCTAGATCTACAAAGGCCGGATGCCGGTAGTTGAATAATATATATGGTTCATATTGATTAATCTAAATATATCCATTGTATAAAAAAACTGAGATGGTCATATTTTTATTAATTCCTAGATCTACTTAGAAAAAACGTCAATATAATTAAGGCCCACGCTTCTAAACAAGCTGTGTACAGCGATCGGCATTGTAGTGACATTATGACTAGTTATAGCTGACAGTTTAATGACGGTTTTCCTCTCATATGCACGTATGAAGATCTATAATTCTGCGTTTACACGGACAAATTTATGTGTGTATTTATGTACTTAATATCTGAAAATCTGAATGACTCGGTAATTCAAATAAATATGCATGTGAACCGGATGTGTTTGCTGAGTGTGCTCTTAAACAATTCATAAAAAAATTTTATATCTTTGTAAAGTTTTTTGTTGCTTATAAGTACTGGTTTATATGTAAATATTGGCATTGATATTTGCTGATTTATTTATATTTCCAGAAGACCATTTTTGTTAAATATGGCTGCAAAGAAAAGGAAACTTGATCATCGACCATTTCAAGAAAATTGGACAAAAGAATATGGATTTGTTGGACAAAAAGATCGTGCTGTGTGTACTTTCTATTGTGAAAGTGTTGTGTGTCGCACATCTAGTGTACAAAGACACTTTCAAGCAAAACACCAGTCTAAGTTTAAAACCTCAGAAGAGAAAAGTGAAGCTATCAAAAAAGCTATTTCTGATTTCGAAAAACAAACTAGTATTTTGAGCAAAGCAGTTGGAATGAAGATTAAAGCTACTGAATGTAGTTATAAAATAGCTGAATGTATTGCTTTGAAAGGGAAACCGTTTACAGACGGAGAATACATCAAAGAAACTTTTTTAAGCAGTTCTGAAATTTTATTCGGTGATTTACCAAATAAGGAGATTATATTCACTCGTATTAGAGAAATACCAATTTCTGCAAGATCAGTTGAGAGGCGCATAACTGATTTAGCTGAAAATGTAACAACTAAACAAATATCTGGATTAAAACAATCTCAAGTATTTAGTGTTGCGCTTGACGAAAGCACTGATTTAAACGATTTGTCTCGCTTAGCCTTGGTTGCAAGATATCCTGAAAATAATCACATTTATGAAGAGTTGTGTTGCTTATTACCACTTCATGACACAACCAAAGCAGAAGACATTTTGACTCCATTTATTAGTTATTTTGCTATTCTGTGTGACAACCGATGGTGCTGCTGCAATGGTTGGCAACAAGAAAGGATTTGTAAAACTTCTTGAAAATCATGTTGGCCGCAAACTTTTGAATTTTCATTGTATTATACACCAGGAGAGCCTATGTGCAAAGACCTCATCTCCGAATTTGGTCTCTGTGATGACAACTGTTGTTGAAATAGTCAACTTTATAATTTCTCATTCTTCACTGGTTCACAGGCAGTTCAAGTTTCTTTTACAAGAAATTGAGTGTGAATATGGAGATCTTCTGCTACACAGCAATGTTCGCTGGCTTAGTCGAGGCAAAGTTTTAAATAGATCTGTCAGTTGTCTTGGAGCTATTAATGTGTTTCTTAATGAAAAAAAGAAACATTTTCCTGAACTGAATGATGAAAACTGGGTGTTAAAGTTGATGTTTCTGACTGACATAAGCACACATTTAAATGAACTTAATCTGAAATTACAAGGACAGGGACAAACAGTACTTGATCTTTTCAGCTATTGGAAAGCATTTACAATGAAACTAGACATTTTTACCCGTGATATCAACATCAAAGCATTCAAGTACTTCCCGAATGTGAAGAATCTCTCAAATCAATTTGAAGTAAATGTAGATGAGCTTCAAGAGTACATTGAAGCACTCAAAGCAGAATTTGATAAACGAAGTAAAGACTTCCACATTCATGGATCCTTATTTTCGTATCTCATTAAGCCTGATATAATTGATTTGGAAACTACCCAGTTGGAACTATTTAGTTGGATGGATATTGATTACTTTGAAATGCAACAGATTGACTTCAGATCTTCAGAATTATGGACATCAAAATTTGTTGAACTACGGAAGTCTCTGGAAAATGAAAATCTAGAAAAGTCTGCAGCTATTCTCAGCTGTTGGACATCCCTTCCGAATTATTACATCTGTTTGAAGAAAATTGCTTTTGCTCTTCTTTCAGCTTTTGGATCAACCTATTCCTGTGAGCAAATTTTCTCTCACATGAAAGCAGTGCTAAATCCACAGCGTAGTCGCCTAACGCCTGAACATTCAGAAAATTGTGTCAAACTCAAAGTGACAAAGCATGTTGTCGATATTGAGCAACTGGCCAAGACCATGCAAGGGCAAGGCTCCCATTAATAATAAAAAAGTTTTTTTAAAAATCTTTCAAGAAACTATTTCTTTTAATGTTGTTTACAACTTTACATATTATTGAATATTTATATTAATTAATTAAAATATAAAAATAAAATATATGGTAAAATAAGAATATTGACCTCGACTTGTATAAAATGATATGTGATGTTGGCACTCTGAATAATTTGAAACCTTAAGTTGGCACACAGTTAGCAAAAGGTTGCCGACCCCTGAACTACACCATTCCGGCCAGACAATGGCAGAGCTATTTTTTCACTCTCGCACGAAACCTGCCACGATGTTCCCCAGAAGCCAGTCATATAATCACTGAAGATGTCCCTCTGCACTTTCTAAATGGAGAAAAAGACAAGCTTTATGCGTTTATATTTTATTTGTCCTTTTCCTCCCAAAAATATTGCCTCTCTTTCAACATTGCAGAAGACATAAAACTACTTCATTTAACCGCAGGTAAAGCCAGTGAGGCACATTACTACTGAACCCCCAATACACTTCTTCAAATATCTATTAAACACTGATTTAATCATCAACAGTTGATTTCCTTATAATATAAAACTATTAACTTGTCATCGATCAAATTCAGAAACTATAAATGCGATTATTGGTAGAAATGTTTCCGCACATTAGCCTGTGTTCTGAATACAACAAAAAAACTGGGTCTTGCAAAGGAAAGGCAGACTAGCATAGGTGACTTGCCTCACAGCAAAATGCAGTTACAAAACTTATTAAGGAAAAAACAAATGCACTCACTGACTTTTATATTGCTTTACTTTTTTCTGTGTTTACACAGTTACAATGACTGGAAAGTATTCTGCCCTCAACTCACCTTTTCACATAAGTAACTGACATAATTTTGATCAGTTTAAATAGGATTTTTTATTTGTAAATCCAAAACTTTTTTCATAATGGTGCCGAAAGAAAGAAAATTACAGTTAATAAATTTGTAAGAATTCATTCTGTCAATATTGTGCAGCATTGGTCTTCCTATCAATCCTGACCAGATTACCAGTACCTGCTGCTGAAAAGCATCCCCACAAGATGATGCTGCTGCCACCACCACATTTTACAGTAGGGGCAGTGATACCACCTGCTGTGCAGTGTTAAATTTACGCCACACATACCACTTAGTGTTCAAGGCAAAAAGTTTAATTTTAAGTGTCGCTGTATCTCGCAGGATACCAATGGGTACGGCTTAGAGTTGCAGCCCTGTTTACACTCACCCATAAGTATTACCAAGATGGCAGCTTCAGCAGCATCAGACCTTTCACCAGAATGCATAACTGATAAACAGGGCAGCCGGAATGGCATATGGAAATACTTTGGCTTTGTACCAAATGGGGACTAAAACACACATCCAAGCCTGTATGCAAGATTTCCTACCACACAACAACAACTAAAAGGGCTAACAAATCCTATTTAGCCAAACACTTGAAGTTTCGACAAGCAATTAAATACAAAGAATTTTGAGAAGTAGGAATCTCATTTCTAAATTGTGGAAACATTAATCAGAATAAGTCTGTAAGCTGTTGCATCTGAAGTAGGGATTTGAGGTTTGTTTTATTCTACAGGGTAAAAGGTTTTTTGTAGTCAATTAAACATTTAATGCAGAGGTTTGCATCTGTGCTGTTCACTCAGGGACAACAATAGCGCGCTCCTTCTCTCCCTTGATTTTTAAAACCATGCCACAAAGAGTGATGCTACAGCATATTACCTTAATATGTACAACTGTTATTAATAACATTAATTGATATGTAAGACGCAAACTTTTCAGTGCTCATTTGCATAAACAGTGGCACTACTCCATGTGCTCATATACTTGGGTTTAACTTGTTTACTTTTTACTGTTTGTAGCAAATTTACTCATATCTTTTATAAGAGATTGCACTACTTAAAGTATTAGCTTTTAATGACTAATATTTCTACAAGTGCATAAAGAATTGCAATTTATTTAAAAACATTTTAATTAAGTATCATTATATACTGTATTGGGTAATGAAAATTGTTTCAAATTTCAATATTTTTCTTAGTATCATATTGAAGTTTGAAATTTTGGCATTGTGACAACCATAAAAATTACAAAGGAAAATATTGGATTCTTTTGAATCTATAACCTGGAATATGTTTATAGATTCCTCTTTGAAATTGGTATTCAACTGTCGTCACCAGATTCATCAAAAAAAGTGCAGTTGATTATGTATCTGCAAAAACAATTTCCTAATAGCAAAACATGCATTACTAGCGCCATCCATTGTTTAATGAAGACTCATGCTAGCACATTTCAGGTCAACAATATAGAAACAAAATTAAATGAAAACTGAAGGCAGTGGCATCCATGATGCCCGTGAGATGTGGCAGAACATAAAAATGTTTAATGATTAATAATAATTAAAGTCTCATTCAATCACATCTAAGTTAACTCTCCCAGCTGAACGTAATGGCATCCACACTAGCAGTGACTGTGACAACCAAGGTTCTCTTATGCAAATCTCTTCAGAGTTGGACATAAATGGATTTTTTAAACCAGTGAATATCTGTAAAGCAACAAGTCTACATGAATTCTCTGGACTAATTTAAAAAAAAATTCTGTGTCCAGAATTTTAATGAAAATTCTCAATCCCTCACTGACAGAATCTATGACTCTCAACTGCTTCAAACAGACAAAAAGTGCCTCTGCACCAAAGAACACATAAGTGAACTTTCTTAATCATTACTGACCAGCGGCACTTGCTTGCATTGTGATGAAATGCTTTGAAAGTGTGGTGCTGGGGACACATTAAACATAACATTTTAGATAATCTGAATTATCATCAATTGGCTTATCTCCACAACTAGCCCATCTCCTTATAGCCTATAACATCCTGGCTCATCCAGATAATAAAAACTGCTGTGCCATAGTAACAATTTACAAAATACACATGAACATTTATCACTTGTTCCATCAAAGCGAACAACAAAGCTCCTCAATATGGGAAGACTTTCTTTGTTGGTGATACCACAATCATAAGAATGACTATCACCCATTATGAAATGGCTTACAGATGCCACTCCTTAGTATCAGCAAAACCAAGTACAGTAGATGATTCTAGATTTCAGGAAGCAGAAGGTAGACCACATCTACATTGTTACATTGTTAAGAATGCTACGTTGATCATGAATGATTTAAGGTCGCACAATATTAGGTACTGTCAAGATGACTAACCAATTTCTTTATTACTTCAGATGTCCAAGTCAAGTCAACTTTTACACAGTGAAATCGATTCTCGCAGGCCACATAGTATTCTCATATGGTAAGGAAATCTGCTTAGCTCAGAAGAACAGGCTTTATAGAGCTGGTAAAATTGGCTCAGAATATTACTGCTACATTATTCTGTTCTGTTGAGTACACATAGTATATAACATACTCTGCCTCAGAAAGGCAAATGGTGCTATTAAACATCTCAGCTATCCTGCACAGCAACCTTTCTTACTCCTCCATTCTGGCAAATTGTAGCACTTGCACCACTAGATTTAGTGACAGTTTTTAACTCCGGGCTGATATGGATACATAAAGTCACTTGTTGTGGTGTACAAAATCTGCATATTTTTGTCTATATTTCGCTCAAGCCAAATAAGATTAACTTAAATACAGGACACTTGCATGGGCAGTTTAATTTCAAAGCATTGTGCTTTCCTGAATTGTGTGAGATCTGTTTGAACTGAGCAGGAGTTCAGGAGATGTCTCAAGCTGTATTGATGATTTTATCACCTGTGAAGAAATGGGCATCAGGACTAAATTGGTTTAAAGCTTGGGAAATGAAGGCTCTTAAAACATCAAAAACTTTGTTTGGGAAATGGACTATTCAAACAGATTAAAACGTTTGAGCAAATTCGTCCATCATCATATTGACAGCCAGCTAATCAGAGTATGTAATAATCACATGTTGCGAAGCCTCCTTGGAAAATTTTATAATAAATATGCCTCGTCTGAGAGCAACATTAGAAGAGGACAAAGCATAGTCAGAAGAGGGCAAGAGGGATGTCAAGAGGAGAAGACAGAGTGACGTCAGGAGAAGGCACCAGCCAAGTGTGAATGCTTTCATCTGTTTGTCACCTAAAGCATTCCGTGAATATCAATTCTAAATCAACGCTGCCCTGGGACATTCATCTTTGACATCTTTAACTTTTCGTAAGCTTTTTCTAAAGACTAAATATATATATTCAGACTTTGCTATCCACATTTTCTTTTATGCTTTTCTCTACTGGTATCATTGTTCTTTAATAAATAAATACTACATTGTTTTTACCTTTCTATACTTTGTCTTCAGTTCTAGAGTGATTGAGGTAATAAGGTAATATTTTTAGAGCACCTGGAGCAGAGGAAGTGACATATGATCTGAACTGCGAGGTTTATCAAGCCGAGGACGTACAGCTCTGTCGTATAATGAACAGTGCGCTAAAGTAAAACATTCACTGGTTGATAAATGGCCTATAGCCAGGGATGTTGCGCCTTTGTATGTCTGAATATATTCTTGGAGACCAAAGATAATATTTAGGTCTGAGATATATCTAAGACATCACACTTTGTTCGTGCCTATGATAAGTAAGTCCCTTGGAGTACTAGGGAAAGCGGACTTGGCATGTGTTATTCATACGATACTTGAGTGGGTTAAAGTGCTAGAGAATAACATGCATGTGTATAAGTCTTTCATACGGTACTTTTATGGTTAGGGTTTGTGTGTATGCGTATATTTATGTATGTGTGTTAATCTTACGGTGCGACAGTAGACCAACCTGGTAACAAATCTGATGAGTACACTTACCCCTGAAGAAAAAAAGTAAAAGTAGAGAGAAATATCAAGATAGCACATAACCCATACTGATTATATCAATATCTATCATTCTCTATCTATCTCTATACAGGTAAAATTCCGTTATAACAAATATCTTTACAACGAAATTTTCATTACAATGAAGTATTTTTATGGTCCCGACAGTTTCCCCATACGATGCGAGTCTATAGAAATCTTGTTACTACGAAGTACATTCAGCAGATACTTTCATTATAACAAAGTGCACAAAAGACCTTGAAATGCCTGAATGAATCATCCGTAGAGCAGCGAGTTCTGTGGCTGCAGCTCAGTTGTGCACAACAATCCCCAAACAGAAACACTGTCATTTTTTTTTCTTTCTTTGAACTTTCTGTTCTGTTTTTTTTTTTTTTTGCCCTTTTTGTTTCCTGCAGTTTTCGGTGATACCTTTTGCTTATTATTCGTCAACATTTAAAAAACATCCATTGGAATTTAACTCATTGCCACCCTCCTATAGATACGGCAGACACGAAAAAACGATAACAGTTCATATTAGAAAAAAAGAAAAAAATCTTGGGTTGCAATTGTATGTGAACTGCTGCATTTGAAGATGTTGAAAAAGCAGTTTTTATGTGGTTCTGAGATGCTCGTTCAAGAAACATTCCTATCAATGTGGCACTCATTCAAGAAAACGTGAAGTATGTAAACTCTCTTTGGACCTCCCCTAACTGGACGACAGGCTGAAGAGCGTCGTGAAGTCTGATCTCCGCATCTATGGAAGACTGTTTATCTGTTGCCAGGGCAACAGCTGGCTCAAAGATATTCTGTGTCTCTCAGCTATGCCGCGTCTCTCCGCCAAAGCAAACAGAAAAGATATTGATAGGTTATGCAGCCTGACTGCTGTGTCTGTGTATAGCAGAGTGGTAGATCACGCTACAATAAATAAGTGTGCCATTCCTGTTCCAAGCAGAATAAAGTTGGTTTTCCTAAAGTACTGAGATTCAGCCTCATGTTTTGGGGTGCAAGACAGGGACTTATAGCATGACCCCGATCTTTTATGATTTGCTTCTGTGTCGTTTCACTGCAGCGCTAGGAGCCTGTTTTTGCCCTGCCCCGGCAACGGACAAACAATCTTCCACAGATGCTGCAATCGTGCTTCGGGAAAGTATATTATTGCAAGGAAATGCTAAGAAAAATTCTTGTCAGCATAACTTGTAGGCAGGAGGAGATTAAAATTAACACAAAAGAAGCTATTGAAAAGATTGCAAATGCCTGGGCGCAAGTTAAAGAAAGCACTATATTAACAAATACAGAATCTTGTTATAATGAAATATTTTTTAGGTCCCTGGGAGTATGTTGTTATGGAATTTTACCCGTATATATATCATCTGATATTGTATATAATGTAACTAATGTGTAGTATTTATTGCTAGAAATTTGTATTGTACTACCCTAAATACTACAGTGAAATGGGATAATCTTATTTTACTGTGTAAATATGATAAGAAACTTGAACTTGAGGATACACCTAAAAATTTAGAAGATAAGCTAGTTAGTTCCTTATCAGATTATTATTAAAATGTTTGCATATTTATAACACTATATTACAAGATTTTTCTCTCGTTCAATGAGAGTAAGACAAATCATTTATAATTAATCTATATGGCCTAATTATGCAAACAACAACACTGCGCCATGAATTTAAATGTACAGCTGGAATTAAAATGTATTAAACCAACATACCTTAAGATCATTGGTGATGGCATGGCCAACCAGAATTCTTCCCTTCAATATATCAGATACCTCTTTTTGAACAATCTTAAAATCTTCACCTTTACGAAGAACACTAGTGTTAATGTTGTACATCTCTCTCTTTCTAACATATAACTGCTTGCTTCACAAGTTTAACTTAGATTAAGTTTGAAGGCTAGCTTTAAACCACAATGTATGCTCTTTACACTCAAAGAAAATAGAAAAAAAATCTATTATTTTTTTTTTATATGACACTTTTTGATAAAACAGAAAGGTACATAACACACTGAATTCATGCTAGCCTGAACTAATTCAAAGTTTACCAGAAGTCTTACTTGGTATGTTTCATGCCCAATGCCTTCACTACAACTTTACTCATAATCTTAGAAAGCTTCTAACACTAACCTTTTCTTAAATGTTCTGGTCTTACTCCACTCACGGCAGTACGGAAGTCTGTTACTTTCTCTGTAGTCTTTACATATTTATCATAAATACACTTTCCAAAGTGATTTACTATTGACACCCGAGCGGCAATGCTGTCTTCTCCAGAAGGTCCCACTCCTACCATTTCACAATCCATTGCAACAATTTTAGTTAAGCTGAAAAAGAAAGAAAAAAAGAAAAAAAACCACAATAAGATTCAGATACTAAATACAATATATGGAAACAAATGTCAATAAAAAAAGAAAAATTAAACCAATATTTTTGTCTAGTTTAGAACAGGCAAGACTCTGATAACTTTTCATCCATTTTTTAAACCTGATTTTTCATAGTAAGAGTTTCAAGTAAGGAAACTATTTTGTCAACAACACATGCACATGACTGAGACACAAATGGGACTGGGATAAAACCCTAATTTCCAGCAGCAGTGGACAACAGGAAGTCTCACACTGTTTTCCACTGTTAGAATAAAGAAATGATAAAAAAAAAATTAAGTAAGTACGGTAAATATGTTTTAACACTTTCATGTTAACATGCGCATCATTAGTTAACACAAAATTAAATAGTGTCATATTAGAATTTGCATAATTCCTCCCTGTATCATTTAACTTACAGACACTGACTTTGGCTTTAAGAACAAAAACTGTTTAATTCAGTGAGATCAGTCTTAAATTGGTAAAGTTCTTACCATGAAATAACTACTACTATTACTTCTAAAGGGATCTATAAAAGTAAAATATTTCTACTTATGGGGGAAAGCAAATCTGTTCAATCTACAAAAAACTTTATTCTATCAAATCTTTTATTCCATCAATGTGAAACAGAAAAACAAAATTCTGCCTAAAACAACCAAGTAACAAAGGAATTGTTTTTGTTTCAAATATAAGTTATTATAAGGCATAACAACTGAACTATCTAAAGTTAAAGAGAAATGTAGTTAATTCCATTCTGGCTTCTGGAACTTGTTAACAGTACTAAACAAAAATATAAATGAAACATGAATGTATTTTAAAAAGCTAAACAAGAATTATGTTTGTATAGAAGTCCTTTTCAACATTAATATTTATGATTTCATTCAAAATATAAGCTTACCTTTTTACATTGTTGGCACATGTCATGCACAAAGAAAATCATTACAGAAATAAACTCACCCTTCAAATGCCCGGTCTTTTACTAACACTTTTTCGACCTCTTGTGATACGACTTTCTGCACTCCATACTTCCTCCTTGCAATTTCAGCAGCTTCTGGACCAATAGCTATTTCAATATCGTCTGGGTTCACATCATCAAACCAGATATCATCTCTGCAGTACAAAAAGTAGAATTCTGTTTATGATGGCAGGAAACTAAAAAATGTTACTTTCAAGCTTTGTAAGTGCCTTTAAGTACAGTGCACCCGGAAAGGATTCACAGCGCATCACTTTTTCCACATTTTGTTATGTTACAGCCTTATTCCAAAATGGATTAAATTCAATTTTTTCCCTCAGAATTTTACACTTAACACCCCATAATGACAACGTGAAAAAAGTTTACTTGAGGTTTTTGCAAATTTATTAAAAATAAAAAAAATGAGAAATCACATGTACATAAGTATTCACAGCCTTTGCTCGATACTTTGTCGATGCACCTTTGGCAGCAATTACAGCCTCAAGTCTTTTTGAATATGATGCCACAAGCTTTGGCCCCCCTTTCTTTGGCCGTTTTGGCCATTTCTTTTTGCAGCACCTCTCAAGCTCCATCAGGTTTTTTTTTTTTTTTTTTTTTTTTTTTTTTTTTTTTTTTTTCCAGAGATGTTCAATCGGATTCAAGTCTGGGCCACTCAAGGACATTCACAGAGTTGTCCTGAAGCCACTCCTTTGATATCTTGGCTGTGTGCTTAGGGTCGTTGTACTGCTGCGCTCTGGAGCAGGTTTTCATCCAGGATGTCTCTGTACACTGCTGCAGTCATCTTTCCCTTTATCCTGACTAGTCTCCCAGTTCCTGCCGCTGAAAAACATCCCCACAGCATGATGCTGCCACCACCATGCTTCATTGTAGGGATGGTATTGGCCTGGTGATGAGCGGTGCCTGGTTTCCTCCAAATGTGACTCCTGGCATTTACACCAAAGAGTTCAATCTTTGTCTCATCAGACCAGTGAATTTTGTTTCTCATGGTCTGAGAGTCCTTCAGGTGCCTTTTGGCAAACTCCAGGCAGGCTGCCATGTGCCTTTTACTAAGGAGTGGCTTCCGTCTAGCCACTCTACCATACAGGCCTGATTGGTGGATTGCTGCAGAGATGGT
>JANRMT010062804.1:18198113-18215501 GCA_026402145.1 Polypterus bichir lapradei | reverse complement strand
GAAAACACATTGAATGAGGAGGTGTGTCCAAACTTTTGGCCTGTACTGTACATACATCCCTTGTTTTTTTAAACAATGAGGCTGCTCCTTTGTCCCAGTAATTCATATTAACATAAAGAAGATCATAGTGTCCTCTATTCTATAGCTATAGATCACTATGCCCTTTTAGCATCCAATTCTTGCAATCCTCCGTTATGGCTGACCTAATCGGTCTTTGGTACTTTTTTGTGGGAACATTAAAACTATGTACAGTAACAATGCAAGTGTCTGCTCATCAGATTCTAAGACAGTATCATTGACCATCAAAAGATACGTATGACTTGTTCATCCTATATACTAAGGCCTCAGCTTCCTCTTGTTTTGACTAAGCCAGCACCACAGACAGGGCTCAGGATCAAACTGTTCAAGTTAAGGGCCTTCTGAGGATATCCTGATAAAAATCCACCAATGTTGATATATTAAGTGAATTGTGTATTTTTGATTTTATCCTGTTTTGTGAAAAAGCCTCATTTACATTTTGTAGCTGATAAGGTAGCACTAGCAACTAAATGCAAAACATTCATGAAATCTGTACAGTAAGACTCTTTTTCATGATAACCCCCATGAACTACAGTAAGACATGTCTGCAAACTGGCCTTTGATGAGCAATTTGACCTCTCTCCACTCTGGAAAACCTCTACATTACACGTAAATGTCAGTATGATAGCTTTGTACCATTTTACTAGAATGTCAATTGCAGTCCTCTTCATAGGTGATAATGTCATCAGGCCTATCATCTTTTTTCTATGTCTGTGTTACTTCCACTGTTTTTTAATATGTTGATTAAGTCATCTATGCCTGACTCTGAAAGCCCTTGAGCTGGATATTCTGAAATGTTACGTACCTGTGACTACCCCTCACTGCTTTACCCCATTTTTGTATTTGTCTGTTGGTCCACTCTATGCATCATCCTTCTGAACAATATCCTGATTTTGGGTATGCAATTCTAATTCAGTGCATTGGGAAGTGTCTGGAATTCATACATTTCACAATGGCCTTTCCATTATACTTTTAATTGTCATCACACAGCTTTTATTGTAGCCAGAGCCTGAGGTAAACTCAGTGAATTCTTCTTAAGTGTAAGACTTGGGTGTGAGATTTCTCCTCTCTCTTCCCTTAGCAGTGTACCTATTTTACCTGATGTACCAAACATAACTCTGGCCCTGTCTGTCCCAAATGCACAAATTTTATTATGGTACCAATTAATCTGGTCTATATTATTAAATACACCTTTTATTGTGTTAAGCATTTCATGAACATGGCAATGTTTAATCTTTACTAATCCAACAAGGGTGTTCACAAGCACAACAGAAGAAATATGCCTCTAGAATACAGTCACGTTATCACTACCAGATAAATCAGTTTCAGTCCGTAATGACTTGCTTATACGGCCTCACTCAATGTTTGTTCTTGAAATTTGTTTGCAATGTACCCAACAAATTCAGCACATGTGGTGTCATCATATGTCCTTTGACACATCCATTTCATGTTTTTTATGGTTTCTGTTTTGAAATGATCTGTCCTCATGAAGAAAAAAACAAAAAAAACAAAAAAACAAAAAAAAACAAACAGTTTTCCCTGATAATTCCTGACTGGCTTTACAATAAAAGTTATAATACATCACTTGTTTAACTTTATCCTACCAAAGCCATGGAAATTCCAGAAGCCACAAACTTCTAAAGTGCCATTCAGGTTTTCTGAGGAATGAACTGCTTAATGTAGAAAGTCTTTCAAATGCAGCACTGTCAATAGTCACATTAAACCACCACATAATTGGGGGGTTAATGCACCCCCGCTCGCCAAATACTTTTTTGCTGCACTTTTTAAAGAAATGTCACAATTCACCAAGAAAAAGTGAAATTTTAATGGAAGATATTTTTTTTCATGCAAAGAGCATCACAATTACTGCAACATTCATCATTTTACAAACTTCCCATGAACTTTAAAAACTATAAAAAAAAAAAAAAAAAAAAAAAACTACTGCAACAATCTATTAATATATGTACAAGGTGCAACTGACGCCATTGATGAGATTCAGTAAATCACTGAGCCAACTGCGCTTGAACTGGCTGCACACAAGCACACAGAGGCCAACACTGATGCTTGCAGGGTAGTCTAGTGCAGCGGCTCAATCCCAGGGACAGTGATGCTGCAGTGCTGCAGGGGGCGGCAGTGGTCATGAGGTGGCTTCTCAACGAATGTACCATACAGACTGATCAACTCCGGTGTGCTGGAAAATTGCACTGGAACCGACTATAGCCAGTTGCAATATTCAATGAATGTACGTCACTGAATATACTGTGTTCCGGCATGCTGGGAAATTGCACTGGTAACCAACTATAGCCGGTTGTGGCGGTTTACGGGTTAACCTTGCCACACGAGCTTTGAGGATCAATTACTGTGATCAGAAAGCCACCTTCCAATGCATCACTCCTTTAAAAAAAAGTCTGTAATTCTTCCCTTCACTATATTAAGAGATCAGGTAGCATGTGAAAGGGTTTCAGAAAGGTGTTTTTTATAATATGTTGCCTTTTAAACTTGCTTGTTTTTTCACCCTGTCACTGCTATGTATATTGTGTATTTATGTTCACCTATCATTATTGCTTCTAACTGACTTGTGGGTTTATTGCAACATATACAAACAACTTTGAAATGTGGCTCTATCCCGCTAGGCCACAGGTCACTAATAGGCGGACAACGGTCCGGGTCTGGACCCAGACTCTGTTCTGTCCGGACCCAGACATATCATTGAGTTTTATTTAGTTTTGGCGGAGATTACATTTTTACCGGCGACTCTTTTCTGACAGTGTTTCTACACCGCTACTCAGTGAAAGGGACCTCCTACGTGTCTCTGATTGGCTAGTACTTGTTGCCTTCATGGGTTTGAGTTGGTTGGGTTTAAGCATGAAGACTGATATTGGTCAAAGTGAAGGCAAGAATGTCAGCCAATCACAGGCAGAGTAGGACGGGCTTTCACTGAATAGAGGAGCGGAAACCTGCACTCCGAGTGAAAACACCTGGCACTCTTGTGGCAGTGGCATTGACATGGAGAGAAAAATATACAGGAGTGAGAAGACAAGAGAGAGAAAAGCGACAAAATAGTCAATGTGCCATGGCTTTTGATAAACGGTGGAAGCTTGACACTGAAAACAGGGCTTTTAATCTGGAATGGACCAAGGCGTTTATGTTCATACTTCCCATAGGAAGCTTGAAACCACCGTGTCTCATCTGCTCTGAGACGGTGGAATGTGAAACACCACTACGAAACTAAGCACAAAATTACATTTGAGAAAAGTTACCCACTAAATTCGCCAGTTAGGCTACAGAAAACAAGTGATCTTAAAGCCAACTAACAATCGGTCAACGAGGATTTTAACACATTCATTTACTGGCCAACAACTCGCTAACGAGTCTTCCCTCAGAGATGTGTGGATTTTGGGACATCACAAAAAAACATTCAGTGATGACAATCCTCACACATGCATGAGGATGGCATTGACACCATTCCAGCCCAGATTTAAAATCCTGGCTGACCAAGCAAGAGCTCATTTCTCTCACTGAACAAGAGAAAGTAGGCAGTGGGATATAAGGGAAAGGAGGAGGAGAAGATACGTTCAGTTATTTAAAGGTGATCAGATTTACTGTGAAACTGGTTATGCCTGTTCAGTTGTGCACATATTAAAAATTCTTATATATTTTATTTTTATATAAGGCCAAGTCTTTTTTTTTGTTGAAATGTTAAAACTTGCTATTATTATTATTACTAGCCGAAGCCCGCCATAGCATACGGTGGTGTAAGAATAGGAACGGAAAACGGTGAGAAAGGAATTCAGTATAACAAAGGCTTAGGAAACCACCGTCCCAGTATAACGAAAATAGCAAGGAGCGAAACCAATGCCAATGGTCGAGAGAGTACCTTCCTGTAGCAGGCTACGGAAAACATAGACATATATAGATAGACAGATAGACGCCGCATTCACTGTGTTGCCCAATCGACACGATAAGTCAGCGCGTCCGCCCTATTGCGAGTCGTAAAAGTGCCATTTAAACTAATACAGGTAGATGTGAAAACCGGGTTTTCTGATGAAAAAACAATAATGTTTTAAACAGCATTGTTTACATACAACAGATTTTGGCAAATCGTTTACATGCAATTATTTATATCCATTTATACACTAAATGCGTGTGTATCCTATGGTCTTAGAGTTGGTGGGCGGGGCTCTGTGAGCTGGCAGCCGTGGCTCTCTGTCTTGCTTGCCCTTATTTAGAGTTGGCAGGCGGGCTTTGGCGGGCGTGGCTCTCAGTCTTGCGTGCGCTCTCTGTCTTGCTTGCCCTTAGTTAGAGATGGCGATCGTGGCTCTCTGTCTTGCGTGCGGTGTAAAGTCAACATGGCTCAAAGGTGCATGTGGACTTTTGCACAGACAAAAGCGACTGAGGCTGTGTTTGGTGAGTTGTTGCTGGCCTCGAGAGCTGGACTTGGGAGGTCGTCGTGCGTATCCCATGATGCGGTAGGAGGGTTAGAGTTTTGCGGGGGCGGGGCTCTGTCGAGCGTATCCCATGGTCTAAGAGTTGGCGGGCGGGGCTCTGTTTTGCTTGCGCTCACTGTCTTGCGTGCCCTCAGTGTCTTGCATGCCCTTAGTAAATTATATATATAGATTATGAAAGTACTTATTATTTATAATTCTCAGTTGAATATCAAAGTTACCTTGCTTTTACTTACTTTTACTGTTATTTATTTTTTCTTATTTTATTGTATGTAGCCATCCAGAGTTTAGAGTTGCACTGAAAATAAATATTGTTGAAACGGCATTGAACTTTCTTCGTTTGATTTGAGTCATTGACTTCACACAGTGCAGATGTTGATACAATGGCAATGCTACTTCAAATATATAAATTAATTGTAATGTAAAAATTATAATGCAACTTAAACATGATGATGCTGTGGACCTGTACATGAGGAAATTTTCTCTATCCGGACCTCCTTAAATCATAAATGACTACCCCTGCGCTAGGGGGACACCTCGTGTACTGTATAAGTGGATGCGTTTCTCTGTGCCAATAAAACTATTTTTCATCAAATACCACAAACACATAGATGTTGGATATATACAGGCAAAGGATAATAAACAACACACAACATAAATATTAATTGGTGTTATAAACTGAAGTCAGTGTAGTCCCTAGTCTTGTGTTAGTACAATTTTGGTTTATTTGGTTTCATATTTTCTATTGTTATTATATTTTATTGTTTATTTGATAGCATTGTGGTGAAGATATTCTGAGATGTCTGTCATGGATGTGGCCATATTGTTTCCTAGTGTGTACATTTTGCCTGGTCACATATATCATTACATATGCCTTATTAAGATAGTGAAGCTGAATTGCTAATGCTGAAGTTGATGGATTCAGAATCACACTCTACAAATTGCATTTGCAGATTCTTTTGCTATTTAAGGAAATCACATTTAGGCAGACAGGATTTTTGCTTAGTTTCCTTCTTTCCTCCCAAAGGGCTGGAGGCAACACTTTGACCTTATATCTTCGGAGACCCCAGAGAGCTTTTCCCAGGCACACAAAGAAAGATACTAAGCACTCTTTTTCTTTTGTCTTTCTTTTTTCCCCAAAGTTTTTCTCTCATTTGGCTTTGGTTACACCTTCTACTTGCTGGGTGTATCACATTTACAGGTTCCACAATTATATATAAGAATATCACACATTCATAAAGTTACACCCATGGGGTAGAATCCACCCATGTACACTGCTCATTATCACCAGCAGTACAGCGGGAAAACAAACATTAATGTAAGATTACTGCCACTAAGTAAAATCAAACTTATTTAAGTACAATGGGCTTCCTGCAATGTCTTTGTATTAGTCAGTGTAATACCATTACAGTCCAGGAAGTTTAGTGATCATTGTTATTTACTACACATATTTTAGTTCTTTGTTGTACACTGAGAGAGGAAAATTACAGATTGAACAAGAATTTCAAACACAAGCAATTTGATTACTATTTAAGAAACCAATACTATCTGACTGGATAATAATAATTTCAAGAATTTCAAACACAAGCAATTTGATTACAGATTAAGAAACCAATAATATCCGACATAAGGAATACTAATGAAAAGACTATGTAAAATGCTATTATTAAAAGTAAAATAAACCAGAAGACTAGAAAACCCTAAAGACACAATCTATGGAAATAAAGCTTAAAATACTAATAACCAAAAAAATGAAAACTAAATCAGAAAAATAATAGAAATACAAACATAAAAAAAAATTTCTAACCTGTTCTAGTGACTTCCAGTTGGCTGAAAATTGTGCCGGGTCCTTTGGTGGTGGTATATATGAAGAGGCGCTTGGCTGCTCTGCATTCCTAGTAACACAAGTATTTGGACTCCTCCAGAACTTCTTTTTCTTCAGTTTGTGCTTTTTCTTCTGTTTGGGGACCAGTTTGCCGGATTTCTTCAAAGGATTTTTCAACTGTGTTTTCCCCATTTTCATAACAGTCACCTACATTCCATGACAATATTGCTTACAACTCTAAAAAAAAAAAAGTAAAACTTAGGACGCAGTACACAAACACGTCACATGGCCATCACTTCATTACATTGAGCATGAATTCATACTAAATTACCTTCTCCCTCACCAATGCAAATCCCCAAAGATGAATTTAATTACAGGTTAACAGATTTGCTCTCAATTACCTATTGAATGGATTCTCTTCTGAAATTTTTATGTTAACTTTTTCAAATCACTAAAATACCACCTTTACAAGATGGTACGTTTATAGGGTCATTACTGTCATGTGTAATTTCAAACTTTGCAGTTAATTAAATCATTGCTAGGTTCTTCAAAGAGGTGGAGGAAAATAAATAAAAGATACATTAGAGTTTTGAAATACTCAGGTGGAAAGTGAAAAAAGGACTCCCAGAAGCAATGCAGTTTTGAATACTGCAATACATTGCAGTAAAGATAGAGGATAAGTGATATTGTGAATAAAGACCCAAAGTCAGTGAAGCACCCTTAGCAATAAAAGCACATTGAAGGGCAAACTACTGACATCAACAGGTGATGCTTACACATTACCATGCTATACAGCTTTCTGTGATGTGTTTTTCAAAGCTGGTAGATGTCTTTGTGCATCGATAATGCAATTAATGAAGTTTGAGCAATGGCATTTAGTGAGCCTTAGTGTGGCAGGACATTCCATCAAGTCACACTGGTGTTGACAATGGTAAGAGGAGGCTACCCATAGAAAGAAACAATGTTCTGGAAGTATGGATGCACCAGGGCAGATTGAATGACCACAGCAACATGCATCACAGCCACTGTCACACCAGAAGTGTCAATTTGGACCATATGCAATCATATTTTTAAATTAGGCCAGGGGATCATGCATGTCTCTGGTATAACTGCTACTACTGACCCACTGTCACTGCAATACATGTCTTCTATGCTGTTATGAATAGTGGTCTGTTGCCTTTAGTGATAAAACTAAAATATTCCTGGGAATAAGTGACAGTCATTAAGGTGCCCTACAAAGACATGGTCCATTATACATATGCCTGTGACACTCAGGGCCCAGACTGGGCACCATGTTATAATTTAGATCTGGGGTCTCATTTATAAAACTTTGTGTAGATTTTAGCAAGATAATATGTGTGCACTAAAAAAGAAGAAAAGGTGTATGGCGCAAAAAAAAAAAAATAAAAAAAATTCTGATTTATAAAGTGTGATGTATGCACATTAATATGCAATTTACCTTAGTAAATAACCACCATCTTGCGAATATATATATGTAAAAGCACCTCAAACTCGCAACTGCCACCTTAAAACAACCATATCTGGAGCTATGGTAATCTGCCAGATACATATGCAATCACGAAGCTGCAGACTTTAATTGGTTGGTAGTGCAGCCTCCCATCTGATCCATCGAGAAACTCCCTGCATCTTGCCTGCATGTGAGGAGTTCTATGGTGTTCTCTGTATGGCACTGAAGCATGGGGTCAGGGAAAGGCGTAAGGCACCAGCATCTGAGTGGACAGCCACCACGACCTGAAGCATGTAAGTACAATATTGCTATTACAATGAAAAGTAGTCTTATGATAAATTGTGAATTCAGCCAGCTACCTTACCAACAAGCCAGCGATCACGTACAGTGGCACCATGAGCAAGTCATCTGCCAATATTATTTTACCTCGAAATACATGAATCATGGGTTCTCCCAAGCCACGATGCTTGTCTCTCTCAAATGACTTGTTGTTAATGAAATCTCACTGTTCATGGTTAACAAAAGCTGCATCATTCTCGGAAAGGGCCTTTATGGCTCATAAGCCAGCATAACCCAGCGTGGCCTAAAAGCTTGTTTCTTTCACTTATGGTTAATGCATGGTTCTTGAGCAGCATCAAATATGCCATGTTGATTCAAACTATTAGGCTATGAATAGGCTACAGAGCATGCAATTTAGAGCTTTCTGCATGACGTGAATCACACCTGTGTTTTTACTGCATTTTGGTTTCTAATACTGAGAAGTGATAACAAGTAACCTAGACTGACGAAAAAACAAAAACTTTCATCAGTACAAATCTGCAGCATAGCTCCACTTAAAAGTCAATTAAAATAGAGACTATACATCCTATTCATCACTTTTGAGGTTTAATATGTTTAGAATGTCAGAGCACATTATAACGACATATTGGTGATATGAATTATTATATGCATTAATTGTCATTTAGCTGGATTGGCAGCATTCCACTACTTGATCAAGGGTGTCATCATTTTCAACTTTTTCCAAAATGTTGCGTAATGATGGGTCACAGCTGCTGTAAACATAGCAAATTTTCCTGTTAAATTTTCTTTTATGAATCCTGGTTTTTGTGTGGTTTTTGACCCCTGATAATATTTTGAGAGACAGAAAGTGAGATGGATAGACAGACACACACAAGCAAAACAATGCAAAGACTTTGGTTCTCAAAATACTGTCAAATGTTCCATGTTAATTAGGCATTTAGACAAAAATCCAGTGGTACTCTGCAGTTCCACCTTGGATGCAAATCCTGCCCCAGTCATTAACTGTGTGAAGCTTGTACATTCTTTTTGTATTTGGGTGGTGGTTTCTTTCACATTATTGTGTAGAGCTGATTGCACACAGGTCTTGTAATTGACCGGTTCTGTCAATGTCAATTTATTTATATAGCACATTTAAAACAACATAGGAATGCTGTGGCCAAAGTGCTTTACAATAAAATAAGAAAAAAAAACATACAATTAACATAAATAACATAAATAGAAATAAAATAAATGAACATAAAATAATAAATAGAAGTCAGATTACATAATCACAATGAGGAAACCATCAGTATTACTGAAGGTCACGGAAAGCAACTGAATAGAAATGAGTCTTTAGTCTTGTTTTGAACAGTTCAATTGTAGATGACTCCTTTATGTAATGAGGTAAAGAGTTCCACAGGTGAGGAGCAGCAGCTGTAAAAGCCCTGTCCTCCTTAGTTTTACACTTGGTACGAGGGACAACAAGAGACAACTGACCAGAAGATCTAAGCACTCTAGATGGCTGGTGTAAAGCACACAATTCAGAGAAATAGGCAGGAGCAAGCCCATGTAAAGATTTAAAAACTAGCAATAAGATTTTAAAATCAATTTGAAAACTGACAGGCAGCCAGTGTAAAGAAGCTAATATTGGAGAAACAGAATCAGACTTCTTGCCCCAACCAGAAAGCGAGTGGCAGCATTCTGGACCAACTGTAACCTGCGTATCAGGGATTTGCTAATCCCAGAATACAGTGAGTTGCAGTAATCAAGGTGAGAAAAGATAAAAAGCATGAGTAGCTTTCTCAAGATCCCTAGAAGATAAAAAAGGATTATCTTACCTAAAAGACGAAACTGGAAAAAGCAACTCTTGACTACAGAGTTAATCTGTTTCTCAGAAGAGAAGATTGCGGACTTGAGGTTTGCAAAAGACAGAGAAAGAGCCAAGAAGTCCAAGACCAATTTGGGCTTTAGCTGATGGACCCACTATAAGCACCTCCGTTTTACTTTCATTCAGATCAAGAAAATTATTAGCCATCCAAGATCTTAGTTCAAAAGGCAGATGTGCAGTTGATTCATTGCAGAGTAGCAGACAGGAATATAAACCCGTGTATCATCAGCATAGCAGTGAAAAGAAATGTTAAATTTCCTAAAATTAGCTCCAATAGGGTGAAGGTATATAGAGAATAAAATAGGACCCAAAATGGATCCATAGAAACACCACATTTAAGAGGAGCAGTAGACGAAAAAGTGGAATTTAAAGTCACTGAAAAGTGTCTATCAGTTAGATATGACCTGAACCAGTTAAAAACAGCCAATGTAAGCCCAACAAGATGTTCAAGCCGCAACAGCAATATCTCATGGTCAGCAGTGTCAAAGGCAGCGGACAGGTCAAGGAGGACAAGGACTGCTGCGCCGCCTGAGTTAGTAATAATAGAGATATCATTTCAGCCCTACGCACCCTAAATTGACTCTGGCCCCCATAAACCTGAATAGTGTTACAGTATACCGATTTGAGAATGTTATGTTAAGCTGTATTATGTTTTTCTGCCAAAGACGCTGCAAAATTGAAAATTGGAACCTTTATTGTATTACTGTATGTGTTTAACCTGCGATGGACCTGAACCCTGTCCGGGGATTGTTCCTAATTTGCGCCCGATTCCTATAGCGATCCTGCTGTGGATAAGAAGGATACGTTTTTAAAATAGAGGGATAGACGGTTATTATTTGGATAAATCGTTTAAAATTTCGTTGAGACATGTATGAACTGTATAACAATGTAATAAACATCAAAGATCTATTTATGGACAGGGAGACGTTGAAGATCTTTATACAACAATACCGTATACAGCATTATTGTACAGAAACTTTATGGAATTGTTAATGACAGGACATTTTGAAATAATTTCCAATATGAGATGTCATAATCCCTTTTCTCCTTGCAATTACTGTAGTGTTGCTACGTCACGACGGTTAGACTTGATGTTAAGGGTGATGAGGAAACAACACCTAAATCAGGAGTGTTCAAATATTCTGACCTCGAGGTATTCTCCTGAACAACCGATTCAAAGCATTTTAAAGAACTGGAATGCAACATATTGGAACTAGTATAATTTTATCATTTTAAAGATGCTAAAATACCGAGACTATCCGAACCCTCGCATTTGTACGCCTACTCAGATTGGCACAAAAACGTAAAGGGTGAAGAGACATCATGTTGATCCTGTATGAGAGAGACCACTTTTCTTACTGTGGTCTCTTTACCGCGGTGATAATGTAAGTTAAGATTAATTTTACCTTAATCGTTGTAGCAAAAAACTTCAGATGTACAGTGATGTGACGTAATTTAAGGAAAGCGATACAAACGTTATGTTAATTCGCATTCACATGGCCTCAAAAAACGACAAAAGCAACGTACCAATTTTCTTGAATAAACTTCAACAAACCTTACCTTCTATCAGCACGCAAACCACGCCGCCGTTGCTGTAATTCAACAACAGGAAGTCTGTCACGTTTAGCGCTCCCCTCGGAAACATCGCGTCCCATCAATTTGCCCGAGCGAAAAATTTACTGGTGTGATTGTGATTCATTTTCTGCGAACTGATGAGGAGCATTAGATAAAAATTCATATATATGCTACCATTCAAAAGTTTGGACATAACCAGAAATGTTCGTGTTTGTGGTAGAAATGCAGGCTATTCCATGTGGCAGATTGGTAAGAAGCTAAATTTTCATACTAAAGTGACTATTACTGTATTTAACAGAACAGGACAAGCTGGATCTAATATATACTGTATACTGCTCAAAAAAATTAAAGGAACTCTTTTTAATCAGAGTATAGCATCAACTCAATTAAACTTCTGGGATATTGATCTGGTCAGTTAAGTAGCAGAGGGGGTTGTTAATCAGTTTAAGTTGCTTTGATGTTAATGAAATTAATAACAGGTGCACTAGAGGGGCAGCAAAGAGACAACCCTAAAACAGGAATGATTTAACTGGTGGAGGCCACTGCCATTTTTCCTTCCTCATCTTTTCTGACTGTTTTTTCACTAGTTTTCCATTTGGATAAGGTTAGTGTCATTACTGGTAGCATGAGACGATACCTGGACCCTACAGAGCTTGCACAGGTAGTCCAGCTTCTCCAGGATGGCACATCAATATGTGCCATTGCCAGAAGGTTTGCTGTGTCTCCGAGCACAGTCTCAAGGGCATGGAGGAGATTCCAGGAGACAGGCAGTTAGTCTAGGAGAGCTAGACAGGGCTGTAGAAGGTCCTTATCCCATCAGCAGGACGTGTATTTGCTCCTTTGGACAAGGAGGAACAGGATGAGCACTGCCAGAGCCCTACAAAATGACCTCCAGCAGACCACTGGTGTGAATGTCTCTGATCAAAAAATCAGAAACAGACTTCATGAGGGTGTCCTGAGGGCCTGATGTCCTCTAGTGAGCCCTGAGCTCACTGCCCAGCACTGTGGAGCTTGATTGACATTTGCCATAGAATACCAGAATTGGCAGATCCACCGCTGTGCTTTTCACATATGAGAGCAGGTTCACCCTGAGCACATGTGACAGACGTGAAAGGATCTGGAAAAGCAGTGGAGAACGTTATGCTGCCTGTAACATAATGTTCAGCATGACCAGTTTGGTGGTGGGTCAGTGATAGTCTGGGGAGGCATATCCATGGAGGGACGCATAGACCTCTACAGGCTAGACAATGGCACCTTCTCTGCCATTAGGTATCGGGATAAAATCCTTGGACCCATTGTCAGACCCTATGCTGATGCACGACAATGCCTGGCCTCATGTGGTGAGAGTATGCAGGCAGCTCCTGGAGGATGAAGGAATTGATACCATTGACTGGCCCCAATGCTCGCCTGACCTAAATCCAATAGAAAACCTCTGGGACATTATGTTTCGGTCCATCCGATGCCACCAGGTTGCCCCTCAGATCCAGGAGCTCAGTGATGCCTTGGTCCAGATCTGGTAGGAGATCCCCCAGGACACCATCCATCGTTTCATTAGGAGCATGCACTAACATTGTCAGGCATGCATGCAAGCATGTGGGGGCCATACAAACTACTGAGTACGATTTTGAGTTGCTGCAATAAAATTTCGGCAAAATGGACCAGCCTGCCGCATTATTTTTTCACTTTTATTTTCGGGTCTGTCTTTGAATTTAGTCCACTGTAGGTTGATAATTTTCATTTCCATCAAACAATGTGGCATCCTTTTGTTCCTAACACAATGCCCAGTCCATTTTAATATAGATATCCAGCATGATTTTTTTTTCTATTGAGGTCTGATGTGTTTTCAAAGTGTTCCTTTAATTTTTGAGCAGTTTATTTCTCAGTTTCAGATGTGGAATTTTCAGCCAGCATCCTAGAGTCACTGTTTCACTGTTGCAGACAACACTGGTATTTGGCATGTATTTAAGGAGGAAGTCAACTTAGGTACCTTAGGTGTTTGTTTCTCAAAATATAGATTCTCAGTTACAAAGGTTTCTCTAATAACCAATTAGCATTCAAAATGACTAATTAAGGATAAGCTAAGGGAGTTAAGCATTAGGACATTTAAGGAATGGCTACTGAAAATATAAATATTAAATTAAAAATCAGTCAAGTAGTAACAGCCTTTAGCAAAACTATTAATGTCCTGGCTGTACTTTTAAAACAATTTAAAGGTATTTTGATCAAGAAGGTATCGATTTCTATCAAGAACATGAAAATTACTAGGCATGTCTAAACTTTTGACTGGCAGTGTACATAATGGTAAACCATGCATTAGAAAAATATACAATTGAACCTAACATTAAATGTACGTACTACAGCCATTTCCCTCGGTGCACCTGAATAAAACCTATAAAGAATGTCATATGTAGCTTATTACTAATAGGTATGTTTCTATTTTTAACAATCCCCAGATGACTTTCACTGAACAATGTTAGCAGAACCTGTTTAGTCCTAGGTATTGCAGAATATTGGAGCCTACCCAGGCGACATCAAATGCAAGGCAGGAACTGGTTACAGACAGTGTGACAGTCCATCACAGGTTCCATTTCCTCACATGGTAGCCAATTTGTTGTTGCCATTTCATTCAAATTTTTTAAGAATTTAGTAATTTTAGAGGAAAATGGGATTCCAAGCAGACACACTGAGAATGTGCAAACACCAACAGACACAGGAATCCATGACAATGCAGTATTAATTACTGCACCAGCTTTGCTAACTGAAAAATACAGAGAAACCTGGGCAGTAGTACCATCATAGGCAGCAAAGGCTGGTTCTACAAAAAGAAAAGAAAAAAGTTAAGAGAGATTGACAGCCAAAATAAAAAGCCCACTATATGAAACTGAAAATGATGGGTCAACTAAAGTTCCCTCATCTATTTGCAGTACAGCATTCTTAAGTGAAATTATTTTTTCCTATGTAAGTAGCTATCAGTTCATGAATAGGATTGTTATCAATTTCAGTAATGTGACTGACTAGTGTGTGCCAGGTTTTTTTGAGCTACTCTTTCTGTAAAGAAATATTTAAGATCATCAATGCCATACCAGCTCATGCTGGATATTAATCATTCTCGATCAAGATTAAAATTATTTAACCTAAACCATTACAAATTAGAACAATTAATGGTCCTAAATATATTCCTTCAAGATTTTGCTAATACTCTAACTACACTGTGAGGATTCCTCATTATTTGTACTGCCACATCACAGCTCACTATCCCCTATTTGAATCCAGCCCAGCTGTCTGTATGGAGGTTATAAGATCTCTCCTTGTCTGTTTAGATTTTCTTCAGGTGCTCTTTCTATATCTCAAAGATGTGTACATTAGATTAAGCAGTTGTCCTATATTATCCCAGAGTGGATAGGTGCATGTGAATATATGGGGATCCCATGCCATTGGCTGGCTAATGTGCTGAGTCTTACGATGTAATGATGGTTTCTGGCTCCTCAAAATCCTTTAACATAGAATCCAGTTCAGAAACCGGAGGAATGGATGGATAGAGAGCAATGGGGTCTGGTTAAATCCATCTGCCTTTTGAGCAAAGCAAGGTAAGATTCTGGTTTTAGCTATACTGTATTGTTAATGTCTTTTTTGGCAATGTTGTTTGTCCACTCAGCTGGCTTGTCTGATGCTTTCAGCAGTGTGTCGCAGCTCATATCAACTTGCATACCTGCCTGAATTTCTGTGTATTGATTTTATTGATTTCGTTTGTTTACAGCCCCTATTGTGTGATGAAAGATGATTACAAATTGTGATAGGCAGCATTTATTCCACTAAGTCCATTTGTTCTCAGTTTGAACTTTGTTCTCAAACAAGTAGATTACTTGTTTATTTTAGAATACAGTTTCCTTAAATTGTCTATGCTGAAATGGATTTCAGAAAGAAAGTTTTTTTTCAGTGTTTTTGAAAAACGTAGCTTTGCTTCGTTTTCATCAGGACTGAAGAAGAACTGCATAAAGAAAAAGTGTTTTGTTTGTCTTTAGGGCACTACTGCATGTAACATAGGAACTGTTTATTTTTTCTGTGTGTTTAATGCCTTTTGAAAGCTGATAACGACAAAACGGAACACCCTCCCTCTAATTGTCAGGATCTTTGTTTTTTTGGACTTCTTTTCATAATATTATTTTTTATTTCACCATTTGATTCTTGGTGCTTGTGGTGTCATGCACAGATGATGTCAATGTTTATGCCATGAATTATATGTTTCCATGCCACTGGCATTATCAGTGTGCTCGGCCTTGTTTTTGTTTGTGTTTAAAAGGCTACTGCCAACTGACTCTCTAGTCCTACAGTGACATTTTAACATTTACATAGCAAATGACAGTGACTCCTGAAGAGGCATGCCTAGAAGAAACAGTCTGTCTGTGGAAAATCTAACTTAAGAATTTAATTATATTCAGTTTTTGTGATTTCCATAACAAACAGAACATTCAAATGCAACTTTGCTTATACCTATTTTTGGTACCTGATTGCCAGTGGTGCAAGTTACATCATCTGATCTAACACTCTTAAAAATAAATGTGCCATAGTGGTTCTTCAGAGCAATGCCATAAGGGAACCATATTTGGTTCCCCAAAGACCCGCCCACATGAAGGTTCTAGAAAGTACCTTTATTTATTTAGACCTGTTATTAGGCCCCATACAGTAAATAGCCATGACTTGATGATAACAGATTTGTGAAATACCAGTGGATCATAATTTTAAAAGGATTACAATAACAAAGGCTAAGTACAGTTTTTTTAATCTGTTATTGTCCTGCTATTTATATATTAAAGATTTCATTTTTTCCACATATTAGGAAGTTTTTAAAAGAACACAGTTCACATGCAAAGATCCCTTCCCATAATGAAATGGTGCTTGCCAAGCAATGATTCTAGGAGTAAGCACACAACCCAGTGAAGAACCATAAAATTACATTAAAGAAGCAGTATTTTTAAATGTGTAAGGTAGTATGTTCTTGGAATTTGAGAGTAAAGAAATGCTCATTTGCCAACTGACAATGTCTACTGGAAGACCCAAACAGGCAGTGATGATGTGTGACTTCATCATCTCAGGAGAGGTCAAGAACATGGAGTAGTGCAGGTAGCTAAAAGAGTTGTGGCAAAAATTTGGTTGTTGCTTGTTATGATGGTGACTGTAACAACTATTGTTGGCCATTGGATGTAAAGAAAGCTGTCTTGCTGAGGAAGAAGCCCTCCATTCAGTTTAATTAGGATTACCTCTGGATTTGACTGATATGTTCTGGCAGACCAGGAAGATGACATCTGCTGCAGTGGCTGAAACAAGACACCTGAGTGTGGAAGGAGTTTAGCATTGCCAAAAAGAAGAATTTTCATGTGGTTTCATAGACTTTCTGACAAACCATTTGATGATTCAGAAAGGGTAGGTGGGATATTGCAGATACTGTTCACAATAAAGATGAAGAAACATTAACATTAAAGATGTTTTGTAGTGGTTAAGAGTGTAGTGGTGGATGAAATATGCCTGGAAATGCTGAAAAGATGGAATAATGTGGGAATGCTTTACTCAGCATACTTAAATGTTACATTCAAGAATAAGACAGAGTCTTGAGACTAGCATATGGAGGTATTGGTACCCATTTTTAACTATAAATGTAATTATAATATTTTAAAGAATGAACCCCAAACTCTTAAGTGCTCAAATATAATGATTATCTACCTGTTCATCCATTCTTCCTGTTCTGTCAATCAGTACAATTCAGGGCAACAACGCGCAGAACAAGACTATCTATCTATCTATCTATCTATCTATCTATCTATCTATCTATCTA
>JANRMT010062804.1:18155721-18198103 GCA_026402145.1 Polypterus bichir lapradei | reverse complement strand
CTATCTATCTATCTATCTATCTATCTATCTATCTATCTATCTATCTATCTATCTATCTATCGATCGCAGTGGTTACCAATGTTTGTGGTCCTGAAATCCATGTGGGGTTGGAGTTGGCTCGGGGCAATGAAGCATCCAGGAGTCCCTCCCTTGTGAATTTAGCGTGATTACCAGAGAGTCAGAGTGTTACATGAGTCAAGTGCGGTTGTCAATGCCTTTCCTCCTAGGTGAATTGAGCATGACTGTCAGAGTGTGAATTGAGGAGGTCATCCAGGATTGGCCACAATCCAACTACGATGCTGCTATTGTAAATCGACCGTGATCTTTGCCAACATGCCCCACAGGTTGGGAAACAATTACAGGGCTGGGTGTCCTTCCATTCCCTCAGGAGCTGCATTTAATGGTTAATGGTTAATTACTCCAGGTAGACCTTGCCATTCTGACAGTCCTTGGCCATCTGAGATCCATCTCAGGTCTGGACCAAGTATGCTAAAATACATATTCAACCCACACCCCCCATTTCATACTGTATATGAGATGGGATGTATAATGAATATTCACCTTTAGAAAAAGCCTGGTAGACACAGAAAGTGCAGCCTTCACATAGACAATGACTACATACAGAATTTAACCAAGGATGCTGGTAATTCCACTACATTTACTACAACGCTGTCTTTCTATCAGTTCTCACATAACTCCAGTAATTTGATCGTCTTCAGGGACTGTGTATAACCATCCTGGTTCACTCACATGCTGTGCATCTACCATGCAGGGTAGTTTTGCCGTTGTTTTCAATTTGTAATTAAATATCATGACACATTTGGTAACTAACCATACCATCACCCTAACTGACTCATGCAAAAGTGATATATATTTATTTCATCTTCATATTTTGTATATAATTGATGTTTAGTTGGAATTGCAGTCATGTTCAGAATAGACTGCGTACACTATGCTCATGTCAAATTTTCTGCAAACCTGCTTCTAACCAAACTGATTTTATCGGCCATCTTTCAAGACATGCAATGAAATCCACCAATGATTCAACCTAAATAAAAGTAACTTTTTAGAAAATTCCTGTTGGTCTGAGGTTTGAAGAGGTGACTGTATTGTAAACTGCTGCCCATGCTTTCATTGAAAAGGCAATCAAACCATATTATAACAATTCTTGTTGTCACACTTATTGATTGTGAGAAACTGCTGCCTGTGACTTCGTTAAATTAACTAATCCAAATGTGCATATTAGTTAATATTAACATTTTTGCAGTATTTAGGCACTTTGGAATAATTTTGCATATTCTGATTGAAAATACGTCCGATTGTTTATTCTTTCTTAAAGTCAGGGAAGAATTAACTATTAAGTAAAATAAGCACGTGCTTGGGGCATCAAGGGAAGGGGGACACTACAGAAGTTTTCCAGTTTCGGATTTATCATGGACCATATGGTGCAAAACTGCAAATTGTGCAGCTGAACCAGGAGTCACAAAACGGTGCTTCCACATTAAATGAAAAAATATATATATATAAAATATAATATATATATAATAAAAATAATCGTAAAATAGTTATAATAGAGGAGAATTGTATATATTAATCTTGGGAAGACAACAAAGTTAGAATCTGGTAACTGCCACACGGTCCACCGTGGCTCACGTAATCGTCCTTGCCTTGGTCATGTCGGCCGTTCGGTTCAGTCGTCCACTAAGAATGAGTGCAGGTCATATATATTTGGGGAAACCAAAATCTTTTAAGTGCCTGGGCCCTAAAGTTCTTAATCCGGCCCTTCTGAAAGTCTCCTGTTGTTAGAGGCTGCGCATGACGCGGCCAGGCGCGTGGGTTGCGTGCTGCTTCCTGCCTTATTGGGGTGGATTTACCAGTCTTTCTGATTGGCCAATCAAACAGCTCAAATAAAGTGATGAATACATAAATGGTTGAAAACTAAAAGAGGCGGGGTTTAAGAAGATCTGTCTACTATAGCTTTTCATTTTATATTTCAGGATTAGTGTATAATAATTGGTGGTATCTCTGATTTATCGCTATTGAAATGGTTACTGTTGAGACTATTTCCCGATGTGAGGTACGTAATAGGTGAACAGCATATCGGCGTCTAACTGGAGAGGCTTAATAGATTTATAACTGCAGTTTTAAACTGCACTTCCCAGCAACCACCGCGCTTGCAGTCATATGACAAATACACCGTTGAATGCGTACATAAACGCAGATGAATATATAGTTATATACACACACACACACACCCAGCCTGTAGGACAGAGAAGCGGATTGCATCTGTCTTTTTCCCTGATGGGACCCAGTGTTTTGCGGCTTGCGTGTTTTCCAGTGCATTTCAAAACATGGGGATGTCCGTAAGTGTCGAATCGCGCCTCTTTATGGTTACCGAAGACCTGAGGAGAAAAGTATACAGACGGCAGTGTTACTTTATTTGAAATTAGACACTTAAGAGACAAATCGGAGATAAGATCAGTTAGCTATGAAACTACCGATGAGGCAGAAATACGAGCAAAATGCAAAGGAGAGGGGCTATCGAGAATTGACAGGGCAGAAGAAAACAAACGTCGGTGCACACAGGACACGAGTAGAGTGTAGGAGAGACGGACGCTAGACACTGAGAAAGAAAAAGAGAATTTTAGGAAGAAAATATGTAAGGACAGAAAGTGAAACAGACAGTGCACACTTAGTGACATCGTAAAAACGAACAAGATAAACATTCTCAGATGAAAAGAAAAGTGGCAACACAAATAAGAACAAATACAGCTTCCTCCCCCCAAAAGAAAAATGACAGGAGACATTATAATCTAAGGACAAAAATACTCATGGAGGCATGGGAAGCAGCACAAGACATTTATGAAGAGACTAGAGGAATGAACCATATAGAGAAACATCCGCATTCAATGAAAATATGTAGAGACAAGAACATGGCAATTAAGTGGAAACGGAGAGGCAGAAAACATCTGGGAAGTCAAAAAGAAAGTGGACATCACTAAAGGAGGTAGAGGATGCTTGGGAAAGACGCTTCATTGTGAACAGGAGTTTCAGAAAGCATCCGAAGGTACAAACGATTGTGCAGAAACATGCATAAAATATACTGCTAGATATGGAAACAGGCACTACTGGGTAAATGAACAAGAAGCAAAATTTGAGAAAGAGTACTAGGTAGAAATTGTCTATATGGAAAAGATGTCTCTAAATTAAAATGGGAGATCGGGCTGAAAACATCTAGGGATGTGAGTCCATTATAAGCAGCATATCCAAAGTACCACAGTGTCAGGCTACAGAGTGTGGAAAAAAATCCAAGGGAATGGTTCACATAATGAGGAGACAAATTAGAAAATCATAGAGATGTGGAAAACCAGCTACTGGGGCACGTTTTGAAAAGCCCCAAAGAAAAGCAAGGAATTATCAACAGACCAGCTGGGCATAACACAAAATCAAGGCAATAAACATTGGGCGTCATTTGAGAAAATTTGGTAAATTCAGGAAATTTAACAGTAGTTTACAAAGGTCAGATACAGGAAATACTTTTGTGGACAGACAGAAAATCTGTAGAATGTGACATCAAAGAAAATAAGTGTATAGAAAAATAGTATTCCTATAAAACAAGGCACATGCAGTTAATTTGTGATCAGATTTAAAAGTCTGAAAATGATAGACCAGATTGAAAGTACAATGCTTGTTTGAAGAGGAGGCCCATTAGGTGAATTGAGGGCACGGAAATTTACAGTACAGGAAACTGAGGCATACAATCGTTTGGGATGTCAGAAGACCTTGTAGCTGATGAAACCAATGAGAATCGGTTAACTTATAAGAAGGGAGTGTTATAGGCTGTCTGAAAGGATTACAGCCACTTTTTATCTTATTAGTTAGTATTTTGTTCTTCATGTTGCTGATTATTAGAGTCATTGGCTTTCTGTTTGCAGTGTATGTGATATTATTAATATGAATATCAGTTTTTCGAACTTACCTTGCTCTTCGACTTTGTATTCATTTCAGGGGCTTTTGCCGTGGTTAACACTGTTATCTGTCATATCCATTATCTTGGGTACAAATCCTTCACCTAGCCATTGTCTGTTTTTGTCTGGATCCTCTTGTTTTGTCACATATCATAAAACATATCCACGTTATTTTAATTTGACGTTGTAAATTGTACAATTTTGAGTGTGCGTTTTTTTTTTTTCTTGAGTGGACCCAATGATGGGCTGGTGCCACATGTAAAGCTGATTCTTGCCTTTTACCTGAAGATGTCATAGTAGGTTGGCTCCAGCCTACTGCAGCCCTGAATTTAATTACGTAGGTTTGAGAATATTATTAATTTGTACCACTTTGTATTTGTACTTGATGTTTATAGTGGCATATTAGATGTTTGTCACACTTTTTAGGTGTTCTCTTTTGTAAGTTTATCCCATAGATATCAAATCATAAATTTGTATAGCTCTTTTTGCTGGATTCTGTTGAAAATTGTTCAAGTTTACTTCTAATTTCCTTCTGATGTCTACAAGCGTGTGTGTGTTATTAATTTAGTATTGTTAATTTTTTTGATTGTGTATTTTAATCTTGTAAACTCTGTAAAATGGCACTTGATGATGTGGGCTGTTTAAAGGCAGTATTTAAAATAAAAATGTTATACCGTGCCCTAGATACTGAGAAATTCTGTAGCTAAAGAGAGAATGGTTTGAATGGTGAAGTTTAGCTTCATTCCATGAACTTTGCGACACTCCAGTTTTAATATTAATCTAATCTGAAGTGCACAGGGTGTGTAGTAGTGATAATGTTTCTGAGTACTGATGTTGATCTGTGGCTTATCTGTGCATGTGAAGGTACGTACAAATCAGCTGCTGGTCAATTTAAAAGAGCAACATTATATTCTTACCTCTACCTAATGAAAATCTGGGTCACAGGATGCCACAACATATCCTGGTAGCATGAAGTGCAAGGATGGGACCTGCCCTAGATGGGGCATTTGTCCATAGCAGGGTGGACACCAAAATCACTCACATATAGAGTCACCAGTTAACATAGTCTACTAATCTTTGGAAGGAGTGGGAGGAAAATCAATACAGAGACAACTGTACACAGACAGCCACAACCCAACATGGGATTTGAAACAAGGATTCTGGATTTATAAGGCAGAGGTAGTGCTATCTGCGGTGCTACCATGCAATACAAAGTATCTGAAATTAGGTTACCACAGCAAATATCAGGAAGGATGGAATCAAAATAGATTGTTTGATTCATTTAGTCAAGTGATGCCTGTTGCTGCAATGTCTAGAAATTCTGTAGTGTTTCAGTCAGGAACCTTGTGAAAGTGCATCTCAGTAAATAAGGTTTTATGTTCGATTACACAGTGGTGGGAGGAGGGTTTGACATTTTAAGGTGTTAACTGTAGATATTTTTTGTTTTTGTAGCTTCTTTCATCACGTTGGTTAATGTGGTCAATTGCATACTGGCTTGACAAGTTGCCTTGCCCAGTTTTTCTACAATTGTAACATTTTAGTAAATCCCCATAAGGTAATCTGTTTAACCTAGACAGTGAAGTCATCCTGCATTAAATAAAGCCTGTCTGTTTAGCAGAGTTGAAGACTTGCTCCCTGGCATTTAACTACTTCTGCTTCTCAGGGATTTTCACTAAAGTCTTTACTTACTTGCCTCCTCCCTTGAGTGCACAGGATTGTGTGGAAGTGACGCTGTAATATGAATCTTTTTTTTATGGCAGCTTATTACAATTTGCGCAACTTTTCCCTCACACTCTTTCTAAGTGATAGACCACATGCAGGGATGACTATAAACTGAATCAGAGCCTCCCCAAGAATTTGCTTCTATTACCTGAACAAAGTCAACAATAAAAAAGTTGGAACAGAAGATAAAATGCAAATAAAAACAGAAAGTGGTTATTTTTTTAAAATTCCTTTGAACCTGCATTCAATTAAAAAATATAAAAAGACAAGAAATTTAAATTGTTCCTATATCAGCTTTCTCTGGGATTTATTAAGAGAACAAAAAGACCAAACATAAGAAATGGAAACCAAAAAATCATTGTTGAGGCCATGCAAGATCAAAACCAAAAGATCACAAAGATAACCTAGTGTTCTGAAGTGAAACAAAGCCTAGTGTTTAGCCTGCTTGTAATGGAACTGTTAATAAAGATTGTTATGTATCTAACTGAGGAATAACTTAGACTGGGGCTGCAGCCATATTATAGTAACAAGTATGATGGGCTCTGTCACATAATTAAAAGAATTGGAATAAAAATACATTATTAATGTGTACTATAGCATCAGCCTTTATTGTTTTCTTTGTAAGTCCATACATGAAAAATATTTGGGGCAGGGCATTGGCGGACAAATTGTAAATGTATGGGTACCAGCTTTGAAAACTTTATTTGTAAAGTATTGATGCACACAGGTGCTTATCACTCAGACTTCTACCACAATGTAAACACAATTATCGAATATTTTTTTCCCAAGTATATAAACATTTTATCAAAAAGTAGCTGAAATACCCACCATTGCCTGGGAGGAAAGTAAAGCATTTTTTAAATGTAATTGTTTGAGAAAAATATAATTAAAAAAAAAATACAACTTTAAAAATTAAAATAAATTAACAAACAATGAACACTCACTAATGTGCTTGTCTTGCGGTGTTGTATGTATGTCATCAAGCATTTGACGCTTGGAACCGGCCAACTCTATTTAAGGCCAACTGTATTTAATTTCAGAAGCAACATGGGCGTGGTGGTGCTCATACATAAAGAATGCTGGCAGTCACATCCAGTTTGCCCACTGGTGGTCGTTCCAAGTGTCAACTGAATGATAACATGCATACTGTCCAGAAGGGGGTGGGTTAGGGTTGATTTCACCCTACAGTATTTTTAGTCGATCAATGAGAAACATGTGTACCAAGTTTCATGAAAATTGCTCCAAGTGTTCGGAAGTGATGCTGGAACATACATACATACCCACACACATACATTGACTTTTATAGATATAGATGAACTGAACATTGCATTAATATAATAATGTCAAGTTTTGTTTTCAGACCACATTTAGTCTACAAATTAATTTCTGTGTCAAAATCATTACCACTTTGACCTTCAGCATTGTTCTGAGGTTCTGAGGTGTAATGTGTCCTTCGCAGTGTCATACACTTTTAGTTTAGCACAACCAGTGATTCATGTCTACATCTGCATTAAAGTTTGTCACGCTTAGTTTTTACAAAGGTTGTCATTGTTTTCTACATTTCGTAATGTAGCAGCATATTTATAACCACCAGTATAACATAGAGGGCGGCGTTTTTTTTCTGCTGGGAGTACATAACAGTTAATGGTGAGCATCTTATTTTTCACATGATTCCTTTTGTGCCCTTTCTGTGACTATGTAAGGCAAGTTCTGCTTGTAATAGAGTATAATCACCTGATTTCAAATGAACAACAGCTTTTATTTATATAATACATTTTGGGGGAAAATATTTAATATTTACTGTTTTCAATGTAATGTAAGTCAAGGAAGATTTAAAAAAACATAACATCATGTTTTTTAACCATTTTACTTACTGTCCTGACTTTTTTTGAATTGAGTTTATAAAACTGCATATACATACAAAATCAGCCTCAGATCAGTTGTAGCATTCTGCAGTTTCTGTTATTTTTGGAAGAGGAGGAGGGAGGTTAGGAGCACACACTGATAAAGTGCATTGCCGTACCTATCACACAACAAACCAACTCAGGATCCAGATTAGGACCCGAGTGCAGCCATGCAACGGGTGATACCTCAGCACCACACTAGTTCAGATGGAATGGAATAGTGTGAGGTTTTTTTTATGGTAGCTGGAGTGCCACTTCTGCCAACAACCCCCAAGTTTTTCCCTGCAGGTTGGAGGGCCTACATGCAGGGATGGATGCAGATTAACGTCATACCCATATTTTTGGAAGGATAAAACCGAAATTAAGGGCCCGAAGATATTATCTGGATTTTACCTTGAATGACAATAGTGGCAGTGCAAGGGTACTTTGCAAATTCACAAAGAAACAAACAAATATGGGCTTCCCTCCCACTCAAGTGGCTTTCTGCCATTATTTGAATCTTTTCAGTAATGTTACAGGTTCTTCCCTCTTAGCAAACATTATGTATTTGAATTCTCACTGAGCAGGGTGTAATTTGCAGCTGCATTGTCAACTCAACTTCAGTATAGTCTACAGATGGGATAGCAAGAAGAGGAATGTTGGTCAGTATGGTTGAAACTGCTTAATGTATGGACAGTGGTCTTTGAACCCCGATACTGATGGAAACTATTGAGAAATTAATGGGATCATATTATCAAAAATAGTCAAGCGAGTGTATAGCACTGAATATTCTTACAAGTGAAGTGTTATTGGAAATATTGACTCTAAGGTAAGTAGGGAGGTCAAAAGTATTGCAAATGTTTTCTTTGTGATGAATAGGTCTGTCTCTATAATGAAATAGAGCATATGTACTTAGTCCTGTTTGCTTCTGTGTTCAAGGACATTTGTGTCATTGGTGCACAGATATTTGATAATGTCATGTGTACAGAGTACATTAAAATTTTTATTTGCATGTTTAACTAACATGGAACATGTTGACACTGTCCCACGCTATGATTTGCAAGTATCCTTATATCTATGTGCAGCTCACTGAAAACATTTTAGATTTCACAAATTTCAGTTTCATGCTTATGTGCCCAAGCAGGGTATAACATAAAGCTGTTCAACACCCAGAAATAACTGCAGCGAATAACCTGTGGAAGTGAATGAAGGGAATATGTAGATAAACAACACACTAGAAACTCCAATTTGGACAGCCTGCATGCAAAATACAGATTTCAAGGCTGATGCAAATGTGTGCATTTATAATCTTAATACTGCATTCATTTTTTTTTTCTACATTTTGGCATGTAAGCCTGTTTTCTATTTCCTTCATCTCTATCTCTGTGCAAGCTTTAAAAATATTTGGTATTTATTTATTGTTGCTAATTTCTACACAATGCTAAGTATGTGAGAGTAAACGTACTGGATACAGAAAAGCACGGAAATGTAATTTTAAATGAAGATTGTGTGTTTACTCAAAATATTGGGTATAAGGAAGTATTTTCTGCTTAAATATGTTGTTTAATTCGTTTAGGAGTTAGGTAAGCAAAGAAGTATATATACAATAAGCATTTAGGCATACAAGTTACATGTACACATAGAAGCATGTAAGCATACAAGTTATTAATTTTCTCATCTTTCTTTTGTGCTTACAGCTGTAAGTTCTATGCACCCATCCAATATTACTGCCTTCTTTCTAAGGACGGTAGAATGTGCTGTTATGGCAAGTTTATAGTCAAACGTAAATCTTATCTTGAAACCTATGGATTCTTCCATTCCTAAGTGATACATTATGAATAAAAGTACAGTTAAAACAACACTGTTAAATTCAAAAATTAATATTGTAGGTGCACACACAGTATATGTAGGATACTAGACTATTGCAAGAGGATGTGTCAACAGTTTCCCTGAGATGGAGTCAGTTTTAGCCATCTTTAAGTGGGTATGTAAGTAAATGTGCTCTGTGAACTGTTGCCCCATCCATGGTTATGGTCTGTCTTGGGCCTAGTGCTGCCAGGATAGATTCCATCTCCTTGTGACCATAAATTGGGATATGTGTAATGAAAAATGAACGAATCTGCTATATTTCCACAACCAAAAACTGTTAAAACTGAACTGTTTCTTGGACTCAACTCTAGAAGCTTGACTTGCTCGGACAGACTATTGGATCCTTCAACATCAGTAGGGATGCTTCAATCAGGTTTTTTTAGGACCAATACTAATCACCAGTATGTTGTTACTGGATTGACTTGATTCCGATACCAATTACATTTTTTTTTCTTTTTCTCTTTGAAAAACGTTTACACTGAGCTCCTACATAACCAGACTCAGAAAAGCCTTTTGTTCTACAGTATATTAAAGTGTTAACTTTGGTATTTTTATAATTAAGCTAAATTAAACCATTACCTGTTCATTTTTTTTATTAACATAATGAAATTCTGTAAGCTGTTCAGTGACCACAAAATGCTAAAATAAATAAAATCCCCTTAAAATAAACACTTTTTAACAAATAAAATATATAGAGAAATATTTATCCATAATACATATGGCATTAAAGAAAATAAACAGCTTCTTGTTTAATTTCTTCTGTAATGTACTTATTTGAAACAAAGCTTAATTAAAAAAAATAGTTTTCACCATTTGTTTTAACAAATGTATATATTTTTATATATTTCACATGCTGATTCAGTTAATTGATATTGGAAATTAAACACTGCTTAAATGTATATAGATATGCACTTAAAGATTTTAATCATTATTTGCACTACAGTTTTTATTGCTGTTAAAAAATATATTTTTTTCCACTGTACCAGCTAGACATTCCCAATTCTTGAGGTGCAATTATACATATGCAGGGGTCCTCAATCCCAGTCCTGGAGAGCCGCAGTGGCTGCAGGTTTTTGTTCTGACCTGGTTGCTTAATTAGAAAGCAATTCTTGCCAATAAAGCACTAACAAGCTATGAAATTAAATTAACTCTGCTATGTCAGGTCATTCTCATATCCTAGATTTTCTTTCCCTTTCTATCATGCAAATGATTTGTAGGCTAAAATGGACGAGTAATTCTCAGTCCTTCACTTTTTTTTTCTTCATTTTTCTTCCAAGTATTTAATTAAACCCAATAGTGCAGATAAATACACACAGGTGTAAATGTAAATAAGCTAAATGGAGAAATGCTGCTCTCTCTTGTCATTTGCATGTTATTTATAATAAGGAGCAATTAAAATAGCTGTTTAAGACAAAATTAAGCAATAAGGGCTCAAAATCACTAAAGTGAAGCAGAAGTGTTACTTTAGCAATAAGTGCTTTTTATTAAGCAACTGGGTTGGAGCAAAAACCTGCAGCCACTGCGGCTCTCCAGGACCGTGATTGAGGACCCCTGTACATATGGATTAACATTTTAATTATGCCATTTCTTACCAGAACATATACTGTATGACACATAAATAACAAGTGCAGAACAAACCTTTAATAAAGCTGCAAATGTTCATAAGATGTTTATCAAGAAGGCACAATATTAATATGCCCACCACATTTACAAGTAATATAGATACATTTTACTGTTAAGCTAACAAGCCTATTCTTTACTAAGCAGCCATCTCAAATTTGTTTTCTTTTTCTAATTGAAAATATGAGCTGCTATACTTAACAGAGCCTCATTCACTGTCCAAACTCTGACAAGCAGTATCACTTTCACAAAATAAAATTTGAATGAATTAAAATACTGTAGCTTTTCTTGACATTTGTGCAATTGCACAGGATGACTCCTCTGATTCCTTTTTAATGTAGTACTCTTTTTTTATTTAATGTAAAGGCTAATATTCTAATCTCTCTCTCAGGTAAAGTCTGTCTTGAGGCTTTCTGTTTATAGGAAATTTGCACGAAAATAAAACTGTGACCTACTGTAGCTAATCTATCATAATCCTTCACATAAGGAAGCACTACAACTAAATTACTGTAAAGCCTAGAAAAGCAGATGCTAAAACAATATATATTTTTTGTGATCAGCCAATTTATCAATCACTGATCGAGTCCTTTGTAGTGAAAATCATCTGATTTACAGTATGGCGGTTCAGTCGGAGGATCACTAAATATTAGCCTGTTGTCAATGGGTATTATGTTTGGAGTTACTCTTAACAGACAGTTTTGAATTTTAGATCTCAGATGGAACTAAAATGTCTTTCAGACATCCACAAAAATTTTGTTTATCTTGCTTCTGATAAGGAAAAGGTTTAGTGTGCCTTTATTACCAATTGTTTAAATTGCTACATTCTCTTTGCAGTGGTCTTCCTGTTTGAGGCATTAACTGAACACAAGAGATTCAAAATGGCGCTGTTAGTTTACTCACTTGGTCAAACCCCTGAACCGACTTAACCACACTGCCTTCTTAACCAATACTGAATTGTCCTGAAAACTCTGGCTTTCTTATCAATACTGAATTACAATATCTTCAAAACTATGTCTGTCAGAGCTGTGAGTTTCAGCACCCCAGCCTGTCTGATATCATTGTTTGCTCTGTATCAGCCTGACAGACACTACTGCTTGGACTCTGTTCAGAGGTACACCGATGTGGCTTTCTCAGGAGTGATGCTCATATTGTGCCAGCAATTATATCTTTTCTCTTCAATGTTTAGTATGTAATCTCACAGACTCTCATGTACCAGCTGTGCTAATGCTAAATCTTTAGTGCAGTTTATTATCTCCTAGTTCGTGACAGTATATTTTTAATTTTGTAGACTCTTTCCAGCATTTATCTTGCCTTATTGTATATTTCAATAATCTTGTGTTAGGCTTTATTATATTGCTTTAAAAATCTTCTTGTGTGGTTCAATAAATTTTTATTGATATCAGAATGAATCAGTATTTTATGGCTGCTGTAAATTTCTGAACCGCCCCTTGTCAGTTAGGTCTCAAAAATGGTCTGTTAACCAAATTCTGTGTGGTGGACAAGTGCCTAAATTGCTGTAAATCTTTCTTTCATTACTGTCTGGGAGCAGGTCTTCTAGACCAAGAGTTCTCAAACTTTTTTCGGCCGCCGACCCCTTTACCAAAAACTTTTAAAACCGTCGACCCCCTAGTCATTTACTATACTTACTCAAATTAATACATTTGTACAGTACTCAATATTAAATATTTCACTAGATATCAGATTTTAATCACTTGTAATTATGATTTAAAAAGATAAAATGGCTACGGAATATGGCATTATCTTGTGCAACATTTAATATGGAAACCTGCACTAATGAAAATTTAAGCAAAAAAATACGAGCAGAGTTTTTTTTTTTTTTTACATTTTTGACATTTATGAAATAAACATGTAAATTCAAAATAAGTACAAATAGTCCAAGCTGTACTGTCTGCATTTCTTTTTTGGTTCAGTCATATTATTATCTGAAGAAATACAAACTTTTATTAACAAACAATTTCGACAGCCCCTGTGATTAAAAAAAAAACAAAAAAAAAACAATAAAGTATGTACTTACTTGAAATAGAAGATTTTTGTTCTTACTCGAATAAATAAACTGTGTCCTCCAATTTTCTTTTTCGTAGTACTGCTTCTCAATAAATAATTATATTCAAAGTTCAAATCACAAATAAGTACATGTCACATCAAACGAACCAATTTATAGTGTTTTATGAAAGCATGACCTTACAAGACTGATAGATTCTGCTAATATAGAATATCCGTCGTCTCGTCCCACCGCAAGCAAGAGCGGACATGCAGCGGTTTTTCATGTCCGCACTTGCTTTGATACGTTCGATAAGACGATGCACAGATACTGTATGTTTGTGTTACATGTATTTTCATGCATTCTTACGTGTGACTCTTTTAATGACACATTTTACTTTTTTGTTCGCAAGTTTGGTATGTAATGTGTTTTTATCAAAAAAGTGTTTTTTTGAATTATTTTACTTCTTAATTAGTTACCTATTGGAATCATAGATATTTTGAAGTAGCAAACAAATAGCAGTAGTAAGGGGGTCTATTTTTGCTGTCGTTGACCCCCCAATTTTTTTATTGAAACTATCGACCCCTAGAAAGTAGGGCTGGGCGATTAATCGAAAAGTAATCGAAATTGACATTCAAAACCTATAATCGATCTAATTTTTCCAGGTCAATTATTTCGATTACTTTCCCTTTAAAAACACTACCGCGTATGAAGTCACGTGACCCCGCTCCGTTACGTTACGTTATTCCGAAGACATGTCACAACTGAGCAACAAGAGCAGCTTGTACCAAAGAAAAACGCAGTCTCTGTCATTTGGACACATTTTGGCTTCAGTAAGGATGACATCGAACAAAATGAAGTCAAATGTAGACACTGTAGAAAAACAGTTTCGACGCCCAAAGGTAACACCACCAATTTGTTTCAACACTTGAAGCACAATCACGTTACTGAATATGAACAGTGCATGGCTCAAAAAAAACAAAAAGAGACTGACAAGCGCTCAGCAACAAGTGCCTCCGCAAAGCAGATGTCGATAACACAAGCATTCACAAATGCCACACCAGTATGAGAAGAGTTCAAGAAGATGGAAAGAAATAACTGACGCTATTTGTTATTACATCGCAAAGAATATGACTCCCTTGGCTACAGTGGATCGAAGTGGGTTTAAACACCATGATGTTAAAACTCTCGACAGAAGATAAACTGTGCCATCGCAATCACATTTTTCTAAAACTGCACTGCCAGACATGTACAAGACATGTTGTAAAAATGTAGCTGCTGAACTGAAAAATGTTCAACACTTTGCAGCCACATCTGATCTCTGGTCAAGCAGGACGATGGACCCATTCTTGAGCCTTACTTTGCACTACATTGACAACGAATGGAAGCTGCGCCGGAGATGCCTTGAGACGGCATATTTTCCAGCCAATCACATGGCAGATATGATTGCGCAAGGTCTGAAAGATATGCTTTCTGAATGGGACCTTGCGGAAGAAAAACTTTCAGCCATTACGGCAGACAACAGTGCAGAGATGAGCAGCTATTTGGTGTCCCCCATGCTGGATAGTGAGGCAAATCCACTGGACTGGTTGAGGAAGCATCATGTACACTTTCCCACTCTAAGTACGGTGGCAAAAAAGTATCTCTGCATACCAGCTACTAGCTCCCCATCAGAGCGGGTTTTCAGTTCGGGCGGAAACATTGTTACATGCCTCAGGTCCTGCCTGAAACCTGAAAAGGTTAACATGCTCGTGTTTCTTAGTAAGAACTTAGAGTAAATTCATGTTCATATAGTGACATGACAAGAACACTAAGATCACCTCATGCAACAGTGTTTAGAGAGTTCTATTTTCATTACAACAATCTGTTGTTTACATTGATACATTGCACATTAAAATATTTGTTTACAGAAGATGCAAGAAATGCACTGTTTAAAATATTATTTACAGGATATACGAGTTATTTAATTTAGAAGAGATACTGCTTATTTTCTACTTTTAATAAGAAAAACATTGAAAATAATTTATTTTGTTTCCAAAAGTGCAAGTTATTTATTTTTACTTTTTTTATAAGAACAAAGTGACTGTTCGTTTTAGGCAATGTGTGCATTAATTTCAGTTGTTCAACATTAATGTTCAATAAATAATCACAGATAGTAGATAGTGTGTTTCCTTCAATTATTTTAAAATCAAGTAATGCACCCTTCATTCAAAAATCTCTCACTTGTAATATGTGAGCATATTTACTGTACAAAACTTGTCAGTGAACTAAGAGGGCAAAAAAATAAAAAAAATAATCGTTCATTAATCGTAATCGAGTTAAAATGTTCAATTAATCGAGATTTTGATTTTAGGCCAAATCGCCCAGCCCTACTAGAAAGTTCAAATCGACCCCAGGGGGTCGATATCGACCACTTTGGGAACCCTTGTTCTAGACTGTGCAATAGCTTCTTCCCCCAAACAGTCTGGCTCCTGAACACCATGCTGCCCCCTTCCACACTGGACTGTCTTCTCCACAAATTGCTCTGCCCTATTTAGCACCCCCCTGGCTGCTTCTTATACCTACAATGTTATGTTTACACGAAAATATTCTTGTCCAAATGTAAATTCTTACTTTCTCATCTCAATGCATACTTGCACAATTGTTCATACTTTGCACAGTGTAATTGCACAAAAGAATTGCACATGTAATACATGTTTACACTACTTACCTGCCATTTTGCACTGTTTCTTATAGTCCTTATTCTAAAGTCTGCATTTGTTACAGCCTCTCTGATGTGCCTCCCTCCCCAAAGTCCTTTTTTGTTAGATATATTTTCATATTTAGGTATATGTATTTGTATATTTGTATATAAGTGCAGCTATATCTTTATTATATAAAACTTTTTTCTGGCGATGAGATGTGATCTTTTGAAGAGAGACACTTTCACATCCCGTGAGACAGGCACACCACGTCATACTTACAACCTTTGTAAGCAAGTCCCGTGATACACATGCAGAGCAGGCTAGAGATAATTGAAGTAGGAAAATTCGAAAGTCTCAAAAAAATGAGTGAAAAGATCACATTAGCACAAACAAATGGAAAATATTACTCTGTGAAATGACAGAAAAGCGAAAAGAGATTGCATAGTGTTTGAGGACAAAATGACAGGTGCTTTACAGGGTGGTCCAGATCTAATTATGCAACATTATGCAGGCAAACACATCGCACCCGCTGTTCGACTGACAACTGTCTACCCGCCATTTTGGAATGCAGGGCAGGTGCTGCCATCTTTCGGCAACAAAAATAATTTTTTGTGAATTCTCTATATAATAAACTGAATAAGTTATAGCGTAATGAAAATTGCATAATTAGATCTGGACCACCCTATACAGGCTTTTAAATGTTCGACGCGCCACCCGAAATGCTGATCACGCGGAACGAAAGCAGCAGCAAGCTAGCAGCAAGCCAGTTGCTGATTGAGCAAAGAGGAAGTTAAAAAAAAAAACTGTTACTTCTTTTCAATGTACAGTATCACCATTTAAGAGGGGTTTCAGAGGAACAACCACGTCACCTTGGTGTGCATTCAGCCACACTCTTCACAACGGCACGTTGGTGAGATTGGTATGCGAGCAAAGCTCAGATCACATGGCAAAACAGCAGCAGCAAGCCAACAGTTGATCGAGTATAAAGGATTTAAAAAAAAAAAAAAAGTATTTTTGTCCCATTGTATGACCATCTAAGTGTGGTTTCGGGGAAGCGGACGCGCGTCTCCTTGGGGTATATTCAGCCCCCCTCTTCACAACGGAGCAAAGTGCAGGCAGGGGGAGGAAAGGGGTTGGTGAGCAAAGCGAGCAGGGGGCAAAACCCCCTAGTGTATAGAATATAGATAGTGTATAGATATTATATTCTTTATTCCCCCCTCCCATTCATCCTGTTGTGATCTGTCTCAAGTGCTGTCTGATTGTGCTGTTGTCTTGTCATGTTGTATGTTGCACCTTTGGTCCTGGAGGATGTTATTTCCTCTGACTGTATATGGTTGAGATGACAATAAATCTATGTCTATTTGACTTGACATGAATGGCTTTGCTTAAGTATGGGCCACTATATCTTGTTGACCCACTGACTGCTTTGATTTTGTAACAATGCAGGTCCATAATTGTAAAGGGAAGTGAATATTAACACACAAAGTAAAGTTAAACCCTGACACTAGTATTAAATATATATAGTTGAAGCCAGAACACATTTATATTGATCCTAATTAACTTACTTGCATACATTTTTGGATGACTTGATGTTCCCTGGCAAATGCAACTATATATCACTGGAGCTTTTTCCTTGGTTGATTTCCTATCTCAAACTTTCTGTGAACGTAAGATTAAGGTAGGACATTTAGTTTATTAATACTTAAAGTATTTTTCCCAGTTTTAAAGCAATGCAGACTGTTTTATTTTAAAGAGGTCAGATGTACATTGCTTATGCCATTTTATAATGGTTCTCTATATAACTTATAATTGTTTAGTTTTAACCTAAAATAAAGGCAAAATTTGTATTATGGCTTTAATCCACTCAGAAATCTGTCAGCAGGTCTCGACATTAATGATTGTCAGGTTGCCATTGGCCAATATTTTGAGGCAGTTGGTAACCACTTTTTGGCCCCTGGTTGCCAAGAATGTCAACCACTTTAGTGCTGCACCGGATCTTTGACAGTGAATTCACAGTTGCCAGTTTTTGCTCATCATGTGTAATCGGCAGATTGGTGCATAACTTGCCAACCGCTAGTTAACTGTACGATTAAAATAAAATGTAAGCTGTAATCATGTGCGCTGCACTTTATGAAGGTAAAGCAACTTAAAAAACAACACAATGACCATCAGTCTTGCAAGTGTGTGTATGAGCTCAGAGTGCATGGTAACAGGTATGATTAAGGTCTCCATTAGCTTTAGTGTGAGGGACTGAAAAATCTCCCTGACCCAATGTAAAGGGGAAAAAGTCAAACATGATGGAACTAAAGCAAAGACGTTTGCCACTACAAATCTGATAAGACGTTAAAGAGTACATCACACAGCAGAATACACTGACCCTCAGCAACTTTCCTTACATATGAGTAAAAACTGCATTTATTTGACACATTTGTTCACTTTCTTTGATTATTTCTTCTAAGTACTGCATTGTTCCTAAAATTCATTCAACAGTATATTTTAGTCAGTCATTCAGTCATTTTCCAACCCGCTATATCCTAACACAGGGTCACGGGAGTCTGCTGGAGCCAGTCCCAGCCAACACAGGGCACAAGGCAGGAACAAACCCTGGGCAGGGCGCCAGCACACCGCAGGACACACACACACACCCACACAATTTAGGGTCGCCAATGCACCTAACATGCATGTCTTTGGACTGTGGGAGGAAACTCACGCAGACAACTCCACGCAAGGAGGACACAGGAAGCGAACGCAGGTCACCTTACTGTGAGGCAGCAGCGCTACCACTGTGCCACCCATATATTTTAGTAGTAATAATTATTTCTTTTTATTCAAATACAAGAAACATTGCAATAAGGAGATTGTGTTGTTCACTTCCCAGGTCCTCCCTGCGTGGAGAGCGCTTTGAGTAGTGAGAAAAGCACTATATAAATGTAAAGAATTATTTTTTTTTTATTAAGGATTCATATTTTAAAAGCACAATAAAGGAACAAGTAGAGAAATGCTAATGAATATTTTAGAAAACAGGATGTAAAACAAAAGTTGAGCAGCCAGAGATGACATGCACAAGTGTCTGCTGTTTGATTCATTTCACAATCAAATATGTGGAGGATTGTCACATATTTTCATTCATATGACATTTGCTATACAGATCATATGCACTGTATATGTGTAATTAATCTATTAAAAAATAAAGTATCTATCTATCTATCTATCTATCTATCTATCTATCTATCTATCTATCTATCTATCTAAAATATATAACATTGTATTTTCTTAAAAATATTTAAATTACTAATAATTTGCTGCAACCTGTAAGGCAGGGGCTTTCAGCTCTGATCCTGGAGCACAACAGTGGCTGCAGGTTTTCATTCTTCTGCTTTTTATAATTAGTGACCAGTTTTTACTGCTAATTGACTTCTTTTCCCTTCATTTTAATTGACTTGTTTTTTTTAAGATAAAGATTTATTTTTTTTTACTTAAATGACACCTGAACAGAAATGAGATGTGAAGCAAGCCAACAGCTAAGCTGGGACCTCAAACTCCAGCCAGTTTTGCTCCAACCAGTTTCTTAATTACAAGCCGATTCTTGTTGTTTATTAAACCCGTTATTTAATTCCATGGTTTTATTGGTGATCTCGTTCTGCGACAGCAGCCATTTCCAAAACTGTGAATTTTATTTTTTCTAAGAAACCGTCAGAATGTTTTATGGACCTGAGCAGATCAACATTACAGAGACTTTCACCATTCTTTATTTTCTATTATTGTATTATGGTCATGTGTTGGCTCATTTTGTATCTCATCATTGTTTGGTTGATAATTAAGGAAACATGAAAATATTAAGGGGTCTGAGTCTTAAATATCACATCAATTGAAATAAAGTAAAAAAAAAAAAACAAGTATCAAAAACTGGTCACTAATTAAGAAAGAGTTAGAAAGAAAACCCGATGTCACAGTAATGTTCCAGGACTGGAGTTGGAGACCCCTCCTGTAAGAAATCCCTGTGCTGTTGCTTATACTGTTGTGATCTTTGGGCTTAACGCAAAAATAAGGAAAACTAATTTTGTTGTGTTCAGGTATGGCTTATTAAGCCAGTTCTAGTAGTTTACTTGTAGGCTTCTCTAAGCAGTTCATGTCCATTTATTGGCGCACAGTATTACATGGAAGCAAGATTATAAAAGAGATTGCAGGATGGAGTCTGTGATAAATGTAGAGGGTGTAGCAGCCACTCGATACAGACAGACACAGGAGGCACACTGATAAAAACATAAATGATTTATTTTCTTTCTTCACTTGTGGGCAACGTCTACCCCGTTCCCACAAGTATAACACAGTCCCATTAAGCACAACAACACAATACACAATACTTTCTTCTTCTCTTTCTCTTTCCTCCTTCACTCTTCCAGTCAAGCATTGTCTCCCTCCTCCCAGCTCTGGCTCCCTGCCCGAGTAGTGTCTGCTGGCTCCTTTTATACATTACCTGGAAGTACTCCAGGTGCTTGATGACCTACTACCAGCAGCACTTCCGGTTGTGATGAAAGAATTGCCCATACGGGCTTAGGAGCAGCTGTAGCACTCCCTGGCGGCGCCCATGGATCCCAACAGGGCTGCGCCAAACTCCAACTCCCATGAAGCCCTACAGGAGTCCTAGGCACCACTGCAACCCAGAGGGGCTGCCATCTAGCACTCTGGGGGAGGCAACGCTCTGACCACGTTGCTGCCCTGGTCCTTCCAGCTTGGCAGCATCCTGGCCGGGCAAAGCCCCGGCCGTCCACGACAAGTCATATTCAAAACAATTTAAGTCAGTGAAAGATTTATTCCAAAGTATCTTTTGAAAATAGCCATCTTGCACTTTAAACTTTGGCTACCAATTAGGAAGTGTTTCAGCTATGAAAACCTTCTGGAACAATTGCTCAATAAATTGAATTATACAACCCCATTTCTCTTTTTTTATTTTCTTCTTATTTTTTTTTTAACCTCAAGCCTCATAAATTAGATTTGAACAAACCACATGACACTAGAAACGGGTGTGCAGAGAACTGGAATTCTGACATATTAAGTGAGACCACTTCTGGTTGAAATGCTGTAAAAACAGCAAGCTGACATAAACTTTTATAACATCTTACTACTCCTTACACCATTGTAGGTTTTTAAAAGTTAGGAATGATGCTGTGTATATTATATTTTTTATCTTTGAAATATACACTTCAGTGTAGGATAGATTGATAACCTCAGAAATTCCTAATGTTGTGTTAATTCCAAAAAGGAGATTGATCAACTGTAAAAACAAAATCAAGATTTGTATATATGTATGTAGTAGGTCACGCATTTAGAATTTTGCAATGACACGCAAAGTTAACTCCAAATGGATGGTGGTCATATACTGTAGGTCATTCTGTACTACAGCCATTTGTTAATACTGAGCATTGATGCCAGCATGATTAACAAAGCTGTAAAATGTCAGCATTTAGACTGCCTTGGCAATCTTTAAAGGATGCAAGTAACTTCTTGCATTTTTAGGGTGTTGTACATGTAGGTAAAAAATTAATCATCATGCTGTCTGATCTCTGTGCTGTGTTCATAAATATTTTGCCCTGCTTTCAGCGGTATGTGATCACTGTGTAAGCTCTGGCTAACTCCTAAAAGTGAGCAGTCGCCTTGTAGGCAGTAGTGGTGGATAAGCAATCTCTATGCAATGACTGGTGGCTCACATGCTAGTCAGCAGTTGGTACTGTTTGATAACACAAGGGCTAAGCACTCCAGTGGGCCTATCCACATTTGGCTACCAGTGATGCTGCACAAATATCTGCTCATACATTAGGCATTTCTTTAGAGAATATAAAGGCAATAATTTCCAAAACTGAACATTTGTTAGGATCAGTTCTCACTTCACCAAACTATTTAAAGAGAAAAAATAGTATACGTTTTATAAGCAGGCGGCACAGTGGTGTAATGGGTATTACCGCTTCTTCACTAATTCAACATACCGAGTTCAGTTCAAGCACTCCGTCAAATTGTGTGTATGCATTCTGCACATTGTATTGTAAGTGCCCATGAGGAAAGACAGACAGCCTGGCCAGGATGAAGGATGATTTCGTGTTTGGTCGGAAGGCCATAGTGGATAGACAGGGGGAGATGAGACTCAACCTGGCTGGAATTCCTTACATTCTTCATCCCAGCACAGAGAGAAGGATGATAAATGAATTGGTTGAGTTCCAGGAGCAATTCATTCCCCCACACGGCAGATGGCAGTGTTCCTCCAGACTAAACCTAGTTGAGACACCTGCAGGGTGGCATGGGACTTGGAGTCCAGAAGTACAACCCTGTTGGGATCTTTGGGTGCTGCAAGGGAGCACTGCCGTGGGTGGACTACCCCAGTTTCCACCTGACCCAGAAGTGCTCCGGATAACCGATGCTGGAAGCAGTCCTGGTTCCAGTTTAAAAGAAGCCTGCAACTGTACCTCGAGGAGTCAGAGTTGGGATGTAGTGGGCAACACTCAATTGGAAGTGGAAGAAGGAATGGAATCTGTTTTTGAGTATTTTGTCTGGTGCTTGTTTGAAAAGTGTTGGTAACAAATACAAACATTTTATTTGAACCCAGAATTGTGCTGGGTAATATTGTTTCTGTGGTTTGGGGCTCCGGTGGTGCCCCCTTGTGGTTACAATGTGCATAAAATGCATTATTATTATTATTATCTCATTTTCTACTAGAGATTTCCTCAGATATCTACAAATATTTATGTTAACTGGTAATTTTGCACTGCATTGAACTGGTGCTCTGTCCAGGGGATTTGAATTGTGTTCCCTGTTATTGCACATTCTCCCTGTCTCAGTGTGGTACTGGTTAGGTTAATTGGTGACTCTAAATTGGTACATGCAAGTGTATGAGCGAGGCATGCAATAAACTGCCACCATCTCTGAGGTTGTTTCCTGCCTTATGCCTACTGCTGTCAGGATAGTCTTCAGTCCTCCAGTAATCATTTGTTGATTTTTTTTGGTTTGAGAATGACTGAGCAGCTCTAAGAATTTTATTATTTCAGAAGCAGATCTTCACATTAACTGTGAACCACCCAGTCTCACTGCAGTTGTATAGGTAGCGAACCATCTGACGGTAGGGAAGGCTGCAGGGAATCTGTGGTATCTGGGGAGAACCTCTCCAGGCTTGTGGTGAGGCTGTCCTCCTGGCATTTCAAGATTTCTTTGCTTCCATTTGGGAGAGAGGCGTAATTCCATCTCCCTGGAAAATGGGACTTATCCCTATCTGGAAAGGGAAGAATGATTGCCTGGATTGCTGCAACTACAGGGAGATAATGCTGCTCACGGTTCCAGATAAGGTCCTTGCTAGGGTCATCCCTCAATAGGATCCATGATCATTTTTTCACCTCATACTAACCAGAGCAGTCTGGTTTTACACCTAAGAAGTCTACTATCGACCACATCCTGGCACTGAGAGTTCTCATTGCAGCCTTTTTCGATTTTCATAAAGCGTTTGACTCAGTTGAACAAGCTGCCCTGTGGGACATTCCGAGACTTTGAGGGATCCCACCAAAGCAGCTGAATATCATGGCCGGCCTGTACACTGGCACTGTGATTACTGTGCAGAATGGAGACAGAACCTCTGTGTTTTTCCCAGTTGATTATGGGGTTCATCAGAAGTGTGTTCTTGCAACTACTCTGTTCAGTGCTTGCATGGACTGGGTGCTGGGCAGGGTAGTGGGGTCTAGCAGCTGTGGGGCATCTGTTGGTGAAGAAAGATTCACGGATCTTGGCTTTGCCACTTTGCTGACGATGCTGTGATCTTCACGGAGTCAATGGAGACTCTGATCGGGGAGCTCGAGAGACTGAATGAGGAGTCTAAAGGCTCGTTTATACTTCATGCTCAGAACACATATGCGCACGCATCATGGCTGCCACACATTCCTAGCATTCATTTGATGTGTGCTCTGAGCACGTCCTCAGAAATTAACGTGAGACGTGCATGAGTTGCAGTACTAGCAAAAAGTCGGGGGGGGGGGGGGGGGCGCAGTGTGATAAATGTCGGAATGTGACATCAGAGTCTCTGGTTAATATCTACATATGACAGCAAGCTGCTTTGTGGATCCTACGGGATCGATGTGTGCGCTTCGATGTTTAATGAATGGTTCGATGTGGTGAAGCAAAATGCTGACATACAAATGCATTTGTGGTGCTTTTATATTCAAGCATTGCATATTCCCCAACATAATGACACAATGCATTTTAAAAGTCTCACATATAGGGAATCCATTCCCAGGAATTCCCGGGCTCCCGGGGATGACACAGTGCACGGGAATCTCACATGTGAACGGTTTTAGAATGACTGACACTTATTTTTAATAAAACTACTGCAATATGTTAACACCAACAAAAGACTAACCTTATCTACAAGGAGTTTACGCTGTCATATAAGTACATGTATCTAGTTCAGGGGTGTCCACACTTTTTCGGCTTGCGAGCTACTTTTAAAATGATCAGGTCAAAATGATCTACCTACATTAAAAATGATATATATATATATATATATATATATTTTTTTTTTTTTTTTTGCATAGTTTTACTGTCAAATAATGCAAAGAGTACGCAACACATGTTTCGCCCTAATTCTGGGTTCATCAGGCATACACACTCACTGCACCCCCTCTCGGGAATCAAACCTTGGACGTCAGCGTCAGAGGCGAAGCCACAGCGTGTTTTTCGTTTATTTGACAGCATGCAGATCGGGGTAATTACATTCATGGGATTCTTCGTCTGAATCACAATCTGATTGTATGGGTGCATGTGGGATGACCAGTGTGTTAGAAGAAAAGAGATCTCAGACTGGCCGCTCTGTATGTCAATCAAGTGGCAAATGCCATAGGGAGGATATGTGATAGACTAATGTTTAAAAAAAATTTTTTTTGAATGCAACGTGATCTGCCTGATCAGATACTTGTTCTAAACAACACCCGCGCTTGCCATTGCTCTGAAACACCGCCATTTCAGCTTTTACTGACGCATCCAGTTTCTTGTCATCATTCTGTGATGGCAAGTTTCTTGGCACAGATAATGCGGATGCAACAGATTGACGTATTGCAATTTCAAGTTGCTGTTCAAAGCTGTTGTCTGACAGACATCAATGAAGTCTGCCCTGTCCTGGCATTCGTGAGCTGCAGAGTGCAGACTCTTCCAGTCCACTGTACTCAGTCTTAGTCGGAGCTGGGAAACTGACGACTGCTGCTGGTTGGCTGAATTAATCTGCAACACACTACACCGTGCGCCAAAAAACCGTGCCTCTTAATTATTTCAACTATAACTCTGTTATTTCTTGATCGATTTTTACACTTTTACACGCTATATATGCGAGCTTGGCTGTTCCCGGTTTCCCGGGAATTACAGCAGTTTCATTCCCGGGAATGAAAATGTCCGGGAGAGCCCAGGAATGGATTCTCTACTCACATACCATGTACTGTGTTTTCTTTTTTTTTTTTTGCACCTTGACAACAGCATCAGAATGTACATAGAAAAAAAATTAAGGGCATGGTGAAAACGTCTATTTTGTAATTAAAGTGGAAATTTCGGCTTTAATCTTGAAATGTTCACTTTAACCTTTAAAGCAGACCGTCATAAATGTCATCTTAAAACCAACCCAGTTGTTAATCGCTACGTGCTTCAGGGGCTTCCTACTGAACTGACAACAGTGGCAAGCACAGAACACATTACATTTATGATTTTCCAGCTCTCTGCACATTTAGACTCCTTAGATTTATACTTGATATCATTTTCATGATGAAATGCATTAAAGTATGTATACATTTTACAGATAAGTCATTAACTTCATTTAAATAATGAATACTGATAATAATTACATGTTGTGGTGGCACGGTCATGTCCCCCCTTGTGTTCCCTGCCTGGAGTTGGCATGATTTCCTTGTGGGTTTCCACAGTGTGCTCCGGTTTCCTTCCAAGGACATGAAGTTTTGGGGATTTGGTGAGCTAAAATGATGCTAGTGTATGTATGTGCTTGTGTTCACCTTGCGATGAGCTGATGCCCCATCCAGGGATTTGGTTACTTTCTTGCGCCTGATGCTTGCTTAAATGGGCACACCCCCAAATTGATGGATGTAATCATTAAATATCCTTTTCAGAGATATTGTTGCAAGGTGTCCTCAGAATTTAATGGATGTTTCAGGCAATTCACAACACAGTAAAGCCGAACATTTTCTCACCGTGATGATATCTCACACTACAACCTGGTGGAATCTTCCAGATTTATGTAAAGTATGCCAGCAAGTATAAACGGTACAACGCTTATGTAGCAGTAGCATCCGCTGGAGCACGTGTCGCGTCGCATGAAGTATAAACCTGGCCTGAGTGCCTGGGCTTGCGAGTATCCTGGAGAAAAACCAAGATCCATGCCTGTAATGACCTTTTGGGAATAGCCATCAGGTTGTTGGAAAGGGGTGTGTGGTGCTCCCGATATCTCTGCAAAAGGACAAAAGTCCAAGTCTTTACAGTCTTGGTGCTTCCTGTTTTGCTATATGGTTGTGAGACATGGATGCTATCCAATGACCTGAGATTAAGACTGGACTCCTTTGGTACTGTGTCTCTTCAGGAATCCTTAGGTACCACTGGTTTGACTTTGTGTCGAATGAGTGGTTGCTCATGGAGTCACGAATGAGGCACATTACCTGCATTGTGAGGGAGCGTCAGTTATGGCACTACGGCCATGTGGCGCGATTCCTTGAGGGTGATCTAGCTCACAGGATCCTCATTGTTGAGGACCTGAGTGGTTGAACCAGGCCAAGGGGATGCCCAGGTAACACCTGGCTGCGGCAGATAGAGGGTCATTTCCGCAGGGTGGGACTGGACTGCATGTCTGCCTTGGGGGTTGCCAACTGGGATCCCGAGCTGTTTCATCGTGTGGTGGGTGTGCCAATGCACTGTACCAGTTCATGCTCCCACATCTAACTTGACCTGAGAAGCAGTGCAATAATGAGACCCTTTACCTCCAATGTGATTATTACTAACCAATATGTGTTTCTTCTGAGTATGTGACTTATGGTTATTCCTTTTGGTGATGAGGTTGGATAATGAATGAAACCCAGCAGATCATTTCCTTAGAAATCTTTTACACCAAGATGTAGTGGCAGAAGATAGACATCTGAGTTTCTAGATGAGTGACCAGAGATAGATGAAACCTTAACAACTGTAGGACTCCTAATATTAACCTGCTAACATGTTTTTCCTTTTTTTCAGATGCACTTCACAGTGTCCGAACATGTTACACTTCTGTTTGACTTCTGGAATGTACAAAGCCCTGGGGGTAATCTTTTTAAAATATGTTTTATTAATATTAGTAGGAGTATAAATTGGCATGAAAAATGACTGCCTTTATAAACCAGAAGATGCTGGCAATTCCCTTGAACACTTAAGTAGGAGGAGAATCTCAGTCATTTTGTTCTATACATTGTAAATTTGGATTTAAATTTGATTATGAGCAACAAGATGTTAGTTCTTCATAGATAACATGGCACAATCCTGTAAAATCAGCAGTATTAGGCTTATTGTGTTAATGTTAACTTGCAATTGATAAAGTGATGCGGTTTCATTCACATTTAATTAATATATTTCTTAACTGTGAAAGTCCATGAAGATATATATTTGCTATTTGTCTCTGATGTGACTCTGTTATAGCAGGGAAAGAATTCAACAAATTCTAAGTAAACACTAAAACAAATTATGAAAAAAGCATACCGTAGTGAATTGTCTGGCAAGTGGCTTACAGACGTCCTTACTTGATTTAAGTCATAAGTTTCAGACTCTAAAGACAGAGCCAAGTAGATGGAACTGAGCACATGCCAGTTTCCTTAAGTAGAGTGTTAGTCAAGAAGTCGTGCTCTGAGGATATGTGGCATACATTTTTAGTGCATGTTACCAAATGTTTTTTCTTTCTCTAGGAATGGTGGCTTCTGTATTCATCGTCCTTATGTTAACAGTATTCTATGAACTGTTAAAAATTTGGAAAATAACTTTGAATGACAAGTCCTCACCACAGTCATCTGCTGTCTCTGTATCAGGAAGTCGACAAACTCTGGAAGACACAGCTTCAGAACCCTCAGAACCTATGACGCCTCCACCTGGTAGTACGAAGAACAGGTAATAAGGCACAGAGTTCATCTGTACTATGTCCTTTTCTAGAACACCTGAAGGTCATATGACATTTATCAACACTAGCAAGGTATTGAATATTGGGTACTTGTGTACTAAACGGACGGCAGTTCCTATCCATTCTAGTGTTGGGCTCCGTGGGGGAGGTGCCCCCGGTTGCTTAATTATTGGCATTTAAATTATTAGACTGACCTACCCCAACCACAAACACTAACCTTAAAGTTAGTGGGGATGGAGCATAGTTGCCTATAGGTCCCTAATATTAATGTCCCCTTTGGGTGCCTAATGTTAAAAACGAAAATCTGATTTGTGTCACGATAATAGAAAAGGGTACTAGCCATCCGTTTAGTACACAAGTACCGAATATTGGGAAAGAAACAGCATTTAGCTTTTTGGGAAAAGACTCCTGGTGCACCTCATCATTGCTCCAAGAACGCCTTCCTTTATGTTTTCAGTTTTTTTCATGGTCATCTTTATAATCCAAATCATCAAGATATACAGGAGAAGGTAGACTGCCAGAGAGGGTTGGAAGAAGTTCACACCAGCCTGAACACCTAGCTTGACTATTAAATAGAAGCCATGATCACCATGACACTAGTGACACACAATTTACAGTGGGAAGGAGAAGCCTCAGATGCTGTGAACCAGTAATGAATAGTGAGGCTGATTTTTGAAGCTAGTATGTTGATGCTTTTCTAAGGTGGTAGGTTTAATTAAAGTGGAATTTGGGGAACTCTGTACTTCTTGATCTATATTATATGTGTTGCTATAAACTTTGGTTATCTGTGCTGACCAAGTCTAAAGCAGACATTGGGAAAAGATGACACACTGTTGTGTTATATGCAGGTAGCAGCACAGTGGTGAGCACTGGGGACAAATATTGTGCCTCATCATCATCAATGTGTAAGTTGCATGTTGCCCCAATTGTCTTCATGGATTTTCCTCCCACATCCTGGTTAGGCTAATTGTCAACTCTAAATTGATGCCAATGTATGTGAATGTGGAGTGCGTTGGCCCTATTAGTCTGGTGCCCAATGCTGCCAGATTAGAAGATTAGACCTCACCATCACTCTAAATTGGATCAAACAAACTTGAGAGTTCTATGTGTTTCATCTTTTGTCTGATTAGTGTAATACAATGGATTGAAGCTCTGAATCAGTAAAAGACATCGGTCAAAGATTTAGGGGTCTATTGTATGTATGTATAAATAGGGATTTATGAGGTGGTATCTATTGGTAGAGTTGAAATTAGACATTTACAATGTCTGTAACCATATTAATGATGGACCCCAAGTTGTAAAGGACACTATGTTGTTGAACTGATTTCACATGTAGCTTTTATTTTTTTCAGGTGGCTTCTGTTCCATGCAGCGCAGAGTCTTATCCACATTTTCCAAGTAATCATCAGCTATATGCTGATGTTGTGTGTGATGTCCTACAATGTCTGGATCTTTCTTGGTATCCTTATAGGGTCAGGAATTGGCTATTTTGTTGGCTACCCCCTGCTTACCAAGAATTGGAGGAGTCTTTAAGTATGGACTTATAAAGCCTGAGCAAACTATAACTGGAAATGAGAGGACTAGACTTAATTTTAAATTAGCAGTACTGGGGCATTAGTATGCAAATCCTCCACTCTTTGTGGAGAATCTAAAACATAATGATGAACTGAAGAAATGGTCTCCAAAAATCTACTAACAAGCAAATCTTTCATATGATTTTTCAGAATAACATTATCCAAATCTAAGTATTAACAGGTATAATTAATGTGTTAAGTGAATACGTTTCTGGTGAAGCATACATCAGAATGTGCGAGCTGCTGCGTGAGCTGTTACTAGGAACATCTTCTGCAGGAAATTGAAATTCCTCCCCCCTTCAAAAAAATTATGCAACAATTTCTACTGAAGCATTAGAAATGGGCTTTCATAAGAAAATATATATTTTAATATATATTTCTTAACTTCTCATTTTCCATACTTCACTTTGCCTAACTAACAATTGGCCAGTATTAAAACTCTGGACTAATGCAAACGGCTGAGCACAGCGTTACCTCCAGGCACTGAACTGTGCTTCAACAGATACCTCAATGTGCCATAAGTGCCTTTTACATGAGAAATACCAATTCTGCTCCTATAGCTAGGACTGATAAACGAGCAGACTGATAATTTATGTTGCACGAGTTTAAGCAGAACAACACAGAGGACTCTTCTACCCACTGCCCTTACACCCTACAAGATCAATTCATTATGACAGAATGGGCTCCCCAAGGCACAGAATGATAGCTGTTATGCACTAACACGCACACAACTTTGCACACATAGCTTTTAGCTTAACACCACCTTTAAACATTTCTTTAATGCCTACATGTGGAGAAGAGAAGAGATTATGTCAACAGTTGATATGTATTATCTGGTGAATAGCATTTCTTGTTTCCTTTTGTTACTTCCTCTAATCTATTTCAGCTTTGAACACACTGTCCCATAGCATGCTGCCCAGACGCTTCATATTTTAGGCATTAGTTCTTCACTGATTCCTATAGGTAAGGCAATAATTCTTCCCGATTCCTGTATACATCTAACTACCAACTATCTTAAAATGCCATGTATCATGTTGGCCAAAAGCTTTATGGAAGGTCTCCTTCCCTAATATGTCTCTCTTGTTATGCACTGCTTCCTGCTCCTTAAGTCCATGTCCTGACTGCAGAAGTATTTTTAACAGACAAAATGTAATACTGGGTAAAAAATACAACTGCTTGTTCTCTGCTTATTTGCAAAGAGATGTTGGATGAGAACTGGCCAGATCCTGGAGACTTTATCCTGCACATGCAACACAATTTGAACCTTTTTTTTTTTTTTTTTACTGTGATTTAATAAATAATTATTTTTAATGCCATCTCCGGTGTTCTTTACATCATTTGTACAGGTACCAGTCCTTCAACACCCGCTTACCCCTTTGCACAAGCAGAACCCTGACACAACACAAACATTGAACTTTTATTTTATCTTCAACAAACAGAAAAAAAGTCTTCAACTTTCAGATAATTAATAAAATACTTTAGCCGCTTTAGGGCCAGATAGAAAGATTTACAGCAACACAACGATGGATAAAAGGCAGAGACATTTACAGACACACACAGAAACTGAGCGGTTTAAAAATGAACACACAGAAGGGCCCTCTGCAGCGCTCCGCAACAAGCAAGCGATGCAGCGTCAAGCAGTACGTGACACCTTCATCCAACAGGGTGGCCAGAGTCTGCCAGTAACACCATCCTTGTTGCATATGAGTTGTTGTCTTTTAGAAAGTCAACAGTGTTGATGTTTGTGAGCTGTTGGCACCATTTTATTTTTCTAGACCCCTGCTGCTGAGAGGATGCACACCTGTGCTTCCCCTGAGTGCCGCTCTACACAAATAAGTGAAAGCAATAAATTAATTAGGAAAAGTGTCAGTACAGTTGTGGCACATGCCTAGATGAACCGGAGCCTTAAAACTCAGTGACTCTGTCTGCGACATTCTGGGTGCTGCACAAAACCCAAACAGAATTCATCAGAACTACTAATGGCCTTGGAGAATGGATATGGGGCCAGTCTGCCTACATAGTTACGGGTCATAGATACTTCTGGATGATTTATGTGACAATTCCACAAGGTGACTTTGTGTTCATAAAAGATTGCTTTAGGAAAGGACTTGGTGAAAAATACATGAGGAAATGTTTGAAACCACAAACTACCATGCCATCCGTAAGGCAGGTAATGCCTATTCATCTCGGGGGTGCCCTGTGTTGGTTACCTCTAACCCAATAGAATCCAGCGTCAAACCATGGTTGGTTTTCCATTCAATATTTAAATGCAAATGAGAGTCAACCTTCAGAGTTTATGATAAGAAAAAACATAACGATAACAATAGAGTTTTCCACTAGAAAAAACTTAAGACATTTGTAATGTACAACGCCCCAACTGTCCGCTAGTCAAAAGTCTGAACTGTCAGAATACTCTGTGGAAACATAAGGCAGTATAAGAACACTTCCCTGACTAGGACCCTCTTCATTTACCCTAAAGGAACATTGCTTTGCTAGACCTGTCCAGGCATTTAGACCATCCTATCAATACTGTAAAGCTCCTTGTGCACTTTGGGGTGAGTGTTTGCTTCAGTTTTGGGACAGATCGTGAGCTCTGTGTTGTGCCCCTTCTGTGTCAATTAAAACTGAATATGAAAAAGCCTGAGTGCCACAATTGTCTAACTGCAGAAGCAGCATGAGAAGCAACGCCTCCCAAAATATAAGCAAGCACCTTGTGCCAATGGTGTAATGGTGTCTCTGGCAGCTAGCTTTGGGTGCTCTTCTTAAAAAAAAAAAAAAAAAGGATAAAATTGCAAATTACAGTGAAGCCTTCCTAATTTCCACTTTTAGGTTTTTGTTTTAAGCATCCTGCGTTTTATTTCAGGAAATAGTCTCTTTAAAAAGTCAGTACCCGCCGTCCTGGCTAGTTAACTGAATCCTCCTCCCTAGCCTTCCTGTCACCGGAAGCATTTACTGTTGCATCTTTGGCTGGACTGCTGCTGATGTCACTTGTAACTAGGTGACCTGGGTTGGGTTCATTCTCTTTGCTGGCTGGTGACTGACAGCCATTGTCAAGGTGTGTAGAGGAAAGCTGTGGTGTGGAATGAGTTGAGGGAATTTCTTGGCATTCTTCCTTCTTGACAGATGCTGCTTGTTGGGCTTCCTGTGTTACAGTTCCATTGGTCAGTAAGGAGGGATCACCAGCTGGGACAGTGTTCTCCACTGTGATTTTTGGGTTAATTAAGTCTCTGATTTCATGCACACTGTCAGGGGACTTGGGTTCTTCAGTGGCTTTGGGGCCTGTGTTCTGCACCTCACCCTCCTGCTCCTCTGGGATGACCTTTTCTGCTGGGACCTCCATGCAGGATTCATTAGGCAGTTGGACTGCTCCCTCCTCCTGGATCATGGAAACCACTTGCTTCATTCGACGCCGCTTCTCTGATGCTGGGGCATCAGGTTCTGTAGAACCTATCGGAAACTCCCCACCCCAATCAATAGGTGGACCTTCACCAAGCAGATGCAGATTTGGGTCGCTGTTGGTGAGGACAATGCTATCTCGGAATAGATTGTGCTTCCTCTGGACTGCTGCTTCTTTCACCGCTGTCAAATAAAAAGAGAAGAACATTAGGGAACATTCAGAGGAAGACTGGAACCTTGGGGAACATTCTGGGGAATCAAACCCAGACAAGAATTGGGAGCAGCAGGCTTAAGCACATACCTAGCATGATATCCTTCATCACAGACTGAAGAACCACCTCTTCAAAAAGGTTTTCTAGTTGAATGAATTTTGCATAGTCTTCAAAGATAAACTCCTGGTACTTGGGCAACTCCTGTGAAGAAAACAATATGTGATAACTGTGTGCGGGGCCATGAATCGCAAAGAACCCAAAGGACTGTAGATTTGCACTTCTGTTATCTGGAATTGAATGAAGATGTTACATACTGTTCAGAAGTTTTCAAAAAAGATCAACAATGTACAAACTAGCAAGACAGGGCACTCAGTATCTGCTCACCTGCCGACAAGTAGGGGAGAGCTTCTTCAGCAGATAAGGAATGATGATCTGCAGCAGGGCCTCTCTAAAAAACTTTTTCCTGACAGTGCTGCTGTCGTAGTCGTACTTCTGTGAGGACAGAACCACCAAAGCATTAGTTCAGAAGATAATGTCCTCTAGTAGCACTAAGAATAAATAGTCGCCCCTTTTCCACTGTCTCATGGAAACTGGGGATTAACAGAGGGCCAATATCAAAAAAAAAAGTATATCATCAAAGCCAATGGAGGATCACCATAAGTGGCACTACACACATAAAATCACTGTTTTCACTTTGTAATTTAGATTTAAAGTAGAGTTATGGTGCCAAGAGGCACAGGATTCTATGTTGTGAAAAAATATTTGCCCCTTCTTGATATTCTGTGAATATCTGTTACAATGAATGGCTTCAGATCTTTTGACAATATGGATACAGTATATAAAAGGATCCGGAGTAAACACGTAATACCATTTCTAAACTGCTAAATAATTTAAGTAAGTAATAAAGTTGATCTAACACTTGTATTTGACAGTGTGTAAAGGTAATTCCTTCTATTAGTTCGTCACTCAATCAGCTGACCCAAGTTAATTGATGTCTAGACTCGGCTGACCTACTTACAGCCAGCCCTGTTTAATCTAAATCTCACCATATTCCACGAGAGTGAAGTAGTCACCACAAGGTTTCCAAAAGAACATCATGCCTCAAACAAAGAAAATTCCAAAAGAAATGATGAAAAAAGTTGTTGAAACCAATCAAGAAAGAGTTACAAACCCATTTCAAAGTCTCTGGGACTCCACTGCATTACAGTGAGAGCCATAATCACTAAATGGAGAACCTTTGGAACAGTGGTGAATCTTCCTAGACAAGACCTGTCTGCCAAATTTATTTCAAGGGACACATTCAAAAAGTCAGGATCTCAGAGGAACATGTGAAGCATGTTAAGCCTCTCTAACCTCAGCTAAGTTTACTGTTCATGACTCCACAATAAGAAAAAGAGACAAAGTAAAAATGAAAGTTATGAAAGAGCAGCAAGATGAAACCCAGTTCTATCCAACAGTAACTAACATCAGTAGTCTTCTCACATTTGCAAAGAAACACCTGGATGATCCCCAAACCTTTTAGAATAGTGTACTATCATGCATGCTGGACTGTAGAAATGTGATGGCGTGGGGATACTTTGCTGTCTCAGGACCTGGTAGGCTTCCATTACTGAAGGAACCACGAATACTGCACTTTATCAAAATATTCTTAGGGAGAATGTCCAGTCATCTGTCTCTGACCTGAAGCATAATTGGGTTATGCAGGACAATGACCCAAAATAAGAAAACAAGCCTATAACTCAATGGTTAAAATCCTAACTAGATGATAGGCCATGGCAGGGACTGAAACAAGCTGTTTACGCTCATAAACCAACTAATGTGCCTGAAATATGGTAGTTCTGCAAAGAAAAGTACAGAGAAATTGTTCAACACTGACTTGAAATTATAGGAAGTGTTTAGTTACACACATGTGTGATAAGGGTTTTGGACAATGTTGTTCCCTAAATAAAAGGTGAAAATTTAACAACGGTATTGTGTGCTCACTCAGGTTCCCTTCCTCTAATATTGCATTTTGTGTAAAATATATAAAAAGGGGGGGTAGGGGGGAAGGGTATTGGGAAGGGGCAAATACTTTTTCACAACACTGTGTAAGTGATACACTGTCCAAGTTGCCAAATGAAGGCAGAACTGAGGCCAAGTTAGAGATTAAAGTATGTATTAACGATTGAATTTTAAGATATCAGTCACTCATTTAAAAAGAATCTGGAGACAGCTTTAACCAGCTGGAACAAGAAATCTTATACTATACAAGAATGAGGAAGGCAGGAAAAGAAATCCAATACAAAGACAGGGGCTCGTCCAGGAGGAGCAACCTAAGGCACTGGCAAGGAGTCAGTGTAAGAAAGAGCCAGCACAAAACCTCAGAAAAGTGATAAAAGAGAGGGAATCAGCTAAGTCTTTGAAGTGTCCCCAACCGCTCATCACCTTAATGACCCTTTCTTGGATGCGCTGGATGAGCTTGCACAGCTCGTCCTTCTCCTGCGTGGACTCCAAACTTTGGTGAAGTAGCTGCTCAAATGTGTAAACAGCATTGTCCATTTGCTAGTGAAAGGAAAAGAGAAATGTAAGTTAACACACAAGATTAGTCTAACCCTGTGTTCATGACACAAGTTCAAAGAACACAAACTGAGAAGATGAGTTGCTACTTCCATCAAACCCACGTCTTTCAGGAGCTTTTACCCTTAGATATGAAATCTAGCTACACAGCTGCTACTGTTTCTGGTGAAAGAGTAATGTTGTGTGAAACAGGTAGTAGAAAAAAAGGCAACAATACCCCTTAGTAAAACACCTACAGTTACAACTGAGTAACACCAGAGGGCAGCAATGCCTCACTGATGAGGCAGCTCTGAAAATGAATGAAAGGCAGTACAGGGTCTCCTCTATCAGATTAATCAATTTTATCTACGGGTGAAAAACATTTTTCTAGGTGAAAATGTGCAGTTCTCATTGAGGGCTACTAGAAGAAAGTAAACCAGTTTCATTTGTGAGTATGAATCAGGAGAGGGCGCCAGTGGTGCAACAGGCCTGCATGCATCTTATAAAACATCTGGTAGGCCCTGAGAGAGCGGATCTAAAAAAAGACTTTTTCCTGTGACCCCTAAAGACCTCTCAGGAATGCGGAACTGACATTTTACAGAATCAGCCCCTGAAGCCCTTTAACCCTTCCTGGAGTGGACACCACCCACCTCTCTCATCAGGATTTGAGCTCGCTGGATGAACACTGCAGGACTGGACACATCAAACCTTTGCTGCAGCCCTTCAAGCTGCAACTCTTCCATCTTCTCGTAGCAGCTATGCATCTTCACAGGGTGGTAAGCTAACATTGTAATCTTTTCCATATACTGAAAAACGACAAACCCAACATTTAATTACGTCAATACGCTGAATCCTGATTAAAGGAAGGTGACACCTAGGACTCACCTCTCCTAGTTTGTCCTGGCCACCCTCATTCACCACGTTTTTATTCAGTTCCAGCAGCTCCCGGAAGAAAATGTCACGGACCTCAAAGAAGCCACGACTCGTGGGGCTCATTAGGGCATCCAGGATGGAGGAGATGTAAGGCTGGACATGGTTGCGAACGCAGAGCTCCGCTTTGGGAAGCACAGTTGCTAAGGGAAGAAAGATATACATGAGCATGTGATACTAGATGTTGAGCTGGGGTTTCTCACTTTAAAGGGGTCCACATCCTCTGTGTACCTCGAATCTTGTTACAGATGTGCTCCTTGGAGGTGGTTATCTGGTCCATGTCAGTACGGATCATGCTCTCCATCTGGGGCCGGCCCAACTCACAGCGTTGCAGGACAGCATCATACTGTGCCTCAGTCTGGGTCTGGACCAGGCGGTATACGGCATCTGAAATCTGAGAGACATTAGGTGGAGATGTACGTTAGTGTCAACTAAAGATGGGGTATGCTGAAGAAGTCATTTTAGATCTAGAGCACCTTCCGTGCTTCTGCACCAGCACTAATCATGGCTCCCAGCCAACAGCTCTCCTCATGGTAGTGTGGCTATTGACTTATCTGAAAATGATTGGGGTGTTGGAAGAAAATGCAAGCAGAACACAGCAGCAGGCTGGAGGGCTGGAAGAAAATGCAAGCAGAACACAGCAGCAGGCTGGAGGGCACACACGCTTCTAAAAATGTTGTTCATATGCTTTACGACAAAGAGGTCACTCAGCAGCTCCAGCAATGCCAGTCTTAAAGTATAACATCTCTTTGCAGCTCCATGACCACCCATTTTAATCCAAGCATGGCATCCATATTGTAATACCTAGTTTCAATCCAAGTAGACCACCTCCAAGTGGCTCTAGGAAAACAAGTCTCATTTCAAGCAAGGAGCATTCCATATGTTCCAGAAAAACAAACCTTAGTCCAAGAAGGGTATCTCATGGTGGCTCAATGAGCAGCAATCCAATTTCATAGCATTCCAAGTAAGGCACTTTTGACTGGATCAATTTTAACCAAAGCAAGGTATCTCCCAATGGTTCCAAGTACCAATTTAATCCAACCTAAATGTGTTCCAGTGGCTCATTAGGATACAAGTCTTAATCCAAACAGTTTATCTCCTACTGCCTCCCTGGACACTAGTCTAATTTCAAACATGATGTCTACCATTGGCTCCAGAGAGACTGGAGTGGGCCCAATATGCCCACTGAACCTGAAGTGACCCCCTGACTCACCAGAATCCAGTGCTTCTGCCGCTCCTGTACTTTGCCCTTTAACCGTGGGCTAATGAGGTTCCTCAGCTCTGGGTGGAGCTCCTCCATCACCAGATTGGTCAGGATCTGTAGATGTGGGAGAATAAAAACAGTTAACAACCCTTCAAAAAAGCCTGAGATGATCTACTGCCCCTAAGTGGCAGGCCAGCCTTGACCTGCCCACTTTTGTATATCATAATATGAAGAGGAGGCAAATATTGTGCTGACTGCTGCTGAAAGGTTGACGAGATCCAAAAACAACTCAGTTGACCGAAAGGAATTTGTTAAGTGTGGTGGTGGGGCAGGGTGGCAGCATCATGGTGAATCTAGGAGCTCAAAGGCCCCTTTTCTTTCCATTGTCACTGCTGGTTGTCAAGTGCACCGCTCCCTGGCTGTAGGCACAAACACCACCTCACATGACACTGGCTAGTCTGAAGCAGCTGACAAAGCCACAAACCCACCCCTCAAGGGGCCACGTGCTTTTTTGGCTCCTGTGCCAAGACGTGCAATAGTCACATGGCAAGAACTCAAACTTGAAGCATTTTTGGAAAAGAACATTGGCTACTGGTGAAGAAAGCGCATCGAAAGGGTATAGTGTGAGTGCCTAGGTGTCAAATTGTGATGGTTTAGGAGAACGCAAGTTGAGTGTGTGTGGTGTGATGATTTGTGGAGCAGGGTGGTGGTGTAGAGCCCTGTAGGTGGCTGGCTATCAAAATGTGATGGACCATTCAATTTGAGACATTTGGTCAAGGACCTGAGAAAAGCATGCAATGCACCAAGACAAGTAATGAAAGTAGAGATTAAATGGACCAGGCAGGTACTGGAAGGCAGGAATGTGGACCCCTGCTCTGGGTCGTGATGCTGCAACAAGCCTCTACCTGCCCCCATATTTCTCTTCAGGGAGGATTTTATGATGAGCTTTGACTTCACTCCATTTAAGTGAGTAAGAAGCAGGCAGGAGGGCAGTGCTGAGAAGGAGTAATGACTAAGTGCAGGATTTAGAAGCTAAAAAACCCTGAACTAAAGTAACAGCATGAGAAAGCAGAAGAGACAGGCAACGATTAAAATGTGCACAGAGCAGACAGGCTGGGGAGGGGGGGGTTGAGTTTGAGCTGGAGGGGAGAGGTTACATGAGAGAGCGAGTCATTTGGAATCTGCTGGCAGGCTTGCAGAGATGGGTGGGGGTTAGGGAGGGGGATGCGGTGATACTTAAGAACCAAAATATAGCAGAGAGAAAGGGAAGCAGTGTAGGCTGTGGACGGAGCTGCCATGACTCGGGGGTGGGGAGGGGGGGGGGTTTGTTTCTCCAGCGTATGAGGCAATGCATACATCTGGGCATCGCCCACTCCAGTCTTTCAGTTAACCACATCAGCGGAAATAGCTCAGAGGCACTGTAGCGAAGCGGCCACTTCAGCAAGTGGAAAATGCTGGTCCAAACACCCTGGTGGTAGCCAGTGAGCATAGAGAACCCTTTTTCTCCCAGGATTTCCTATCTATAGTTAATGCCCTAATGGCACGGAGCAACCTTCTGCACCATGTGCCCAGGTCTGACTTGTGTTTTTCAATTGGGTACTTGCTGCTATTGCTATTTTTCTGTTTAATCCTCACTGCTGAAGTTTCACTGGTTATTATCTACTTGACACTCTAAATTCTGACTTGTCTGCAACATGCATACCCTCACCTGCTCAGCATTTCCACACATCATGTCCCAGGTGCCATATTGATCCTTGGCCTGCCGATAGAGCCGGACAGCATCAGTGAAAGCTGGCGTCTTCACTTTATCATCCTCGGGCAGTCCTGGGCAAGAGACAGACATATCATTACAGGATTGACGCTCCAAAATTACTTCTCTAAGGTGGTTAAGTATAGTCACAAATGTCACGGGTGAACAGGAGCAACAATGGTGGATATCAGCCACACCCTTCCCTCCAACAGGCACACCAACATAAGAAGTGTCAGATTAAAATTCAAATGAAACATGAAGAAATGCACAGAGGGGTATTCCTGACAATCATGACTCACAGATCTTAGTGTCACCAAACAGGAAGTCACTAGACAGTCACTATGGCAACACTTAACAACAAAACAGAAGCCCTGGAGTTGGAAAGCAAGGTAGGAAATCACTTGTTTAAACTCAAAGTGGCGTTTAACTTCTCAAGTCAGCTGGAAGGTGAAGTCAAATGGACTTCCATCTCGATGACACAGAGGTCAATGTGGCAGTGACTCCATGGGAGAGACAGATACCAATCAGGGAGAAGAAGGTTCCAGTGTTGCAAGCTTCAAAACACATCATGGGAAAAAAAGCCGAGTAACAGTGATCCCTTAGTACTTGGTAGGTAGTGCTTAGGGTTACATGAAGTTAAGTGACAGGGAGAACAACGGATTAGAAGATCATAGTGCCATGTATCTGTTATGTAACACTGATGCCAAGTAGGTGTGAAGTAGACCTGGAATCAACTGTCAAAAACCCTGAAATCTGAAGAGGATCAGGAGGATATTTAGCTAAATGGCAGGCACCCATGTAGATGTACAACATGGCACTATTTTGTCTTCACTACTGAACCTGGTGTAGTGCGAATGGCTAGCTGCTGCAGTCACTGCTTGTTGTTCTTGGCCCGGCTGATGAGAAACTATTGCAGCTGCTCTGGAGAATAGAGTCTGTGTGCAACACAAACACTAGAGGCTTTCATTCCTTTCGCCTCCGGGAAGCAGGATATTTTTATTTGTGCCAAGCATTGTTTTAACCTTGCATCCCCCAGGACTGGTGACAACATGTATAAATTGGGTTACTCCAGCTCCAAAATACTTGCCTTGTAGTGTGACCAGTGAGTAGTCTAGATTCATGCTCCTGCTGCTTAGAGCCCTACCACCACCACCCCGACAGCCAACTGCCTAAGGTGCCAGTTGAAAGCACATGCTGTTACAAGTAAAGCTCATCCAAAAACAATCCCAACTAACTTGTTTTAACTTTGTTAAAAAATCAGGTTTTACTGGAAATGATGTGCATAATAATCCTCAGGGCGGCTTCTCTCAAACACGGCAGTGGCTACTGTTATGATGGCTGTGCTGCCTCGAAAACAAAGCTGGGCACTCTTGAACTTGGCAGTGCTATACAGGCAAGGCAGTGGTCAACGATTCACTTGAATGAGCACTATTTGCAGATAGGAAGAAGCCATGCTGAGCCAACAATGAAGGGGGGTCAGGGAGGGCCCTGTTGATCATGTGACAGCTGAGAAGGACCTGGACAATGAGTAAGCAGGACAGAAATTGATCAGTGCATTTACAGTAAGCGGGCAAAGTAAACGTTGAAGGCAGACTAGGCAGAGAATGGATAAAGCATTAGCTAAGGATAGTTTTACCAGCAAGCAAGTAAGAAGGCCAAAACCTCAGGTACCACGTGGGCAGCGTGTCAGTCCAGAGGGTACGGGGTACAGAAAAAGCAGTTAAGCAATGCCTATATACTGAGAGAACCAAGTGACTAGGCAGGAAGTGAGCACAGTGGTAGTTAAGGACGACCTAAACTCTGAACAGGCAAGGCTTTATTAACACAAGAGTGCAAACAGCCCAAGGCCACTAATGGGTAATGACATAGTCAAACAGAAAAAGTAATTTCCTAAGCAGAAAAAGCCTTTTTCTAAAAGTGCATGGATTGTGAATTAATGTCTTCAGGATGAAGCTCATGATAACCTTAGGCTGTGAGTGTAGTAATAACTGAATTAGTGAAAAGACTATTTTTGGGGATAGAACTTCTTCAGAAGGTCACTTCCTCACCAGAACCTGAAGTCCCTAAGTGTTATGATAACGTACTAAGAGGCCCCTAACACTACGCAACAATGCAGCCTGCAAGGTTGTTAACCTCAGACTTGGAGAATGAAGCAACAGAGCCAAAAAATTCAGATTTTTCATGGTACACATGACAAAGCAAATCTGCATGCACCCAATTTCTAGGGAACAATGAAAGGACACTTCATACAGGAGGGACAACCACAGAACCTCAATCACTGTCAGAAAGCCATTGCTGTTTATTGTTGTCTCCACAGTGACAGGGTAACCTTTGCCCCTCCCACTGAAAGAATCTTAAAGTTTAGAATGACGCTTACCTCAACTGAAGACGCTGTCAGTCACCCTGCTGCCACCTTAGATTTAAGTTATCAGCTTTACAAATGTGTACACACCCAACCCTGAGATCAGCCAATTGGACATTGACCCTATGGATTTCTAGCATGAAAGCAGCAGGTCCTCCCCCAGTTTACTTCTGGTGACCCTCACTGCTGGCCTCTAACCTCTGGACTTTACTTCCCTGGTATCTGCCATTCTAGCTCTATACAGCAAGTCTGGTGACCTCTGTAGCAAATACCTCTATTAATACTGAATGTCCACTCCTTGATCTGCAGTCTCATTCTGATAACCCTCAATTCTGACCTCTAGACTTTGAACCAACCACTAATAAAAAATCCTACCCTGAGGGCTACAACATCTGACTTTAAGGGCTCATGTCACAAGTAATTTTGAATGATCCTTCACACATCCTGCATTCAGAGTTGCATTTTCTGACCTAGAGACCTCAGTCTACTAACACCTCCTCCAGCAGATAGG
>JANRMT010062804.1:18099267-18155321 GCA_026402145.1 Polypterus bichir lapradei | reverse complement strand
AGATGGGTCAGTATGACCTAGTGAAGACTTGGGTGGGTGTGGAATGGAGTGGGAGAGTGAATGAATGCCCAACAGATTTGAAATCATTTTGGATAGGATGCTGATTGACTATAAACAGAAACCTAAAGTAAGTGAAATAAACCTTGGAAATGGACAGAAGAAGAGTAAAGTAACATGTAGTTGTGAAACAAGAAATAGAGTTAAGTAGGGATGGGAATGGTCAGGGCTGAAAGGGCCATAGGAGCCCAAAAGAACAATAATCAATTAAGTTTCATGCCAACATGTACAATTGAGAAATTGGGAGATGAGAGAATTCAAGTCGTCAGGCATGTCTGAGTAAGGGGTACTACACTTCCAATGCGTGTGTGCATGGTTGTAAGAACCCAGAGACCTAGGGTGTGCAGGTTGGATAAAGTGGCACAACAGGTTCAAGGGAACAAGACTGGTCACTAGAGCTACAAGACTAAAAGTAATGGCAGGCTTTATGCTGACATGCACAAAAGGATCAAGAGGACTGTAGAAGTGGGTGAAACCTAAAGGTCCAAGAGAGTGAAAGCCATTGAAAGCTTCATGTTGGCATATCTAAAAGGGTATGGGTCAAGGATGACAGAGCTAAAAAAGTAGTTATGAAGAAGAGACCACAAGCCACAGTAAGTCTCCGCTCTGAGAGGGCCAACAGAGACAAGGTGTTTAGGCATGACCGAAGGGGTTGGTTTGCTAACCCAAGGAGTTGGTGAGGCAAGGAAAGCCAATGGAATCTGCAGGACCAAGTGACTAGGTGGAGCCAAAATGGACCAAGAGTAATTGTAGGTTTAATGACAACATGAATCTCATGAAAGGGTGAGGCACAGAGATTAAAGATTGAAAGTCACTGTGGGAATTATGCTGACAAGCTCTTTGTGAGGAGAATGTCTAAATTGCAGCTAAAATAAGAGAGTATTCTCATAATAAGGTGAAGATGTCCCTACTTGATGGCGGTGGGGTCTGCATATCAGATTTCATTTAAGTACGTCACCTAGTATTTAGCATGCCACGCATACCAAAGGAATTAGACACAGGTATATTTTTGTAACGTCTCTGGAATCCACCATCTTCTGACTTTTCTCTTGATAACATTCAGTAACATTAAATAAGCATTTATTCCTGTTAATCAGTGTTGCTGTGATCTTTAGATTTGATTTTTTTTATGTAAACTGTTATATAAAAATTATGTTATAACAAACTTATTTCCCCAAGTGCTAAGGACTTAAGCAGACATGACAGGCCTAAATTCTACAAGTACACAAAAGCTGCAAAACATGGCTGTTTCCTGAATGTAATCTTGAGTGTAACAGCAGTCATCTTAAGGATTTTCCAATTTTATAGTTCAATGCAAACCATTACATTCAGTCCTCAAGCGCACAACCCTGTAGGGATGGTCTGCTGAACACAACTATAAAATACTTTTACTTTTGCAGCCTGTCATGAAGTATACTATCAGAAAGATGGAGGAAAAAAGGAATCATTCATGTAATTTGGAAGACTTGTATTCCAATACAGAGTTGCTGCAGTGGAGTGTATCCTGATGTTTTGGAGCAGGCAGTACATTCTGAGAGGAAGAATGGCATCATTGTTTTTTTTTTTTGTAGCTCTATAGAAAGATATTTATTAACTTAATGAATGCACAAAAATGAAAAAAATTGCCAAAATGAATAAAGCAGCGTTGATGATGGATGGCTGAATGAACAAGTTCTATAATGCTCCCTGCACCCCGTAAATTGTGAATGATGAAGCTTGTAGGTGCACACTTTGACTAATATTACTACATAGGTATAAAGAAGCTAGAGATTACAAAAATGAACTTGGACAGAGCTGTTGTTATCAGGAAGAACTAGATCATCCATACTGATTTATTTATGAGTTCCTATACAGCCATAGATGTTTACTTCAAACTCTTTATTTTCTAAACCCAACACAGTGGTTACCACTTCTATTTTACAGATCAGCATCTTAACTTTGAACCCTATGCCTAGATGTTGTCTATGCAGAGTCTGCATGTGCTCCTCGTGTCTGCATTGTTTTTTTCTCTGAGTTCTCCAGTGCTCACCCCACATTCCAAAAGGTGTAAAGCTTTGGCTAACTGTCGATTTCAAAGTGGGTCAAATGTATGTATGTATGTATGTATGTGTGAGTTTTTTCCTGTCTTGCACCCCAACCTCCCCCAGTTCCCCATGATCTTAACATGGATTAAGGAGGTTGGACACTGACATTCTCCTGGTCAAGATTATGAGTGTCCATAACCAACCTAACAAGAAAGAATCAACATTTGAGTGGGTACTAATACCAGTCCATCACAGGGCACCTTCACAAAGACTGGGCTCGTTTAGAGTGGCTATAGGATGCATACCAGCACAGGTAAAACACACAGAGCCATAAACTTAGAGCCCTGTAATCAGACCTTAATAATATTTCATTGGCAACACCACTCATGGTCAGAGCAATAAAGTTATTATTTTTAATATACTTTTTAATTATCGGAAAAAGAATGGTAGGCTACGTCACATGCACGAGCCTTGGAATACACCTCTGGCTCTGGACAGGTAAATATGATGGGGAAGGATTTTAATGTAACATAGTCAGTAACACCTTGTTTCTCCATTTCTAAAGAACAAAGAAAGAAAAGACCCTGGATACCTGAAATCACTTCCTCTCTATCAAAAGCACTGCCTCTTCTGGCTCATCCATTATAAACTTTAAGAATGTGAATAACTGAAAGTCAGTGTTTATTTTGGGCCCTTCTCACAATTAGACAAGTCCTCCCATGGAGACAGACTTCATTTGCAGTGTAATGCTCCTGGCAAAATAGCCTAGGATCCTCAGCTCCCTATTTATGTTGTTCTCTTTATCAGTTTTCTAATTAAATGGGGTTTACCAAGGGTTGTAGGGCCAACACTTTGAAAATGACCCTGTCTTTGTTTCCACCGCAAGTTAAAAAAAAAGTTAAAGATGGAGTGAGTGCAATCAGGACATGTGGGTAAACCAAGAGAAGACCAGCAGGACTAAGGAATGGAGAAAGTGAGGAGAGCTAACTTTGCTCTGGCACACCTTCTACCTCTGTGTATCTATGAGTGTGTCTTTCAGTCACAATCCTCACCATTATTGGTGTGCCTCACACAGTCTTGAAAGACAGCTTGCCATTTCTTCTGTTCCTTCTCTGTCATGACGCAAAAGTAGAAGTGTCGGGCATAAGGATGCCAGAGGATAATGGGAAACTGAGTGGCACACTTCAGGTAAGGGGAGCTGCCCGTCTTCACTTTGAGACCTGCAAAAGTTAAAAAAAAAAAAAAAAAAGAATCCGGTCAGAGTCCAGGAATGAAGCTTCAAAGAGCTCACAGCATTGCAAAGTGTCCCAGAGAGGAATCCTGGGAGCCCACATGCTTACTGCAAATTGAAAAACAGGACGCACCACTTTGAGATGATGAGGGCGTTTCCGCAGTTTGTTCAGATTCCCAAGATGTTTCTATTCATAACCTCCACCAGAAAACAAATGACTGAGACAGGACAGCAGGCAAAGTATGAAGAGCAAAGGAACAGAGTGACCAGAAATGAAACAGATGAAAAATACAGAGGACACAGTGGAATAACAGAAAAGAACAGTGGATCAGAGCAAAGAAATAAAAGAGACAGCCCATGTCAAAGGCATAGACATGGAGAAAATGACCAGAAAAGAATTAACTGCCTATAGTGAAAGAGAATGAAGTTATAGTAAAAATTCAAGGCATTCATTAAGTAGATCCAGCAGAATCAAATACTCAAAGACACCACTGGAAATTAAGGAAACGTGCATTTAGGACTGAAGCCAGGAAGGACTTCTTTACACAAAGAGCTGTAGGAATCTGGAACAAACTAAAAGGGCATGTAGTTTAAGTAGAAACCTTGAAAACCATTAGGAGGTGACTGGATGAGATATTGGGACAGTTTAGCGATTAGCTAAAAACAAACAAGCGTGATGGACTGAATGGTGCCTTCTTGTTTGTCAAGTTTCTCATGTTCTGTAGAAGTCCAAAGAAGAATAGATTGAATGTCCATCATCACCAAGACAAGAGGCAGCGCAGAGAAAAGAAAAAGAGAGAAACTACAGGAAAGAAACAGAGAGCCCAAGAAGAACAGGGCACATGCCCACAGCTAACGGGTATGTCCACAGTAAAAGACTGGCTAGGACCTTAACACAACAGAGCTGAAAATCATGGGAAAATAGAAAAATATCCAGAGTAAAAGACATGCAATGTCCATTAACACAGTCTTAAAGAGATCCGAGTGTCCACATCAACAGATACAGTTTAAGGAGCACAGAATATATATATATATATATTTTGTGACACGTGTGCATGGGAGGCAGCTAAAGGTCTGAATGACAGCAATTCCATGCCAGACCAGGGGGTGGCGGAGTGCGCTAACTCTGTCACTTCTCTGCAGACCTGTTATGGGAAATTCCACCTGGCCCTGATGATGTCACTTTTCAGTTCCGGCCCTATTGATGATGTCACTTCAGGTTCAGGCCCTACTGATGACATTACTTCCTCCGTTCTCCTTTAAAGCCACCATCTATTTACAAGCAAATCAGATCTGTTCTAGACTCCAACCTGTACACTTCAGTACAATTATTTTCTAAATTTGCAGCCAGGAAATAATATACAGGTGGCTGCCCCAAACCTTTTTGTGGCTCATTGTTGAGGTTGTGACTATATACATAGATAGACTGGGATCCACTGCAAATAAACTGGATTTTACACGGCAGTAAACCCACAGTACAAAGTATAAGAAACCTCAACCAGGAATCCAAATCAATTGAGCAGAACACTCAAGAGTAAAAGGGACAGAGCACCCAGCAGCTTTGAGTAAACGAAGAAAAAGAATCTAAAGAAAAGCACTTATAGTCCTTGGACTCTTGGAAAAATAGCTAAAAGTGCACAGCATCCAGCAGGATGGAAAAAAATAAAATAATGCAGCACCCACAGCAAAAGGAGAAGAATATTTACAGCAAATTAATACACAGAAGAAAAATGGCAATTTGTAGTAGCATGGAGCAAAGTAAAAATACCATCCCCAGCACAAGTGCAGAGTAGGGAAAGGAAAAAGAGGAGACCATTAAAAACATGCATGCAGCACTCCAAGTGTCCAAAGCACAGGACATATAGGGCCAATGCTACTGGTCCTCATCATCCTCCCTCACCTGGCAGACAGTTATTGAGCAGCTCCAAATATTGTTCCACGGAGGTCAGCACTTTGTATCCAGCACAATTAATGATCCCCTTGGGGTGTAAACCTCTGTCCCAAGCCTGTGACACACAGGAAATAAGCAAATTCATTAGGTGCTGTAGGATCAGCACATACCGGGCTGTGTGACTCACGCAGGGGAACACAGCTGAGCACAATAAAGTACAAATGGTGCAAATGCAGCAGATTACTTACTTTACACCCTAATAAAGTACATACACAGAGACAGGTGGACAACAGAAGACATAGAGACAAATAGCACACATGCTTGTCTATACAAAGAGATGAACATGTCCATACTTACAGTACAAATGACACAACACCATACCAGACACACAAAGTCCACTTTACTTGAACAACCCCACACACGTAAGACACCGGAATGTCCTTACAGACAGAGTTATGTGCATTACTGATGAAAACATAAAAGTTAACAAACATGGGTGTCTTCTGTAATTTTTTTTTGGGAAGGAGGAGCAAAATTTTTTGTGAACTAAAAAAATGAAGGGATTGTTTTAACTGAAACTAACAGTATTAATTGGAAAAAAGTAAACTTGTATTTGCTTCATATAAACCAACAATAACAGAAATTAAGACCACATATGTAATCTAATTTCTTGATGGGGAGTGCAGAAGCTGCTATACGGCTTATTGTTGAAGCTCCTTCCACAAATAAATATCAGAACTTTGCCAGGTTAACTTCTCAAGCAGTCCTGACAGATGTCATTCCCTCTTTGACATTTGACATCCATTGCAACACTGAATGAACTTTAACTCAGATTTACTCAAAGTGCTCCCGGATAAATTACAACTGTATGCATGAAAAGAGTTTTACAAACACAAAGATTAACCTTCTTAATAATTCTACTAAATCACTCCACTCTTAATTCATTTACAACTTAATACAAGTTTTCGAACATCACTGGGTACATCCAACAAATGATTCACAGTTGCTGGAAACTAATGTTGATATGTCTACCTCCATAAATAAAATAAATTGTATGAAGAAGAACTTGGAACCCTTTTCTTTAGAATTCTGCTCTACACGCCTCACATTGTCTTGGCCAAATTTAGGCATAAGTAAACTTCATCACAGAACACTGCACTATTAAGCTCTAGCAGATGGCAAAGACAGGACGTTGAGATACTGTACACTGCTTCGATGACAACTTTCAGCTGACAACTCTGTTGTGGTAAGTGATTGAAATTGTACTGGAACTGTCCTAGTTTTATGATGTGACTGACACCCTCAGCGACTGGCAATGAGATTCAGCAACTGCAATGTTCTCCGACTTAAATTCTTATAGCATGACCCCAGCCTAAATAGCAAAAGTCAGCAATTCCTCTAATATGTGAATACACAGAGCTGAAAATGTATATGAAATAGCAGGAACTTTAAAAAAACAATATAATTAATAGTTTGACCACAGTAATTCCAGCTCAAATGCATTAGCAGGAACACTGAAAAGAAATATAGCTTAGTTTCTGGGGGTGCAAGCACATCCTTTGCTCCCCCTACAGTTACTCATTTTAACACAAAATATGCACATGGACGCAGCTTCCAATGTATTCAATGCATACACATATGCATCATATCAGATAGCCAAGCTCATGAACATGTAGTAGATCATGTAGCGCACATAAACATTACAGGTATGTGACACAGACTACAGTGTAGGCACACACAACATACAACATAAATCAAAGGACACCACACAAAAGTACACTTTGTTATATGTACACAGGCATGCAGCACACAGTTCCCCACAAACATACATATGGGTACAAAGCTATAATATTTAACATTTTCATACTTTCACGAGTTTCAAAAAGAGCTGTGATGTCCCTGTGTGGTTCTTAGCACTGACAGAATTTTGCTCCAAATACTTTGTAGTTAGTAAACCTCACCAGTTTTGTCTCATAGTAGTGAACGCTGTAGGAGTCCGGAACAAATAAGTAGCGGTTCCTCCATTTCCGGTTCTCTTCCAGATACTGAAACAGGTTGCCAGAGAAAATGCATTTGTCTGCCAGTGGCGCCTGATTGTTGGGGGTAAAAACAAAGACAAAAGTGAGAACAAAGAAACACACTGCACCAAATTGCATACAGAAAACGGCTATATGATGTTCTTTCTCCTCACAGAATGATGCTGTTCCTCACAAGAACAAATCGTTTACATCCCACATATTGGCCACTGTACACGATGCTCTTAATTGACCATTAGTTGTTTAACGTAAAGGCCCCATCCTCCTAAAAACAACATCACCATCCAACCCGTATACCACAAGAGGCTGCAGCCTCCAAAGGACCCACCCAACCACCTGCCCCCTTGCATACCCACGGTGTTGTACCTTACGCTGCAGCAGCTGAGACTGCGGGGCGCCGACTCCTTCAATGTCACAGCGGACCTTATTGAAAAGGGCCACACCATACTGCTGCTCGTAGTACTTGCAGAATTCTCCCACAATCTTCCCAGTCTTCTCTGCAGAGGAGGGAGAAGGAAAACGTAATCAGTCTGGCAGAAGGAGAGACAGAAAGCATGCAAGAGGCCGATCAGAGTCATTTAACTGAGTCTGACCGTCTGCTTCATTGGCAGTGACCTCCACAGGAATTCCGCTTTGAACTGGGAGCTGAGTCAAGCAGCAAGCCATTCTCACCTTGTGCCACTCTTCTTCCCACGGGGAAGGGTATCGCTATTTATAGCTACTGTGTTGAGGGCTCTGGGAACATAATGTGAAACAGCTGGATGTGGCCAGTACAAACAGTAGAAAAAGAGCAGACACATTTTATCAGACATCAAGAGAACTCCACGTCATAGTCCAACCCAATCCACCTTGACCCTCTGAAAACAACGGGGTATGAGCATTAACTAACATGTTTAGAAGTAGGCATACAGGGCTGCAAAGGGGCCACTTTACCAAAGCTGTCTCTCCCCAGCTTCCAAGCATCTGCTTTAAACCGTAATGTAACATGGGAGACCCACACATATTCAGCCTTCACTCTTCCGCGGCACACTAAATTACAGAGTGTATCTAATGAATGTGCCTGCCAGGCCTCCCTGGAAACCATTCCTTCAAAGAGCTTTAAGCAGGGCTCTCTTCCATGCCATTGCTAGAGATTAGAAACCTCCTGGGACTGCTGGCAATCACGCAAGGCCCAAAGGTCTTTCCAGGAGAGACTCAAAAAAAAGCTCTCTGACCCAAACAGAAAACTCTACTGTGAACTTTACAACCACTTGGATTGGAAAAACTGGTGACCATATTAAAGAGAATGAACTCTCCCAACCATTTTCCCAAGACACAAACAATGCAATGAGTGCAACACAACCCCAGCCAATTTTTCTTGTAGCTAACACATACCCAGCTTCCCACCAACTTTTATTTTAGAGAGTCCAATCATTCCTCTCCTTTGAGTTTCACATAATCCCACTTTTCCTTTTGGGGTGCCACACCAGCCATACATATTCCCCCCAAAAAATTTGTCCTTTAAAGTGTCATAGAACCATCTCCACATTCTCATTATCCTTTGGGTTCCACCTGTCTCTATGGAGGTCAAACAACAACATTCTCCTTTCTTTGCCACATAAACTCCATTCCCATAGTGCATTTTCCTTTGAATGCCACACAATAACTTCATGGTCTTAGGATAACACCTAACACCAGCCAAATCTATTCTCCTTTGATTTCAGATTTTTACATCCTTCTCCTTTGGTTGACACACAGTCCTCTTCCTCTTCTCCACTAGTTCACTCCATTTCCAGGCACATTCTTTCACATTTAAAATGCAGCCAAAAAAAAAAAAAAAAACAAAGCTAAATCACAAAGGCTGACATAGTAGACCTACACTGCAAAGTACACACCAGGAACAGCAAGTATAATCCAGAACCAGAAAGAACTGCACTTCATGTACAGATATACCATTGATACCATCTAAGCAGATAATACATTCAGCTTGATTGCTCAAGTGTCACATGGAAAGGAGAAACCATGTCTAATATATCTTGCTGACATGGCACTACTGAAATGTAAACAAGTGTGTGCTTCAAGATGCAGGCCCTCCTGATGTGGCACTGCCAGCCTGGACCTTATTATTTGCTTGAAAACATGTCATTACCAGACAGCCAAACTGCTGAGGAAAATCCAAGGGTTTGCCAGCCAGGATGCATGAGTTGGAAAAAATGGCCGCCTTAGACTAATAACTGCCATTATGGAAATTAAAACATGTTTAAATCTGAACTGGCACTACCACCAAAAGTAAGAGAAAAAGCTCGCTGGGCACATACAGTGTAAAATAGCTTGAGGCAGTTCTTCAAGGGTATTCTGATGATGTGCCACTGTCAGCCATCAATGAAGGCATCTTCGAGTACATGAGCTGTGCATGCTGTAAAATGGTGACATTTTGTTTAAGTGCCGCTCCTCATTACATATTTTAGACTCGACCCCAGGGCATCACAGAAAGAGTTCACTTGCATTCCACCGATGATGAGGCAAATGCTGCCATCTCTTTTTCCTGAGCCCCAGGCAGGTTGCAGCAGGCCTGCTCATGAAGTAAGGACAGGCCAGAGCAGGTCAGGCAGTGCCAGATGCCACCTCTGCAGGACTCTCACTGACACAGAAACCCTGTTATTTAAAACTGCAGTGTGCTTGCTGCCCAAGGGCAGCCTCACTCACACTCCGCACGTGTCCTGAGCTCTGATTGGATAGCTTGAGGCGGTCAGAGGAATGCATTACCATGGTAGTGCACTACTGGCCATCAGATGAACAAATGTTCAGCTGTTTAATTGCTGAACTGAAATGGCCATCTTTGAGAAAGAGGACACAAAATGTCTCAATGGTCATTTTGAACAGTTTAGCTTGTTCATCAGTTGTCAGTGAATGAGACTTGGAGTGGACTATACTGAAGAAACCTGTTTAAGCGCCACTAGAAAAAAACCTCACCCACAATCCCTCCCTCCATTAACTACATTTGCTCTGCTTATTTTAATGCAGTGTTGAGGAGTGGTAGATGTCATTCCAATGTAAGGTACTGGGTCAATTCAGAGTCAAAAATCAATAAAATTATTTTTTTTTTGTTGTAGGAAGAAACCACAGTACACTGAGAATGTCCATGCATACAGTGGACCCAGACCACTTGAATGTACAGAAAGCTGTGCTGACCTCTGCATCACCATGCCACTCTTCATCCTAAATGCAGTATAATTCTTAAGTATACCTCTAAGAAAGAAAGACTGCCTAAACCTGGTCAAATGGCACCAACAGTGCCAAACCATCCAGGTTTATGTTAACTTTCACTTGCTGCCACCCACATTTACACATAAATATGGCATAATGGCATCCTTACTCATGTCTTTGAAACTCTTCCCTTGCTTGTAACATGGTGATTGGCTGAGGTCTAGGTTTTCCCATGGTTTCCACAACAGTTTGAACAAGGGAAGATACACTTGTACTCGTCTCTGCTTGTCACAGGAATGTGCCACCTTGCTGATGCAACTTCAAACAGAACAGCTGCCAAATGCACCCCTGCTAGACTCTCAAAACTGTCTCAATTCATTCTGTGTAATCCACCCCTTAACAACTGACACCATAAAACGTTAAAAAGCAGCCTGGCACCAGAAGCAAGGAGTGCTACGACTTTCCCCAGGAGACATACAAGAAAAAAAAAAAAAAGTATTTTGGACAGCAAAAAGGACACTGCATTTCCAAAACTGGCTGCCCCTCTAGCCCCACTCCCACCCATTCACAGGAAAGGCAATGTAAATGGGCACAGGTAAGAGGGAAAGAAACTGACACACAAAAACAAACAGGACATGAGGAGCAGCAAGGTGACCAAAGCTGTTAAGATGGATTGCCCAGTGGTCAACATACTAAATGAAGAGTGATGGACAGGGAAGGTCGGCCGCAGTAAGTCTGTTGCTGCTTTGTACAGTGCCAAGGCACGTCCCTGTGAGACCATGTTTATGATTCAGGGACTCAAAGCTCTCTTTCACACACCACTCCTCTAGTCACAAAGAAAGCTTTCTCAGGCTGGTGAGTCTGATACCTATGCCTAGAATGACCACGCTTGTAATAAATAGAAAAGCCTGCTCAATGATCGACTATAAGTCTAGATGTGGACAGAGACCATGACTCTGTAACTACATGACTCACATCAACACCTCTCCCTGAATAAATGGTAGTCTGGGGCCCCTACTCTCCAACTAATAGCACACTGGAGCCCCACTCCTAGAGTGACGAGCGCACAGGGTCCATTACACACCGACTAACAAGAACACAGAAACCACTTCCTCACTGACCAGGACACTGTGGTCCCCCCACCCCATTTCAAGTGACTGTTGAAAAGGGTACTAATACCTGACCAGCCCAAAGCTACCTGACTTCCAAACCACACAGATATTTCTCATCACAGGTTGATTGGCCACCACATCAGAAACTTCTGTAGTCTTTGAATGACTAACTCAGCACCCAACTGTCTAAGATCCCTGCTCAAAGACTGACCAAGTCAAACACTGACCTACAACTATGAGTGATCAGCACACAGTGGTACTTCTTTCCACATTAATGAACACACAATCACCACTTTACTCTGACACAGTGCACAGAGTGTGATTAACAGGCTGAGTGCACCAAATCTATTCATTGATTAAACATCTTGCAATGACCATTCGACCCCTTCAGTATGACTAAACCCTCTGCAGCACAATGACGTTTTCACATACTGGCTGAATAACCACCTGCTCAGAGGCTACTCTATTTCCTAAAACACTGACTGGGTTTGTTCCCCAGATCTAGGACAGCCAACAAAAAACCCTGATGTGATTTGAACCACTGGAAAATGGATTTCTAGACCCTGACTGACAAGCTCACACAGACATGTTCTCGCTGACTGACCAGCACAAAGAAACTCCTGCTCTCCAAATACCCAACCCATTTCGATCAAAACCTTCTGTCACACAGGTTTGGGACTCAAAGAGAGATCCCAAAAGGATTGTCTGACCACCCAGTTAAAAATTTTGTAAAATAATAGTTTTGCATACTTAGCTAGACATTTTGTTGCCTTCCCAACTCAGAATGGCAACCTATTAACTCCACTGCTCCCCTCCCTATGTGACAAGCAAAAGCTGGCCATTACTCTCTGAATAACCAGCTTGAAGACCATCCACTTTCCTGTCTTGCCAAGTCATAGTGACTACAACCTTCTGGCAGACTTTCAAAAAACACAAATTACATTCTCTTCTGTCGCTCACTGACCAACCAATAATACCATGCTGCTCCTAGCCTCTGACCGACTGATTTACGCTCTGGCTGACCTGCTAAATCCCTGAATGACAGAGCACAATGATCTCCTAAATTTAACTAAGTGACCACATCATTAGCAGTGACTAATTATTTCTTACTCATTGACCATCTAATAGAACTTCTGCTGAGCACATTCAGCAGGACAAGCAACAGGAAATATGACATTCATCACTACATGGAAATTAATAAATTAACATATATGTCTTAATCACAAGCAATTTCAATGTTTTCATAGCTACTTCTTTGAACTTCTTTTGGCATCAAGGATGCCAGCTGTATCTGGCATGAGACAGGGTGGCAACCACAGGATGGCATTGTTCTTCATGTTGACAGAACTCCTGATCACATAAGGGAGTGGACAGTATAGATGTGGGGTGGGTCAGGTATATTGTAATAAACAGGATGCAACAGGATGGGTTTCCTACTGCAGATCTTGGCTTGTCTTGACATCCTGTTTAGAGATGGCCACCAACAAGACACTACCCTGACAGCAGTATTTATTACCATAAATAGAAAAATCACACTGGGCAATCCTAGCAGAAAAGTGGCTAAGGAGCTGATTACACGACTGACTGTTGATGGGAGAATTTCAGCATCATAGGAGTTCACTTCTTCTGGTGTTATTGTCCATCTCTAAACCGCCTCACATGGACATTACCTAGATTATCCATCCTTCTCTAATACTCACTGAACCTTATCCTATACACAAGGTCCCACATCTATTAGCTACCTTAGATCTTTGTACTTGTCTGCTCCACTTGCGTCCTAAACCCATGTCTACATACTTGGTTTAACTGGACCCACTAAAACCTTATGTCAGAAGTGCTCCAAACCTCTTTTACACATCCATTCTCTTGTCAGCAAAAGAGAGGAGCCATCTCTTAGACTCAAACATTATAGGTTCATATGGTTATTATTGTCCTCCATATAGAATGCAGTGTAATTCTTACTTGCATGTGCTAATCAACATGTAACATTTTGCCACTCTCTGGTATCATCGATAGGGGAGTATTAGTAATTTCCCCTGAAAGTTTAGTGTTTCTTAGTGTGGCTGCTTCCCCTTTATCAATATCAGACTATCCACCTCTTCATAATTCTCTTCTGGTTTTGAAACAGGAAGCATCCACCACCATTCACTTGCATTCATGTTCTCATCAAAATCTAAATTTTCTCACTCTTGTCAGTGGAATTTACAGCTTTCCTTTGTTCGAGCATTTTTAGGTTCCAGCTACCAAAATACTAGGAGGTCCACAAAAACATGTTTTCTGTCCTCTTAACAATTACAGAAAGACCTTGAAGAGTTTATCGCTTTTTGAATGACAATGAAGGTAGGAGAAAATACTTCTGGTGAGGAACATAACCTATATGCTAATGGTACCATGCTGAGTGGTGGTCAATTGGTTATGAAAGGTCACAGCTCAGAAAAATCTAGCAATTTTCTGATTTTGAAGGTGTCCGACTTAAACACTCTAGTCACATAGTCTATTTCTAATCACTCCTGACATTAAGTAAATGTGTAGTTCATGTTTGGATCACACATCCACAATGGTTATGTATGCTTACCCACTTACATTCTGAGTTGTAAACCCAAAAGGCTGGGATTATTCACCTGTGTGCCCAATTTCATGTTCAAGTACACAGCTGTTGCCCAAACACATGCATGTCCAAATCCACACACAAAACATACTCCTGTATGTCAGCCCATTTCCCTACAGAAAAGGTGATGGCCATCAATGCGTGTAACCTTTCTTAGTCCGACATGCATGTTTGTTCAGGCCATTCCTGACATTCCTGAGATTGTCAGCCATCCGGAGGCTCACAGGATGCCGGGGCCCAGCCGAGGGCTTGCCTTCCCCATTTCTAGAGAAGCTGATGAATAAACCTGGTGCAATGTGAACCACTGGAAAAAAGATTTCCAGACCTGAAATGACCCCTGAGTCATAACAAAATCATAGGGGTTATTGAAATCACAAACATTGTCGCAAGAAATACTACATCATAAGAAAGCCACATAGCAACCACTAGCCATATTAATGTAAGAACTGAGCCAGATGAACATGACTCGTCTGTCCTTCTGTGGTCAGATGTCACTCTGACCAGTGAGCCCAGGGTGTTTTCCTTGTCACCGCCTCTGCTTTGTTTAGTTGCTTGATGAGCTATCTTAGTGATGCATTCCAACAATTCTTCCAAACATAGACAAACTGCTCAGGAGGGGAGGGTGCTTCTTTTCCAACGCCCTTCTGGTGGGTGTTCCTTTCAAGGTTGATGTCCCTTCTTTCACCTCAATAAGCTCAACAAAAATTTTGAAGAATTTTGCACTGCAAGGGACATTCACCTAAGCTAAGCTGGTATGATATAAGAGCCGGAGGGCCCAGTAAAACACATCCAAAATGGGGGCATGCAAATGAAAGAAGAACCTGAGAAACAGACCAGCTCACCAATTGCTCAAAATAACCTGAAGAAAATTCAGTAAATCCCATGAAACTGAAGGTGTGAATGGAGTATAACTGCCATGGTAAAGTCACACAGGTGACCAACAAATCTAGCCCAAAGGGAAAAAAATTTAAGTGAAAGACGAGGGGTACCGGGCACCCAGACCACAACACATATCTGCAATAATCTGACCAGGGCATTCCAATTCAAGAAATGACTTTGCAATGTTATGTCAAGCATATCTTTATCTATCAAATCAACTTGGCATTGGGGATAATCGGAAATTGCATTGTCCATCCATTTTCAAAACTGGTCATCTCTCTGTGTCAGTAGACAAACAGAAATCCATTCCACAGTTCCAAAGTTTACATGGATTTCCTCTGTCTCACAAAGAAAAAAAAAACATGACAATGGGGTCACATTGGACATATAGACAGTAAGAGGGCTTCTCAATTATGCTCAAGTCAAGTCAAGTTGGTGAGCATGCACTGGTACAGTGCATTGCCGCATCCACTGCACAACGAAACAACTTGGGATCCTGGTTTGCAACCCTCCAGGTAGACACACAGTCCAGTCCCAACCTCCGGAAATGACCCCCTATCCGCCGCAGCCAGGTGTTACGTGGGCGACCCCTTGGCCTGGTCCAGTCACTCCTACGAGCTGGATCACCCTCGGGGAAACACGCCACATGGCTGTAGTGCCATAACTGACGCTCCCTCGCAATGCAGGTAATGTGCCTCATTCGGGACTCCATGGGCAATGGCTCATTCGACGCAAAGTCAAACCAACAGTATTCAAGGATTTTCCAGTGAGACACACTACCAAAGGAGTCCAGTCTTCGTCTCAGGTCACTGGATAGCGTCCATGTCTTGCAACCATATAGCAAGACAGGAAGCTTCAATTATACTGAAATGTGAAATCCGAAAAAAAAAAAAAGACGTGTGTGTGTATATATATATATATATATATATATATATATATATATATATACACATCTTCTTATATAATACGCTACCATGGCTGTCCGTTTGTCTGTCCAGGATTTTAAATCACCTGTAGCGTCTGACCTACTGACCTGAAATTTGGTACACATATACTACGTGACGTCTACTATCCACTTTCGAGGTGATGATTCACCTCCAAGGTTATTCGGCTTTTATTTTTTTGTAGAATCAACTCTCGGCAGCGGCCAGCAGGGCGGCCGTGCAGCGCATGCGTACGGGCGCCATTCTCATCCCTACCACCTTCATCATCACTTCCCCTACCTCTTCATATCTTAAATCATTCTTTAGGCAGATTGAAGACTTAATTCTGCCAGCTTAAGTGAAAAATTAAGGAAAACGTACTAGGTAATTGCAACACAAACACTGACTTAATCAGCTTTAATGCAAAAAGATGCAGACAAAATAAGAGAAGAAGCGGGCTGCTAGGGTGGAGAAAAGAAAAGCTGCTCAGAAAGCAGCAAGCACATCAACCTCTGAGCAAACGAATGCTAAACGTACAGAGAAAGAGGATGAAAACGAGGAATGCTCAAGTCAAGTATATTCACTGCACATTATTGTGTATGTAGTGTGCCGTTACTGGTTATATATATATTTGGAAATTCAAGACACATATTAATTACAGCCGGAATATCACCATTTAAAAATGCCACGTTAGACACACTGGTATTATCAGCATAGTAAGAGAGCCATGAGGACACTGAAATCAAAATACCACATTGGACACAATGAAATATGCTGACAGAGCCACATTACAACTAAAAACAGGGCAACACTGTACAGTCTGGACACTGCAACCAGGAGACGCCATCCTGGAGACTGGCCATATTAATTTGAGTACATATGCATGTAGGACACATCCACGTAGAACACACAAAAGTCTGACATCAGAAATGTCACGTTACAGCTATAACTACATGTCAACATAGGTATGCAGGACATAGAAATCCTAACAAAGTAATACCAGTCACTTGGCATTCCCAAATGCAGAAAACTCTGGCCATATTTATATAGAAACATAGGCATATGAAGCAGGTGAGTCACTGACATCAGAACAATGTCACTCTGCACGCCAGAGAGGTCGACCTCAGAACTCTGGACGTATTAGATTTGTCAAAGGAATCACATAGGATAATCGGGTGACATCAGCACCTTAAACTCATAGCACAGTAAGATAGTCATGTGGGACAATTATAGCATATTTAAATAAGAAATGAGGCACATTGGACACTGTCAGGAAAAGTGACAAGCCAGACTTGGGCTACATTAGCATTGCATCAGAGTCACATAATACACATTGTATAAAAAAAAATTGGCATCTTTCAGTACTGGACTTATTAGAGAATAGTAACAGGAAAATAGGTGTTTTTCAGTGACTGTTTACAGCCACATGGACCAGCCACTTGAGTCTGCTCAGCTCAGCTTTTAAACAAAGCACCATAGGAAAGGCCAGAATAAAGCCATATGGGCTACTCTGGCTAGATTACTATCAGAACAAAGTTGCAATGGCCATTCCATCAAGATCAACAAAGCAGACACATGTGGCCACTAACACTACTAAAGAGGCAAATGAAACACCCGCTAAATTACAGCCATATAGCACACTTGATCCTGTTCTACTCCAGAGAAAAATAACACAAGGCTCTGGCATTAATGACAGAACAAAATCAAGCTGGATTACTGACAGCTGCCTTAATAACCAACAGCAAATGTGACATATGACACACTCAGGCCACACTGCACATATGTACAATACTGAGTTTAAATAAAATTAAAAATTAAAAAACAAACAAAAAAACACTTGGATCACTTGGTCAACCTTATTATTTGATGCTGATGCCTTAACATCACAGAATAATGAAGAGTTCCACCAGTTTTTTCAGTGACTGGGGCAATATGGGCCACCCAAGTCACATTTGTATCAGTTCTGGCTAACCTCAAATTCCACACAAAACTGCTGGGGGCAATGGAATCAGTTCTAAACAAAACAAGAAACAACATATGAGAGCCACTGAGGTTCCTGTGGTCACAACAACGTTAAGACAACGCCCTGTAGTCCACTCTGGTTAACTCAGGGTGCGGGGTCGCAGCCAGCATATGACCAGGTTCAGGTCAATATCTGCATATGGAGATACCTGTTGTATGGCACGCCTGCGGGTGATCAGGCGCTTAAGAGATATTGTAAACACTCGTTAATCAGTCCTAATGGCGGGTGTGTTTGGCCACCAGCTCCTAGATCTGCCAATACATCATCACCTCACACACCCAACCACACCCTGCTGGACGCCTGAGTAACATTATGGCACATGGAATAGAGAAGTATGTGATTGGCGCTAGGATCTGCACTGGGCCGTTACCCGCGTCCAGGGAGCACACAATCCACTCAAAGCGAGCCCCCTTGGTTGGCACGCCACGCGGCACTCTTCCGCCAACTTTTTGAAACTTTTCTTCGCGCGGCTGAGCCAAGTTCTGCGCCAAATATGCACCCACCATCTCCCACTGAGTCACTCCCGCAGGAAATGGGCAGCAGGAGGAGAAGGATGGGTGTGCCAGCTTTCCCGAGGGCCAGACGCCGAGAAGCGGAAACCTAGTGGCTTAGCAGAACATGCCTTGGTCCTTACACGAATGAGAGAAATGCAAGTGGCATGATCACTCCCCATCGGTTGCTGTATGCACCTGAGCGCAATGTGAAGTTCACACAAATACGACAGAATTTACGACTGTCCTTAACCCCGTCTGCCTAGACAACGTCTCACTCACCTGCGATGTACTGCCGTCTCTGATCGTCTAGGTGCGTAGAGATAACATCCCCCATACTGCCGAAAAGAATCCAGTTGCTTGCGTGTAAGAATCACTCTTCCTGCGAGAGCCCGGCTATGAGAAACTCACGGCAAAGTCCCGACAAAAAAACAATGACCTCCAAACTGGCGTCAGGCGCACAAAGTTGCACAGAAACTTCCCGACCGACAGCACCAACGCTCTCTCTCTCTCTCTCTCTCTCTAGCTCGTTCAGTCTGCTCGCTCGGATCAGGACACACCCTCCCTGTCTCGCGCTAGATCGCTGAGCTCCTGACTGGTTTTTCGCGTCAAGTCTGTGCTTACTCGCTCGCGCTCTCTCTTTCGTTGAAGGTGTGGTTTAAACGCATTGGAAAAGGGAAAAGCTCAGCCCCAAAAAGAAAAAAAAATCTAGTGAGATCAGCAGCAAGACTAACGTATTGCCTACGTGTCCACATGGGCCCGAAAGCGAGTGGGGCACCTAGCCGGCCATCACTTAAGCAGGACGAGACTTCCCTTTCACAAAACTAAAATACCATCTTGCGGGTTTGGGGGTTCTATGGTGGGGGTTCATCACTGAGCTGGTACGGGGGGTGGGCAAACGTCTGGTGGAGAAGTTATAGAAGATGGGAGTCGCCGTTTAGGAAGTGAGCTCACCCCCTAAATTATGAAGCAAAACAAGATATGTGTGAGGGGAGGACGATATTTTGAAAAGGTTTGATTTAGTAGCAAATTAATGTCACTGGTAACGCTGAACTCTAGTTTAATGTTAGACTCTGCCAGTCGATGGCTTCAGGTTCACAGCCTTTCTGTATGGCACATTCTTGCCTAACCTGCGTCTCCCCAAAGGGGTATCACACCTTGTACAAAGTCGAAGATCTAGGCTTTTCCCAATGTGTTTTAGACATTAACTAAAATGTTGTAACCTTTACATTCATTAACTTTTCGCTTTATCTATGCAAACAAGTGAGGAGATTAAAGTCTTTTTAATGACATGTAATCAGAGGCACTCGAATTGAGTCACGCCGTAACACTGAAGCATTTGTGTCGATGAGCTCTAATGCTCAGTTTTCTCTCTTTGGCTCCTCCCCCTCTTTAATCTTCGCTCCTAATTCACCGTGCATTTAGTGCAAACGACATATTCTAAAAGACGGACACTCTCCTTTGCTTCCAACAAACTCGCGTTTCCGTATATGCATTTATATAAACGCGATATTTTAGACATGATCATACCCTGGGTTTATCGTTAGAACGCACATCTTTCAGATAACTAGAAATGAAATGCGAGGAATTGATTAAGTACTGAACTGTATAAGTACTTTACAAATCTGTCACGAATTGTTCACTTTTTCAGAGGTTTCCCGCTTGGCATTAACATCTCATCCTCAAACTTGCGCCTCTAGAAGCATTTTGCGCAGGGTCCTGTTGCGTTCATTTGGGGAATTTTTTTCTAACGGTCGATCATCACTTTGTCATAGCAGCTTTTCTCTTCATAGTTTGTTGGTCAGGTCTACGTGCCCGCTTTTCCATGACAGCCCTCAGTGAATCGGCGGCGCAGCTGCGAAGTGTTCAGTCTTACCAGGACAAGCCAAGACTCGCTCAAATGACAATGTAGTATTAACTAGCAGGCACATTAAGAGTAAACAGCCACACTCCTTTGCCTCAGCACACTTGCGCGCGCTCACACACACACAGAAGTTCAGACACAGATCGGAACAGAAACGGGCACGCGCATATTCAATAGACGGCATAGACACACACCCAGAAAATTAGACACTTGAGTACTCTCAGATAGCGACGCAAACACAAGAATATATAGAGCATAGTCTCTGGGACAGGTAGGTGCACGTTTAGGAAAAAAAAAAAAAAACAAAGGCAGAAAGGACGACGCTCGACTGAGTGCGCTTAACCTCTCTTTTGTTCAGTCGGGGTGTGCCAAAACTTCAAACTATATTGTAGTGGGCGAGGCACCATCTTCTCCACGACTCTGTATTAAATAAGAGGGTTTTGAAAAAGAATGGAAGGATGAATATATTGCAGTTGCCCTCATGCTGTAGACGGACATGCTATATGTGTGTGAGAAACTTTTATGTTTAATTCAATGAATTAAAGAGCCGTGTTTGCAAAAAATCTTGAAAAAGAAATACAGTGTTAAAAATAAATGTGCCACAGTGGTTCTTTAGAGTGATGCCATAGGGCATGGTTCCCAAAAGACCCATCTACATGAAGGTTCCAGAGAGGACCTTTATTTATTTAGATCTTTACCATGCTTCATACAGTAAGTAACTATGAATAGATTGTAACAGATTTGTGAAAGACCAATGGGGTCCTGATTTTAAAAGGACTCTTGCTGCATACATACAAATTATCACAGACTAAATCCGGGTTTTCTTAATCTGGTAGTACACACCATATGTTAAACATTTTTTTTCTGCTCATTAGGAAGATTGTCAAAGCACAGATCTCCAACTTCATATGCAAAGAAAAGAACCCTTCCCAGAGTGAAACGGTTCTTTGTCAAGCACTAGTTCTACAAGAAACCACACAGTTCAGTAAAGAACCATAAAGTGCCATTAATGAACCATTATTTGTGAGAGTGTATAATCAGTGATCATCTGTCCATCCATTGTCAGTCCCTGTAGTTCCAAGAGTACAGGCTTTGGTCAGGGTTGTAGAGTGAGTGCTCAGGGGCAATGACACCAGCCAACCTACACATGAAACACTGGACTCAAAGTTTGCATTCTTCATAGATATTTTAAATGCTGCATTTAGTCATCTGCATTCACCAGGCAGATCAAAAGGGCACCTTCATCCAAGCCAACCTGCAACATCTGAGATACATTAGGTTACATTTCTTTTGGTTTTCCATTTGGAAGCACAAACAAGTGAAGTTACTTGCTTATGGGCTCCGAGTGTCAGTAGCAGGATTTAACCCTTGTGGTGGATGGCCGGCTTCATATTCCGGCCCTCACCCCCAGGCCGCCAGGAGGAGTTCTCCCGACAGCATGGATGGGCCCCGAATTCCAGCAGGACCTCATGGACTATGTAGTTTTTATGCACAACCCTGTTGGATGTCTTGGGGACCACTGGGAGTCGCTGTCAGGAGGCCCGTGGACTCATATATGACCTATAACCCGGAAGTGCGTCATAATCCCGTGACAGGAAGAAACGACGTGCTTCCGGGGTGAAGATATGGACTATTTACCCTGATCCGGAAGGAATAAGGACTTGTGGACTGTTGGGCCGGAACACCTCCGGGTCAGGGAGTATAAAGGAATCTGGGAAAGCCCAGACAGGGAGCTGAGCTGGGAGGAAGGGTATCTAAGTGTCTGGGAGAGGAGGATTGTCTGATTGTTGATTAATTACTGTATGAATAGTGTACAGGGGAAGGTGCTTGGTGCACTGTATTATAAGAAAATAAAAGAGTCTTGGACTTTTACTTGGTGTTTGGGGTGGTACCTGAGGGTTCAAGAGGTGGATCAGAACCTCTACTGCTACACCCTATAACCTTAGGGGGGTGAAAGCCAAAATCTGAACCACTACACCACACTGTCTGCCTTCAAAAGCTGCCGTTAAAGTTCCCAGGTGGGTGCTTGTTTGGTAGGCATCTGCTTTCTGTTCACCTGGTGGTGGCATCAATGAAGAAAAATGAAAATGGACACATTTCATCTTAGTGAGTGTATTGAAAAAAAAACAAAAATGAAAAAAAGAAAGTCTAAAAAAGCAGCCACTTTATTATAGCATCATTATAGGGCAATTATTGTCATCTAACACAGTACAGTGAAATTCTCACCTTCATTTGCTAATCCCCAGGGGTGCCATATAATCTTAATCTGTCTTGGCATTGTTTTTTTTTCCATGTAGCGCTATGGTATAGGACTGGTGCAGACTTAGTGATACAAACACAGAGTTGCAAATTAAACATCAAGTTCCTGAAGAAGTGTAAGCAGGTCCCATTTTTCCACTTTATGGCATGAACCCGAGACTGCAGCACTTCCTTAACCTTTTTGTGTAGTACACCAAAGCAAGAGTCAACCCTAATGACCTAAAAATACTTTTATCATAGAAGGCTACTTGAATTTTTAACTGTGGTTGCCTGATGCCCTGCTGCTCACCAAAGGGCCTTTATGGCTTGTACGTTTTCTTTCCATTAACCCTGCAATGTTACAAATGGATGATTGAGTAAAAACAATTTTCATTTAACAAGTATGAAGCTCAATTTGTATTTTACGTTATTGTGTCAATAAAATTCGGTTAAAGCAATTCTATTTTGTCTAATGAGGAATACTGGACTGGCCAGCAGCAATGAAATACAGTGCTTTCCATAATGTTTGGGACAAAGACACATTTTTTCTTTATTTACCCCTCTGCTCCACAGATTAAAATTACAAATCAAACAATTCAGACATGATTAAAGTGTACATTGGAGACTTTAATTTAAGGGTATTTGCATATGCACATTTGCATATATGTCAATCACACAGTGTTGTAAATAATTGAAATGGCAACACTTTGTCTACATGATCCCCCCATTTCAAGGCACCACAGTGTTTGAGACACAGCAGAGGGGTGTATATAAAATAAAAAAAGCATCACAGAGGGCATTGTATATTGTAGGAGCCAGCAGAATTACAAACTAGGAGGAGCAGGTTATTGGGAGTGACAGTTACTATTCCAGAAAGAAATGAAAAGTCTTTGCAGAACGACAAGTGCACGAATTAGCAGATCCACAATGATGGAAGCAGTTGGGGGTGCTGACGTACTAGAGAATGTATCGAGAATCTACACAGGCAGGATGATTTAAAAGAATTTGCTGGCTAGTTAGTGGGAGAGGAGAGATGGCAGACTGGATGAGTCGGCCATTTCTTTGCAGGCATATAAAGAAGATTGAGTGCAGTCAACCCACATGAATGTGAAGGAGGCAAGATGAGGAGCTTCATGTACTTGTTGTTTTTTGCAGGCATCCCCTGTGGCTCAAACGAAGAAAAGTTTATTTAGGTGTGCCAGTGTTGAATATTTGCCTGTTTTGGGTAAAACGATAGATACGCCTCTACCATAGGGCTAATACTGTGTGGCGTCTCTGTTTTCTCATCTTGGTGCTTATTACAGCATTCCTTTACAGAGTAAATTACAATAATGAATGTGCATACAAGTGCTTCAATATCAGGTTGCTCTAAGGAATATTAAAGTTTATCCAGTACAAACACTCTACTGATCATAAAGAAGTATCTACAGTATAATCATAACAGTTTAGCCCTGCAGTTTTCTAATAAATGAAACCTTAATGAGGAAATAAAGAGTGGTTGAAATGAAAATAATATTTGTGGCAGTTATTTTGTTTCCCTGGTAACCTCTGACCTGAGGGAAAATGTTGATTGCAACACATTTAAAAAATGCAAAAAAAAAAAATCTTTTGTCTTTGAAATACATGATCAGTATAAAGGACTTCCAGGATATTGAAACTGGCAAGTTTGAAAAATGAGTGAATGAGCCAAAGATAAAAGCATGTACCCTTTTTTTTTTCTGGAATCATTCCATACGTATAAAATGCATAATACCCAAAATATGTTTTATAAAGTAAAAATTTTGTACAGAAAATTATATTTTATCAAGGATGGACTGGAGAATGATGGATTTTAAACCAGAAAAAGGTAAGTAGAAGCATGCAATTCTGAGGGATGGCTATTGGCAGGGTATTGAAAGCCATGTAGCTGTGATGGAAGCCCCAGAAACCCTTTAAACAATGGGAAGTAAGCAATTTTCTTCCAGAATGTACAGTATCTCCCCCTTGGAAGTTCTCACATTTTATTGTTACACAACATTGAATAACAGTGGATTTAATTTGGGTTTTTTGACACTGATCAACAAAAAAAGATTCTTTAATGTCAAAGTAAAACAAAATCCCAGAAAACTGGTCTAAATTAATTGCAAATATAAAACAAAAATGAATTGATTAAATAAGTTTTTACCCCCTCACCCACCCTTTAATATGACAGACCTAAATCCGTACTGGTCCAGCCAGTTGGTTTTTGATGTCACAGAATTTGCTCAATGGAGATCTACTGTTTGTTGTCAAGACCTTCACAAGATTGTGTTATAAATGCACCCTATCCGGAATGTCCAATTCATGATGAGTCAGTATCTTGGCCTAACCTACACAATAAAGGCAAAAGGACACTCCAAGCAACTCTGTGAAAAGATGATTGAAATGTACAAGTCAGGGGATGGAGATAAGGAAATATCCTTGTCATTGAATAACCCATGAAGTCCAGTTAAACCAGTAATTAACAGTGAAAAGAGAAGAGTGCAGCTGTAAATCTGCCTAGAGCAGGATATCCACAAAAACTGAAGGATTATGCAAGAATAAAACTAGTGATATAGGCCACCAAGAGACCAATTAGAACTCTGAAGAAGTTACAAGCTACACTGGAAGAGATTGGAGTGACTGTGTACAGGGCCGGATTAAGACGAAATTGGACCTGATGCTGCACCGTAAAAAAGGCCTATTTTTTCTTGGCATTGGTGCATGTGCATTCGACACTCACCGTACATGCGCACTCAGACCGACCAAGGAGCCTTAATTGCTTGTGACGCAGCCAGCCAGCCTTTATTGAACATGAATAATAATAATGACATAGTATCATAACAACTCGAGATTAATATCAAACTATGTAACATCAACATTCAATAGCAATTGTCTGAAAAGTGCACTTAAAGCAGAAAACCTAACAATGAAATACACAAAATTTTGCAATTCTCTTACAAAACAGAGTAAGAAAAAATGAATTTGCACAGACATTGGGTCAAAGTGACTCAGTTCAGGCTCTTGAAGGTAAAAATTTGTCCACGATTTAAATTTCATAATAGACCAGAATCCTGTTGAGGATTTTAAAAATTCAAAACATCCATGCCGGGCCTGCGGGCCAGCTTTTAGTTTCACCTTTACAGATAACCATTTAAATAGCCATCGATTTTTACTGTACAACTAACTTTTAAGGTGAAAAATTTACTACGTGGCACTTGCCGAACAATAATAAAGTGGCAAGAATCCCCAAGATATTGCAAAAACGCAGCTAAATTACTAAGTAAACTGTTTTAACGTAAAATTGATAGCATTAACTTGAAATCTTCGGTTAACAATAAACGCAACGAAGTTATAGTTACGTCACAGCGCAAAGAACAATAGTATCTGTATAATAAGTAACGCTGTGTCTAGGCGTCCGAAAGTCGGACTCCAAATTTCATTCTAAGAATTATTTTGAGGTTAATATAGCAAAGGAAAACTGTTCAGCTTCCGGAAAATTCTCGTCTGTTTTCATCTGGGCCTATTTCAGGAATGGGCCTAATGCTGCAGCATCAATAGCACACACCTTAATCCGGCCCAGACTGTGCATACTAAAAATGTTGCTTGGCAAGGTGAAGAAGCTGATGAAACACTCATCTCACACAAATGATATCTCAGTTATAGTTTCCCAGAAGACACGTGTGAGACTATGAAGTCACCTGGAATAAGGTTCTGTGGTCCTTATTATTAGTAATGCTTTTAACATGAAAATTCTAGTGAAACTTAGTTTCTGCAGAATATAAGAAGGGGAAGAGCTAACCTGAAATGTGGGCCACAAAAGTAGTCATGTAGAAGGTACGAATGTGTGTGGATGTGTTTGTTGGTTTGTGTATGTGTTCGAGTGAGAGTGAGAGTGAGAGAGAGTGAGCAAAAATGTGAAATATGATCAAGCACTTAAAAAGCAGTACTTCAGGCACTTACGAGATCTACCCATTGGCTTAAATCCATTGGACTGAGTATGTGGCTGCTGACAAGTCTTTATATTCCCATTCAGAAAAAAGGAAAATTACCAAAATTCATAAAAATGCCAGACAGAAGAGCTAGCAGTTCAGCTGGGTTTCAGCAAAGCCCACCTTCTTTTAAAACCTTAAGTTCCCTGCTACAAAAAGAAGCTGGCACGAAGGGATTAGGGGTTGTATTGTACCCAGGGCTAGATTAACCTCAGGGCAACTGGGTGTGTGCCAAGGGGCACCAACACCAACCATCCTAAACACGAGACACTGGACTCACAGTTTATATGCTTCATAAGCATTTCCAAGGCTACATAAGCTCATCTGCATTCACCATGGGAATCATAAGAGAAAAATAAAATGCTCAAAAACTGCTGTCAAAGCTCCCATGTGGTTGCTGGCTTGGAAGGCATCCGCTTTCTGCACATCCTATTGTGATGTCAATGAAAAAACAAAATGGACAGGTGTCAGCTTAGTGGGTTAATTAAAATAAAAATTTAAATCTGTTAAGAAAAGTAGCCACATTATTGTAGCATGATTTATAGGGCCACTGTGCCATGCATGCAGGGTGCAGTGAAATTCTTACTTAGATATGCGAATGCTCAGGGGCACCACAGAGTTTTAATCCAGCCCTTATTATAACCTTAAATATAGCAAAAAACAAATGCTAAAATCAAGAAAATCAGGCACAAAGCTAGATCACTAGGCAAAACTTCAACCGTAAATCACTAGAAGAGACAAACTGGAAACTAGTAACAACAATCTCAGATGCTAATAAGAATGCTGAACCAGCTTTTGAAGTGTTGTACCAGAGATGTCACATGACACAACTACTCAGACATGCCCCCTAGCAAACACGTATCATGTGTAATAAGTGACTGGTCATGGCAGATGACTCAGAGAAGACAAGAAAGGTTGGGGTACCATCTCTGGTAGCATCATTTAATAACAAATTGAAAAGACAGCTGCAAATAACTCAAACAAAAAGGCATTAACTGGTTGATCTTTCTCACAGCGGTTAGAAGTAGGACCATTGTCCTCTGGAACTGACAGCTTGCCATTTGAGGCCACCTTTTGGGAACGAGTCAACTTTATATACTGGGGACCAGAAGGGGTGGAGGTTCCCAGGTGGGGGGGTAGGGTCATTCATCCCTCTTGGGTGCTTTTACTTGGAAAATGGAGAAGATAAGGTTAGTGTCAGCACCCCCTCTCTTTCTGGGGTGGTATTGCTTACCTCATCAGAACCACAAAGATGGTTCCCAGATGTGCATGTGTGTAATGTTGTTGTGGCAACGGGACCACAAATGGCAACGCCCATGACTAAAGAAAAAGGTGTTGTGGTAAAACAAAAACATAAAGATAACAAGATTTATTATGTGCCACATCCTATTGTGATGTCGATGAAAAAACAAAATGGACAGTGTCAGCTTAGTGGGTGCCTAAAGATACTAAGTTATAAAAATAGTCATACAAAAAAAAAAAAAATCTCTGATATCCAAAACCGTCTTAATGGTCAACTATCCTTAAAATAAATTTTTATACAGAGCAATGAAAGTTTATTTACATCTAAACCATAACAGTCTTCTGAAGCAATGAGGTTTGGATTGTCTCATACAGCTGGTGAAAGAGAGTGCAGATGATATTGCCTCTGACCCCAAGTGAACGATTTGAAATGGCGCCTATGGCACAAATGTCTGGCCAACAGACAAGATAGTGAAAAGATCATTGCAGCTGCATGAAAGGAGCCGTGGGAAATAGGAGCAGTTACCAGCAACAGTGATGATTTAATGTCACCCAAATAATGAGTATATATTAACATATTTACTGTCATTCAGTACAACCGCCACAGTAGAGTTATGATATATTTCAATATACATTAGATACTGAATACTGAAAGCAGAATTGCAAATGAATATTCTTTTAATAAATGGTGCACTTCACAGCTAATACATAGCCTTTAGCATTCAGCATGTTCACAATTTCAATCTAAGAATACAGAATTCTTCAGGTCAATGAGGTCCCAAATGAAGAAGGTCTTTAACTTAAGAACAGTGTTTAGGCTAAACTATACTAGTTGGAGACAGATAATAATGAATCAAGTGTTCAGTTGCAATTAGTTATGAGAAAAAATTTGAACTGTAGTTGCAGCTTTGAAATAATACCACATTATTATTGTGGTTTTTACTTTCTTTCTTTAACTATTGTGGTTTGTACTTTCTTTCTTTAACAAGATATTCCAGATGAGCAAGTTATCTCATCAGTATTACAAAATCCAAACAAAAGACACTAATTGATGACCTGTAAATTCAACTCTTTTACTTTCAATTAAATTGGAAATTAAGCTCGTGAAATAACTTGAGGAAAACATTATTATTCCTTTCTGACTGTCTAAGCATTTCTGTTTTTTCTTTAGCACAATGTGCCATTTGCTTACTTTTGAGAACTTTCAAAAAGTTTGTTCCAGAATGAGCTTTTTTTTCCATATTCATATTGGAAGGTCCCTTTCCACCGCTTGAGGGTTCATAGTTATGTTGCTCCATCATGTTGCGCTGGCTGTGCTTCTGCTTCTTTCTACCTCATAGCTGAGATCCTTTGCACTGCTCTCCTCCACATGACCAGCACACAACATGGATATACTAGATGTATAGTAAAAGGTTGACATTAAACTTCAGCCTTAATGTATTACATTTTTGTATATATCCAAGTATTAATAAGCTTCATTATTATTTTTAACGAGTTCATTATTGAAATTAAAGAGCCATCATTTTAATAATAAACAAGTAATTTTAACAAGAATTAAAATGATAGCTCATGAGCTTGGTGTCCACCCCAAAACCCACCACCCTAACCTTGTCACATTTAAAAATGAATACAACAACACAGAGAGCAACAATATGTGGATGAGAAGGTGTAAGGACAGAGTGCAAATAAAAAACAAATCAGACACATGATGACTCAGAAAAATAGAAAACAATTGAAATTACAGGCTCTATTTGAGTAGCTCGTATGTGCATGTCTGGCTTGGTGGGGCTCTGTCTTGCAGTTGACTCAAAAGCAAAATGAGATGCCTCCATCTAGGCTTTTTAGGGATCGGACCACAAGGGCAGGGTCAGTTGTCCTCACTGTGTTGTCTTCTCAACACTGTGGTGGAAGAAGGGTTAGTGATGGCGTGCCCTCTCATCCCAGTGTAGTATTACATGCCTGGAAACAGTGATGTTCGGTGAGTCTCATGGCTGATGAGCACTGACTCCTTCAGAGTCAGATTTACAAATATATGAACCCAAAAGAGTAGCTTATTCACTATTCAGTCAGAAGCATGTATATTGACTACTCGTTATGTTTCATATTTCATCAGCATTCTTTATACACACATAGGTAAGGTACCTATTTGGCTAAGAAAGAACGTTATATTTATAGTGGCGAGAGAGAGAGAAGAGAGGGCATTTGCTCTGCACTCTCCATGTATTCTAAATTTGCCATTGCAATTCCATAATTCATACTCATACAATACAAATAAAAGTATACAGTGGTGTACAAAACAAATTTTCTTAATTGAAATATTTAGTTGTTTTAAAAGCTTTTAATTCTGATGTTTTAATCAATTTTAATACAAACTGTTCAACAAAGGGATAACAAGAAAAACAAAAGAATATTTTATTTAAGGTCAAAATTAATTTTTAAATATTGGATTGTTTTCTTCTGATCTCATGTTTAATAAAATTGAAAACCGTTAATGGTCTTGCCTTTATTTGTAAATTAAATTCATGCGCCTCTCCTTCTCCACGAAAACCTCTGTCACTTTCTTGTAAAAGACTTCCTTATTTTCCTTTAGTTTTAAAAGTCTCTCTGTCTCAATGGAGATTATTGCCAAGAAGAACAGCAGCAACAAGCACCTGTTGGGCTCACATGCACCCCCTTCTGTGCGGCACGGTACTGTCTGCCTCACCTTGTGCCTTTTCACTGCAGTTTCATGTTCGATCAGCAAGACTAAATATGTCACACACATTCATTAAAGATATTAGTCAGACTGTGGAAAGTCAGGGTGTATAATTAATGTGTCTGCAAACATTATATTGGCGACACAAAGAGAGACTTCAACAGGCACTCACCGATTGCATGCATCAACCCCAGTGTGTGAGGGAGAGCGCAGTCTGAGGTGAGGTGAGGCTCGTCTCAGCTGCACCTTATGTTTTTCCCCTGTATTTGAATAGGAAATGTGAGAATTTAGTGATCTATACTAATAAAAGGCAAAGCCCTCACTGACTCACTCACTCACTGACTGAGTCACTCACTGACTCATCACTAATTCTCCAACTTCTCGTGTAGGTAGAAGGCTGAAATTTGGCAGGCTTATTCCTTACAGCTTACTTACAAAAGTTAAGCAGGTTTCATTTCGAAATTCTACACGTAACGGTCATAACGGTTGATAACGGTTGACAACGTCCACCATGTTGAACTTTCTTATTCATGGCCCCATCTTCACGAAATTTGGTAGGCGGCTTCCCTGCGCTAACCGAAACCGATGTACGTACTTATTTCGATGGTATGACGCCACTGTCGGCTGCCATATTGAACTTTCCAATGTCACTAATTTTCCAACTTCCCGTGTAGATAGAAGGCTGACCCCATCTTCACGAAATTTGGTAGGTGGCTTCCCTGCGCTAACCAAAACCAATGTACGTACTTATTTCGGTGGTATGACGCCACTGTCGGCCGCCATATTGAACTTTCCAACGTCACTAATTCTCCAACTTCCCGTGTAGGTAGAAGGCTGAAATTTGGCAGGCTCATTCCTTACAACTTACTTACAAAAGTTAAACAGGTTTCATTTCAAAATTCTACACGTAACGGTCAAACGGTCAACAACGTCTGCCATGTTGAACTTTCTTATTCATGGCCCCATCTTCATGAAATTTGGTAGGCGGCTTCCCTGCGCTAACCGAAACCAATGTACGTACTTATTTCGGTGGTATGTCGCCACTGTCAGCCGCCATATTGAACTTTCCAACGTCACTAATTCTCCAACTTCCCGTGTAGGTAGAAGGCTGAAATTTGGCAGGCTCATTCCTTACAGCTTACTTACATAAGTTAAGCAGGTTTCATTTTGAAATTCTACGCGTAACGGTCATAACGGTTGACGACGTTTGCCATGTAGAACTTTCTTATTTATGGCCCCATCTTCACGAAATTTGGTAGATGGCTTCCCTGCGCTAACCAAAACCGATGTATGTACTTATTTCAGTGGTATGATGCCACTGTCAGCCGCCATATTGAAGTTTCCAATGTCACTAATTCTCCAACTTCCCATGTAGGTAGAAGGCTGAAATTTGGTACTTATTTCGGTGGTATGATGCCACCGTCAGCGCCATATTGAACTTTTCAACGGTCTTTGTTACTTATGGGCCCATCTTCAAGAAATTTGGTACATGGGTTCCCAACGCTAACTGAATCCTACTTACGTACATATATATGTCCATAGCTTGCAGCTCGGTCACTGTGTGAGGCGGCGTTGTGTCCCCCATCCCAACGCCTCCCACGTTGTTGGCTGCCTGCCTATATAAGGCCGTCTGTCGCTCCAGTCTCTACATTCCCTTCCTTGCTTCGCCACGGGATTCATGTCTCCCTGCTGATAACTACAGCCTTTTTATTTAATCCATGGCTTCTCCGCTGTTTTATTGTTCATTTATTATGATTATAGTTATTGTTTAGGTATTTTAGACTTACTTTACATTGTTCAGGTACCCATTTCCTTTATCATTCCAACCGTACCCCCATTAACATGTCTATCGAGGTGATCACCATCGATCAAGGAACTGTCACTTTTTTCATGCCCAGATATGGCACCTACCTTTTCCATTCTCTTTGTTACATATTGCACGGCCATATCAGGCTCACTCTTGATATCCGGAGGAACATTGTGTCTTATGTATTGAATGACTGGGACAGGTTCAAGGTGTGGACTGATGACGGTACAGGGGATAATTATACTACACAGGAGCACTAGAAGAGTGAAATGCTTAAGCCCTTCACCTATGCATCTGCATGTGAGTTGATGGCTGCCGCTGAATTGTTCGGTTGTCGCTTCAAGTGTACTGAAATGGCCAAATATTTTACACCTTTGGACAACCGCCAATGCCTCTTAAACATCTTAGATTGACAGGTGATGATTTCAGTAGTGGACACTTTGATGTTTATGAATGTTTAAACTTTCAAAAGCTGGATGTAAAGTTATCGATGAAACCGGTTGTATACTTACAACGCTTGACAGATGCCGAATGTCTCTTCAACACAAGTCCTACAAATACTGTCGTAACTGAAACAAACCATGAAACTCAAACCGATTATGACAACAGCAATCCAAGCTGTGAGATTTGAAACAAGATTACTGTTCACATGGCCAACTGTACATTGCATGCTCAAGAGTATGCTCAGCGCACAGCTTGGTCATATTACAACCGGAGGGCCGAACTCACAATGTGGTATACAAAGAGATCCTTAACAAATAATTATTGGTATATTTTCCCTCAGTTTAAAAAGGTTTAATTTTCTTCTTAATAAAAATTTTAAGGCAGTACTTCGCCGCTGCGAAGCGCGGGTATTTTGCTAGTTTTGACTATAAAAGTCATCGAAATTATTTCATTCATACAGAAATTTTTTTTAGCACAGACCAGTGGACAAATTTATTTTATGTTATCATTATTAGTTTTTTTACATTTCATGAGAGCCTCACCTGCCTCCCCTGCCTTCCCTGACCGCACGTCCATGCCTGGAAGGTGATCCGCTGACCTGCACGTGTGACAGGAGTCCATGTTGATCAGTAAGAAAGAGAGCTATGCCCAGCATCAACTTGATTATGAACAAGGCAAGGTAAGGATTAGGGATGTGGGCAGGACCATGGGACATCCATACACCAGCTACTTGTGTCACATCAGTAAGTTTATGAAGGTTGAAGGAAACAGCCACCACTGTACAACAAATAAATTAAATAATAACCAGTACAAATAATAAATTACTAGAAGTATTTGGGGAAGCAAAGGAATGTTAATAGAGAAAAAGGAAGTATGAACATCAAACACACCAGACGCAAAATGAACACAGAAGGACAATCCCAAAACGCGTGCCTATTGTGTTCAAGAAACAGAGGTGACAGTCAGGGTCAGAAGACAGTCCCCAGGCATATTATTTACTTGGGGATGAATAAAAACTGGTGATCAAATTTATTTTGATTTGTTGACAATTAGGATTTTATTTTTGATAACGAAAAAAAGATTGACGAGAGCAGTCCATTCAGCCCAGTGCAGCTCAACAATCATAATCAATAAATTCCTCCAAAATGACATGAGGTTGAGTTTTGAATGTCCTTACAGTCCTACTCTTCACCACACTACTTGGTAACTTATTCTATGCATCTATGGCCCTCTGTGTGAAGAAAAAACTCCTAACATTTATGCAAAATTTAACCTTAACAAGTTTCCAACTGTGTTCTTCTTGATACAAAGGAGAATGTTTTTAAAATTCAATTATGTGAAGTAGAAGGATTAGAGGAAAGATTTCACTTTCAAACTGATTTAATTGCTAATGAGTGATGGGATGCCATACAAAGCATTGTGTATAAGGTTCATACTGGTTTCCAGCAAGAGAGGTGAGCAATCGAGAATTATACGGTGGATGGGAAGCAAGGGCAGAGGAGATTAGAGCTCCACAAGCTTTGAAAATAGATTTAAGCTGTAGTTAAAAGAAAAGATAAGAGGAGATGGGATAGAAAACAAAAATTGCAATGTTGGAAGGCCTGATTCATCACATATTTTACCCACATTGTGAACACCCTTGTTATACCATTACTGGAAAGCAATTGGACCACTTTGAATGCATTTGGCTGATGTGTGAAAAATAAGAAAGCATGTGGGCAAGGCTGGGTAAGCTCAAGGCACTTCTCCATCTTGTGCCATATTTCTAGCACAGAGGTAACTAGAGCAGGGGTTCTCAAACTCGGTCCTGGGGGACCCCTGTGGTTGCAGGTTTTTGTTCCAACCAGATTCCTAATCAGTAACAACACCTGATAGCACTGATCTCATTTAATTAGCTGGTTTTATTTATCTTTTATTCTACATTCAGAAAAGCACCAAACATTTCTTATAAATATTTCTGTTTTTGTTATGGATTTAAATGCTTAACTCTCTTTTTGTTATATTTCGTCCTTTCTCTGTGCAGTTTGCTCCTTTCATTGAATCTTAATAATGACAATTAAAAACAAGCAAAGCAGAAACCCAAGCAAACAACACTCAATCACAAGGTAGTAAATAACAGATTAATTAAACAATTAGAACATCTAGAAAAGTAGAATGACAATCAAGATGAAAAAACTGTTAAAAAGAAAAACTACTTTTTTTTTTTTACCAAAGTTAGTTTTCTAATTTGTATATTTTTCCCAAAACAGGGAATCTGGGAAACAACAGTTCACTTAATTAGCACAGGAGTCCAAATTAAAAACAGAGGCTGGTTGGAACAAAAACCTGCAGCCACAGTGGGCCCCCAGGACCGAGTTTGAGAACCCCTGAACTAGAGGACCCATTTTTGAAGATAGAGCCATATGTTTAACACCAGCGAAGGGCAGGGTGAAATGGAATATGGGGATACCTTATTTGACTCAAGTGGCAGCCATGAGGGAGGGTCAGCAGAGGGGGACATGCGTTGCCTGACTGGATGCAGTGTAAAAGTCCAAAAGCATTGCTAAAGATCCAGCAAGGAAATTCCACACTCCCCTTTACCTCAAAGCAGTGTGGAGTGTTTAATAGGAGGTCTGTTTTGTTCCACAGGGAGAAAGATAAACGTGACCTTACATTGGACTAGTACTTAATGGAGGGATAAAGTGGAAGCACTGCATTAACAAAATTGAGACAGGTAACAATATTCATCCATCCATCCATTATCCAACCCGCTATATGCCAACTACAGGGTCACAGGAGCCAATCTCAGCCAACACAGGGTGCAAGGCAGGAAACAAACCTCAGGCAGGGCATCAGCCCACCGCAGGACACGCCACACACACTAGGGACAATTTAGAATTGACAATGCACCTAACCTGCATGTCTTTGGAGTGTGGAAGGAAACCGGAGCACCCGGAGGAAACCCACGCAGACACAGGGAGAACATGCAAACTGCACGCAGGGAGGACCGGGGAAGCGAACCCGGGTCTCCTAACTGCGAGGCAGCAGCGCTACCTACTGCACTACCGTGCTTCCCAACAATATTCATTTAAAAAATATTTAATGTAGTGTAAGTGCCATGGAGGAAGTATGGGAATCCTGCCAGGATGCAGGATCATTTCTTGCCTGGCGAGGAATCCATAATGAATTGACTGACCGAACATTGGTGCTGGAGTATGTTGTTCTCCCACATGACAATTGTCAGTGTTCCTTAGGGCTGAATCCAGTTAGGACATCCACTACGCATGCTGTGAAATGGAGTGCAGAAATGCAGTCCTGTCAGGGTCCTTGGGTGCTGCCAGAGGATGCTGTCAGGGGGTGGGATAACGTCCCTGGTATTCACATTTCAGCATGAAGTGCACAAGATGACATGTCATTGACTGCAAGATGTTCCTGGGTCAAATTCAAAAGAAGCCTGTGGCCTTACCTTGGGAAATCAGAGATAGGAGGCAGTGGGAAACACTCTTGGAGGAAGGAAGGAAGGAAGAAAGCAATCATTTATTATATTCTGGTATTGATCTTTTGGCTGGTGATTATTAGAAACGATCACAAATAAATATTCGTTATTTAAACCCGGAATTGTGTTGGGTGGTATTGTCTCTGAGGTTGGGGGCTCAGTGGCACCCTATTGTGGTTACAGTAGATCTGAAAGATAGAGGCATCAATGACAATTAAGTCAGAGACACTCTCACTTTATTTATTGTTTGGAACAAATTCAGAGTAATTGTGTCCTGAAGCAAATGGGAGATGTCTATACCTACATAGGTACTTAACTGAGGTAGCTAAAGGGATGTAAGAGAAAGGAACAAAGTGAACTTTAGAGTAAAAAAGCTGATTTTGACCCCCTTTTTTTGAAACCTGAGAAATGCTCAAAAGAATCAAATCATTTTAGACTGTGTAGAAGATCAGTAAGGGAAATACCCAAGAAGAGTAGAATATCTTTCACATACAGTGATATTTTATACATTGAAATTGGGGCGATTAACTCAATCAACAAGGCTTGAGTAAAAGGTTGAACAGCAATGGAGAAAGGGGGCATCCCAGTCTGGAACCCTTAAAAATTTGGAAGGTGTGAGAGATATTCGAGTTTGTAAAAGAGATGAATAAAAGCTCTTGGTCATACTGATGCAAACCCCAATGTGAATACATGGCCAGTTCATCTAGCTGAAGACCTTTCCTGCATTCAGCGCCAAAAGCTCAGCTAAATAAAATAGAGAGATGGGTAAACATCAATTACATTGTGAAGACGTCGGACATTGTCAACTCCTTGGCACACTCTAATGAAACCAGTCTGATCCAAATGGATCATTGTGTGAAAAACAGATTGCAGGTGCCTTGCCAGAAGCCTGGTCAACAATTTGGTATTTGAGTTCATTAAAGAAACAGGGTGTGCACTCCTCAGTGGCTTTGCTATGTTTTATAAGGAAGTTTCTTAATGAAGAGTTTAATGAGAGGTTCAGCTTGTTTTAGGCAAGAGTGGTGTCAGATAGTGGTATCTATCTGAGGTATAAGCTTAAGTTTGAATAAATGTTTCCTGCAATTTTATTTAAATATTACTATACCTTTCCAAGGGATAGGTGCATACATTAAGTAGTACGTAGAGTACCGTAGGCATTACTTGCTCTGCATTTTGGAGCATTTTAATGTAGCCCAGTCTTACCCAACTATGGTACAAAGTTTCTTAAACCAGGGACTGTCATGTTCAATCTTGGGGTCCCCTGTGGCTGCAGGTTTTTGTTGCAAATAATTTCTCTTTCATTTAGTAATTTTCATTTTCTTCTGTGGTGTTTGGCTTCTTATTCTTATTCTTAAGCACTTTGAGCTACATTTTTTGTATGAAAATGTGCTGTATAAATAAATGTTGTTGTTGTTGTTATTGTATCCCAGTACTGACAATCAGTGGAGCGGACACAGGCACAAATAACACTGAATGCAAAATTAAGCAACTACTTCAGTGTTATCCGCTAGTAAATAATGTCTTAAATGACTTAAACATTAGCAAAGAAAAAAATAGTAAAAAGCAAGATGAAAAAAAAAAATCATCTCCATCTAACACACAAAAATGCTTGTGTCTTTTAACTGGCACTCGGAAATTTGAGCACATTTCCCCTGTTTTAGTTACACTTCACTGGTTGCCCGTTTCTTTTAGGATCCACTTTAAAATTCTTTTATTTGCTTTTAAAGCCCTTCATGGTCTTGCCCCACCCTATCTCTCTGAGCTCCTACAGCCTTATTCACCCACTTGCTCTCTCAGGTCAGCTGATCAGCTGCTCCTGAATGTACCAAGGACTAAGCGTAAACTTAGAGGAGACCGTGCTTTTGCTGTAGCAGCTCCCAAGCTATGGAACGATTTGCCTCTAGAGATTAGACAGGCCTCTTCTCTGTCTGTTTTTAAATCTCTCCTAAAAACCCATCTCTTCACCCTGGCCTTTGACACCTTGTGAGAAGTTCGTTTTAGCTCATTTTACTTTTGTTGTTTTTAGCTGATTTTATCCCATTTTATATTGTTTTATTGTAGGGCTGTGTTATTTATGTATTATACCATTTTTATTCTATTCTTATTTATGTACAAGAATGTTGTGTTGTTTTACTTATCAACTATTTATTGTACAGCACTTTGGTCCTGTGCTGGTTGTTTTAAAGTGCTTTATAAATAAAATTGGATTGGATTGGATTGGCCTCATCTATTTAGCATAACAAGTTTATAATTTCTGGCATAACACAATGAAATATAGAATCTGGGAAAGGACAGTTTGTTTAATTAATGAAGGAGTCCAATGAAAAGTAGAAATTGTTTGAGACCAAAACCTGCAGCCACAGAGGGAACCCAGTGCTGAACATGAAGATCAGAGGGAGAAGAGATTTAAGGCAGTCTGCTTCTTCAGTCATCTCTGGAGGACTTTGGACTCACAGCATTTGACAACAGCCGTAGGATGGTGCAGTGGACTAGAATGATGATCAGATTAACTGTCATTGGGCTTAAGGTGAAGCACAAGATTAAATAACAGATAGTAGGTGCCTTGCCAGTAGCCTGTCCAACAGTTTGACAGCTAAGGAAATTGGGTGGGAGTTTAGGCACTCCTCAGGGTCTTTGCCCCGTTTCATAAGAAGAGTAAATAAGGTTGAGTTTACTGAGGGGGTGCAGCTTGTTTAAAGTAAGAGCAGTTTACAGCTTCATGCCAACCAAAGGTTAAACTTTCCTTAGTAAGCTACTTTCAGTTGATTACAATCAACCTACTAAGTTTAGAGTAGGAAGATAAGTTGGTGCAAAGGCTCACAGGTGGGAAGAAGAGAGGCCAGAAAATTAAAAGGCAAAGAAATTCCGTTCATTATGGTAGGCATGTGGGTGAGCCAACCAGCCTGATAGTTGAGGATGACACTTGTGGTTTTTTCTTGGTCCTGTGTTTATTTGTTACTCCATTTATACATCCTTCTCATACATTTCTGGAGTATTAAACACACATAGAAACCAATTTAGAATCTCCAATGAATCCACCAAATGTAGCTTTAGAATGTGAGAGGAAAAACCAACACTGCAACTGGGAGATCTTGCAGAACTCACAGAGACATTCTCAGGCCAAGATTAATTTGAACCCCAGAGCTGTGAGGCAGAAGCACTAAACACTGTGCCACCATTCGTATGGTGCATCAGATGTCACTCTACCAACCAAATTACATTTTGTGCACAACACTTGCAGGGTTAGATGGAGCAGTGGTGACAGCAAATGTTGTGATGTGCACATTTAGACTTTAATAAAGAAAAGGTGCCTCTTCATCTGGGCACACTAAAGGTTTGAAAAGGTTTGATCCATAGTGACCAACTTGATGACCAAGTGGTCCATTTAGACACTGCATACTGGCGAGGCAGTCTACAAAACGAGACAACAGCACCTTGACTTTCTCTTTAAAGCCTGAATTCTAATATTTTTTCATAAATCCTGTATTGATTCTGTCTTAACTTATATTCAGCCGCCTTGGTTTGGAAACCTTAAGGTTACAAATGAAAAGCAGAATAAATCACATTGTTAAATGCAGTAATAATCTAATAAGGATCCAAAAGTCAAATGAGACAGGCCAGTTTAATAAAGGAGAGTGTATTCTCCCATACAGGACTCTCAGACTACAGTCACAATTCCAGTTGTTACCATTGGACCACAGGTTCCATCGTCGGAGGATGAAACACAACTGGCTCATCTTAGCCACCATTAGCTTTTTCAATAAGTTCTACTTCAATAAAAATCCATGCATTTAACACATGTGCCTAATTGTTCTTCATTCTCGATGATGATTAGTAAAGTCTTACTGTGTAATCTTAATAAAGATTACATTTAATGGTTTAATCCTTATATGCACAAAGTATGATTTTATATCATAATACAGTATATCATAAGTATTGAATTCAATGCTTTATTTTATTTTTTGTATAAAATTATGATGTTATCTTTAATGATGGCTTGGTTTTGATGTAAAAATCTTGGTTGTAAAGCAAAAGTTTCTCTGAAATGAAATTAATTCAAATCAATTAATTGGTTCAGTTAATTCAATTAAACTGTATTCAAATATTAATAATGTTCCTTTACCCCCCGCCCACCCAAAACCGTCCACTAAGTGCTATTATAGAAGCGCCTACTGGACTTGAGCTGTTGCTGGGATAGAGAATGGGGTCTGTCTGGGGCAAAATTAGCGTAGTTTCAAAAAGGCCTAATGTTACTTTGGGCACACGTTTGCATATCTTGTATGCTTACAGGAAAGGATTACGCCCAGGATGTGCCAAACACTCCACAGATACCCCTCCCTTCTACTTAATAGGTTTAATTGCACAGAAAAATGAAGTATTTTCCCCCTACCCGGTCAGCCTGTTTTATTAAAATGTGCAGTGGATTCCTAAAACTGAAAATGAGTTCTGCCGTTAGTATGGAATTTCTGCGGTTTGTGGTGTGAGAAGCGGGAATTTGCTGCCACCTAGCGTTGCAAATAAGGTGAACAACACACAACGACCAATTATAAAGCCCTCCTGTGTTTCATGCAAATTCGGAAAAACAACAAAAAGAAATCAGTGCATACATACAAAAATCGGCGAGTGAATTTAGCAAAAAAAGTGAATGTAATTAACTTAAAAAATATTCACACATTTGCTAGCCCACTGAATCAAATTTTATTAAAACCGGAGACTATCCTTGCAGCACAATGCGCAAATTAGAAATCAGTCCCGTACTCAAACCACATGAGCATATCGATGACATTCACCGGTTTAATTCAAATTTAGCAAAAGTAATAACTAGATGAATTAATGATAAAAAACAGGTATCCACTTGGGTGCTATTAATCATTCGCTTTTTGTTAAGCCCGTAGTAGAGACAGTTAAGAAAATGAAATTGACAAGCGTCGTTTCAGTGCAGGAGGCTAATTATGTGGCCCGCCTCTACGTTTCCCGCACAAGCTCATGAATGTCACTGACACGCAATCACTGGATTTTAACATTTTGTTCCCTACTTCATCCACACGTGTATGTTAAGCGAATATTTAACAGTGTACTATATATTAAGGCTCTCATAATCTGAGCGCCTGGCAGATCAATTCGCGGTGTCTCATCATGAGTGCTTCACATCCAATAAAAATGTTGTGTCGTGGGTAGAAACAAATTGAAATCGCGCGTGATCGCGGGTCGTTACGTTGAATGCTTGATGCAGGTTGTCGTTTTGTCTCGCAGTGCTTTCCGCGTGTTTGCTCACTGGTGATTTTTTTGGGTTCAAGCAGCGTGAAATAATGAATCTGGAAATGCAGTCTTGTTTTTATCAAACTCCATCAAAGTCCACCGGCGATACTCAATATTATTCCACTTCTGGAATATCAAGTGTAAAAAATAGTCTATATTCAGTCCACTTGTTAAGTACAGTATCCATTTATTTACTCATTCGATGTTTAATAACTGGAAAGTGCAAATGGGTCGAATTAAGCGACGCCTCAAGGACGGCAATCTGCACTCACAGCTTCGTCGCTAAGCTGGAACAATTCATCTCTTCTAGATAGCATCGCAAAGCTCAGTAATATAAACACTTGTTATGAAAAGTTAACAATTTTGTTTAGAAAGGCGTTTTAGATAAATTGAAGGGGACTTTTAAATGATCAGTTAAATAAACATTATAAGTGTGTGTTTGTTTTTTCTTATAAATTGTACAATGGTGTTCTACTCCATCTTTGTTCAGTGCTTCCCATCTTTGCTATTTTTTATGAAGATCTGATTAAAAATATAAACAAATAATTATGTAAATACCAAGGAAAAATTTTACATGTAAACCTAACATTAAGTAATCTTTTCAAGAAAAAAAATGTTACTTTCTTATTGCGCAGCTCATAATAAGATTGAGAGCCCCTGGTTTAGTGGAGGCACTAAAATAAAAAGTTTAGAATTGTGACCACATTTTAAACTGTACCTGAAATCACTACTTATTATTTTTTCATGTAAGTCTAGCCGTCCCCGACTGCTCCGCCCGTCTAGTTGTGAAACAGGACAAACTTTAAAAATCAATAAACAAAAAGGTACCGGTAGCTAAGCGGAGGCCAACTCCTGACGTCACGGTTCCCCCTCCCTCTTGGCCCACAGTCGCTGTCTCGGTTTAGAGCGAATATATCCCTCCTGCAAACGAACTTTGAATGTTAGCACGATGACAGATATCGCAAAATCAACAGGAATGTTCAAGCAAATTCTAGAAAAAAACACGATTTAAATCTGTTAAGTAGTTCTCGCGTGAAAAGCGGACAGACATTTAGACAGCCAGCCAGACAGACGTTGGATTTTATATATAGAATGATGAAGCTTCTCAACCATCAGGATTCAGCATTAGCAGAGAAGGAAATAATCACTTGAGCAATGAGGGGGAACACAACATTATGACAGTCTCGAGTGGGAGCAACACAACTACCCAGAAACAAGAAGTTAAAGTTAGTGAGTGCGATGATGGAGAAGTTCAGAATGATGTTGAAGTCTGGGCCCTGCCTGATGATTGGCAGCACAAATCTGATATGTAGACCCTGTATTATGGAGACCAGGTATCACTCTTAAAAACAAAGGTGCCAGAGTGGTTCTTCAGAGCAATGGCATTGAGGAACCATTGTTCCAGAAAGAACTGTTTCTTTATTCAGATCTGTACCAGGCTCCAGTAACAGATGGTAACAGATTTGTGAAATACCATAGGGTCATGATTTTAAAAAGACTCTTGCTGCCTACAATAACACAGGTTTTCTTACTCTACTAGTACTGCAAGGATGCATGTCATACATTCAAAAACTTTTTTTTTTCCTACGTGTTACAAAGTTTTTCAAAGCACAAAGATCCAACTTCACATGCAAAGAACTCTTCCCAGAATGAAATGGTGCTATGTCAAGTAATATTTCTATGAGGAACCACACAACCCATTAAAGAACCGTATGGTGTCATTAAAGAACAGGATTTTTAACAGTGTACAGAGCAAGTAACGGAAGTGGCTATTCAGCAAGGGTCAACTTTTTTATAAAGAAGCTGTTTTGTCCTCTGTCTGTTTTTCTATTCTCTTGGTCTGCACTCTTTTCTAATTTATAAGTTGTACTGCCATGATACAGATAGCTAAAAGGTATTGTGTATATGTCAGTCAGTTTCAAACCTGCTTAGTCCTGAACAGGGTCTGCTGGAGCCTATCCCAGTTAGCATAGGGCACAAGGCAGGAATATAAACCCTGGATAGAGCACCAGTCCATTGCAGGGCAAACACACACACGGGCCAATTTAGGAAACACCAGTCCACTTAATCTGCATGTCTTTGGACTGTGGAATGAAGCCAGAGCACCCAAAGGAAACTCACACAGACACAGGGAAAACATGCAAACTCCACAGAGGGAGGACCCGGGAAGCGCACCTGGGTCTTCTAACTGCGAGGCAGCAGCGCTACCACTGCGCCACCCAGCACTATTTCAACTTACAAAAAATATATGCATGCCAAATTCAACTATACATATAAGAGGCAATAAATTATTCTTAATAATAATAACTCCAGGCAAGGAGGAATCAGGATGGGAACCCTGCTCTCTTTGCTGCGAGGCAGCAGTACTACCACTGAGCCACCATGCCACACTTTGTGCATAGGTGCTTTACCTTATTTTGTTGATTTGCTATATTTTGGGATACAAGAACTGAATAATGTTACAATTATAATTATTTATTATTAAACACCCCTATTTATTGTTGTATATTTTGTTTAGAATTTATTAGCCTGGTTTAGTACATATACAGTAATTACAAAGCATGCACCCATAGGCCTTATTTTGTTTGGTTGTTTCTATTTTTGGGTAAAACAACTGTATAAAACTACTTAAAGAAAAATTTAGCAAGCTTAAAATAATAATTTTAAAGAAAATAAACTAATGATGTACTCTGCCCATTTTCTAAATTTTGTGTATTTTGGAAAGAACATCATAGTAGTAATGTACAAATCATTAACAATTATGAATGACTACATAGATTCTACAGCAACAGAAACTCACTTCAGTGGACCTTCATTTGGAATCTAAGAAAATGCATGCAGGCCCTCCTCGGTGGCTGTCTTTTGGAAGTCTGTTTTCCTTTAATCTTGGCTTATTAAATGCTTTGTACTGTAAAGTATATTCCATTCAATTTGCTTAAAAATAAGGTGCCAAAATGGTTCTTCAGAGCGATGCTATAGGGGAAGCATTTTAGCTTCCCAAAAGAACAATTGACATGAAAGTTTGGGAAAGAACCTTTATTTATTTAATTCCTTAGCAGGTAACATAATGAATACATGAGAACAGAGGGCGGCACGGTGGCGCAGTGGTAGCGCTGCTGCCTCGCAGTTAGGAGACCTGGGTTCGCTTCCCGGGTTCTCCCTGCGTGGAGTTTGCATGTTCTCCCCGTGTCTGCGTGGGTTTCCTCCCACAGTCCAAAGACATGCAGGTTAGGTGGATTGGCAATTCTAAATTGGCCGTAGTGTGTGCTTGGTGTGTTTGTGTGTGTCCTGCGGTGGGTTGGCACCCTGCCCAGGATTGGTTCCTGCCTTGTGCCCTGTGATGGCTGGGATTGGCTCCAGCAGACCCCCGTGACCCTGTTCGGATTCAGCGGGTTGGATAATGGATGGATGGATGGATGAGAACAGAATTGTTAAATACCAATGGGTTTATTATTTTCAAATAGCTCTTGCTGCATAAAATAACATAGTTTAAGTTCAGGTTTTCTTGATCTGTTAGTACAAATTTCATAGGCAAATAACCCTTCCCAGATCAAACAATAATTCAACAAGGAACCACACAGTCCAGTGACATTCCACTAAGGAACATTTAGTTTTAAAAGTGTAGAGTGTTAATCAGTCTTTGTTTGGAATCAAAGAGAATTAAACTAACCTCTACATCGATGATGATGTAGGAGAAAATATGAAGTACACAAAGGAGAACATATTTAGGCACAGTGAGAACATATACACATCACATGGGTAACAACCAGGCAGGGAAGTCAACCCAAGACATTAGGCCTGTAAAGCATCAGTGGCCAACAACTGTGCGACCTATTGTGAGGGACGGCTGGCATCCTTACCCAGCCGGGATGCCCTCAAGATGGAAAGAGTAGGGGAGAGAGTGTACACAGGGTATTATATCCCCCAGATTGCTAGATGGCAGCACTCCTGGGATGCATCAGTACCTCGGATTCCCAAAGGGCATCATGAGAGTTTTTTGACTCTGTGGGTACCACCAGTGAGTACTGCAGGGGCTGGGGAGCCCTACTTCATGGGGATTCTGCATCATCCAGAAGTGCTTTCGGACTACCTGCACAGAACACCAAAAGTGCTTCTGGGTGGTAGATTAAAGGAGCTACTTGCCTCAGTCCCAAGAGCCAGAGTTGGGGGGAATTTGGATTAAGCTCATGAGAAGACAAAGAGGTGTGCTTGTGCTTAATTGTACTTGTGGCTGTGATGGAAAACGCTTGCTTAAGAAGATTTTCCCACAATTAAAAGCTCTTTATTAATTTTACATTTGCGTCTGTGCCTGCTTGTGTTGTGAGTTTGGGGAACTGGAGCACCCCCTGGTGGCCACACTACCATCCAAAAAACGAGTGCATTAAACAATCAAAATATATCATCATCAGAAATACCAGTGAAAAGGATTTTGTTTTCCTTTTTTAGCATGTTGACATGAATTTTCTGCATGTCATGTACCCTTATCTACGTGTATTGGTATGGAAGCTATCAGCACTTGAACAACTGCCCTCATCCTTCATTCATGCGTTTATTTTCAATCACAGGAATAAGTCCTTTTAAATGTGTTTTGAGAGACCTTATTATCCCGTGGCTAATGGCTAATTTTCTGGTATCATTTTATCAGTTGATGCACTTGCTCACCAAGACTTTGCAGTGGGGCAGTCTCCTCTCTGAAGGGCTGTTAATCAGTCCTTCATTTCAGGACTCTTAGTCTTACATGTAAAAATATTCAGTTAGCTACTACTCTGGAGGATGTGTTCTTTGCACCTGCATGAGGTTTTATGGGGATGCAATGCCCTACTAAAACTGTTTCAACAAAGTATAGTGACATAAACACCTTCAAAAATAATTAAACTGGTCCAATTGGAAAACCCAAGCAAAAAAAACTTGGCAGACTTGACTCAGCAGACCTCTACTGTTGATTCTGGAGCCTTGAAATGAAGAATTAGCTGGTCATAAGCGGTTGCAGCTACAGGGTCCTCAAAAGAAATCAAAATATATAACAAAAAGTGTTCTTTGATTTTCAAAGAAATATTCCTGTCATTAAACTGGCTTATTTAGTCATCTCCAACACCTTTATCATTATCTCTGAGATTACTCTCTACCATTAGTTGCACATTCTGTCATTCCCGTGTTAACTTGTCTCCAGTGAACAGATGATAGTGACACAGGGAGAACTGAATACAAGCTGTTGGAGCAGAAAGTGCGTGCAGAAGAAAATTTTTTGTTGTGTTATAATGGTGACAGTTCTTCAGCCATGTACAGTGATAGCATTATGCATTCTAGTTCTAGTGATAGTGAAGCATATGAAGGTGATAATTTGCATAAACATTAAACTATGACACCACTTCTAAATATGTGTTTTGCAACAAGATCTTTGGGCAACTTCAGAAGCGGCAATTCACTGATCTCTAAGGCTGGTTCATCAGGTCTAGATGATCCCTTGAAGAATTTCAGTCAGTTGATAAGTGACAACAAATTAGATGTAATTGTGGATGAACCAAACAGATATGCAGGCACGGATTCAGCAGCACACATTGAAACTCAATTCCAGGGTGCTCAAGTGGTCTGATGCCAGGGCGAGCTGCTGTGTTTCCATTTATTGTATATAATAATTCAAAGACCTGACGTTAAAAAGTGATCAACAAAACCTCCATTTGTAACACCTTATGCAGTTCATAAACGAAAAACGTTTCAGCCTACTTGTCAGGTGTATGAGTTGTGTTAACAATAAACCCTAATCCTAAACCTGTGCCCTCCTTCTAGAGTCAATTTTGGCTATTTTAACACTAATCGTAACAATTTTTTTTAAATGCCTAATCTTAAGACTCCGATTAGGGTGCCTAATCTTAATCTATTGCATTTTTTGTGTTTTAGATGGTCTACCCCTTTCCTTTCCCTTACCTTAACCCCAGGTAACAGAGCTATTGGTGGGACAGTGAAAACCTAAACCTAAATACTCCACTAATGGCCTTAATGTTAATATTCACCTTTTTTAATGTACATTTTAATGCTAATATTTAATAACCCTAGCTCCTCTGGTTAAAACTTAAATCCTGGGGTGGGGGGTGGTGGAGTATATTTGGACTATGTTTATTATTTATTTATTTATTTGTTTAAAATACCCTTTTAAGAATATTTATTCCTTTCTTATTTTTTATTTTAAAACAATTTTAGGGTTCTTAGAAGAAGCATTTTTAGGTATATAGGTAGGTCATGTTAAGGGGTGGGTTTTTAAATATTAATTTATATCCTGCTTTTAGACCTGTGCATTACCTTTTTAGAACTTTAATATTAAACCTTTTTAGATTCTTTTTATATAGGTATATGTTTAAGGGGGTTAATAAATTATTATAGGGAGTGATTTCAACTGTACATACCAGTTAAATAATTAAAAATATTTTTTATGGGTGGAGTGTGCCAATGCCATTGTCCTTGCAGACAAGTTTTCTCCAATAACCCTAACCTAACCCTAACCCTGGCACTACCCACTACAGTGATGAAATTCTTTTTTGAAAATAAACCGTTCAATACACTTCATATACCTTTTTTATATATATATATATATATATATAGTGACAATGTAAGGCTTTCTTGACCCCTTGAACCCTCAGACAACTCGTCAGACACCAGGTAAAAGTCCAATAATAATATTTATTATTATAAATACGTGCACAAAGCACCCAGCACCCTCCACTCCCAAATACTCAATAAATAAACAATAATCCATTCCTCCACTCCCAGACGCTTAGCCACCCTGCCTCCCAACTCAGCTCATCTGTCTGGGATCTCCCACAGTCCTTTATAGTCCATGACCCAGAAATGCTTCTGAGCCCTCAGTCCATGTGATTATCCAGCACTTCCGGGTCAGGTAAAAACTTCTCTTTTTCTTCAGCCTGGAAGTATATCATTTCTTCTGTTCCCATGACTGGGAATTGCTTCCGGGCTATACGGGAAATATAAATCCCTGGGCCTCCCTGCAGCGACTCCTGGCGGCCCCCTTGGTATCCAGCAGGGTTGTACATTATAATTCCACTGTCCATAATTCCCTGCTGGCATTCAGGGCATCTCTATGCTGCAAGGAGGGCTCCATCTGGCGGCCTGGGGGTATTGGCCGGGGTGAATGGCTGGCCATATCTCACAATATATATATACTAGCAAAATACCCTCGCTTCGCAGCGGAGAAGTAGTGTGTTAAAGAAGTAATGAAAAATTAAAGGAAACATTTTGAAAATAACGTAACATGATTGTCAATGTAATTGTTTTGTTATGAGTGTTGCTGTCATATATATATATATATACACACATACATACATACACACACATCATATATACAGTATATATATCCATATATATATATCTATCTATATCTAATATCTATATATATATATCTATATCTCTCTCTATATATATACACATACATACTGTACATACATACACACACAGACATTATATATATATATCTATATATATATATATATATATATATATACTAGCAAAATACCCGCGCTTCGCAGCGGAGAAGTAGTGTGTTACAGAAGTAATGAAAAAGAAAATGAAACATTTTGAAAATAACGTAACATGATTGTCAATGTAATTGTTTTGTCACTGTTGTGAGTGATGAGTGTTGCTGTCATATATATATATATATATATATATATATATAAATATATATGTATATATACACACATATATACACACAAATACATATATATATACATACACACACACATATATAAACATATACATACATATCTACATATATACACACACACATATATATATATATATAAAATATACACTCTTTGGGGTGCGAGCAACTGTTGCTGGGGGTGGCAGAATCTATCAAGGAAGAAAAATGAAAAACATTATTTGTACAAAATCTTAATTTATTTATCCATTCCTAAATAATTAAATGGGCAGGCTATTTCATATCAGTGCAATACGCTGTTTGTTAAAACGGATGACTCCCGCTCTTACGTGCAAGTCTGCGTGGATATTATGAACTATCGTATCTGTTCAAGTTCTATTTAAATTTTAAATAGAAGGAATTTTTATTTAGTCGAAATAGGTAGGAATTGGTAGGAATGGTAAAAACAGACAGGAATATTATTCCTGAATAAATCAACTCAAACCTTAAACAACTTATAATATTTTGCTCTCCATAAAAATATATCCTGTCTAAATTATACAAGTTAGAAATAAAGTAAACGTTAAAAGAACAAACATTCAAATTTCTTTACTCTTATGTAATTTTATATAAAAAATAAACTTAGATTTTAAATATCCCAAAAGATTTTGCTCTCCATAAAAATGTATCCTGTCAAAATTATACAAATTCAATTATGAACATGCTGCATAACAAAACCTGGAAATATAAATAAAATGTGTTCTTTTCAGCAATAACAAATCAAATCATTCAGTTGTCTTTGCTCATATGTCAAAGTGCGTATTTGGGAACACCGTTGTGCCGACTTGGTTCAACATTACTTGGCAACAGGGAAAGTGGGGCAAGTTGCACTGGTGCATTTGTGTCTCCCATAAAAGCAGCTTCACTTGAAATCACTTTGTGATTGTGCACGGGTAAAAACGTCTGCTGAAGTGTCAGATTCTTCTTTAACTCTTCTGCATTGCATTCAGGTCTTTCAGGTTATCCTGATGTTTTGTCTCATAGTGCCGTCTTAGATTAAATTCTGTAATTACAGCCACATTAGCTCCACAAATGAGAGTCACGGGTTTACCGGCAATGTCAGTAAACATATACAAAGCCTCCCATCGATTTTTAAAGGCTCTATTTCAGAATCAACTTTTCTCTTCGGCATCGTGTGGGCTAGCTTTGCAATAACTTGCAGCATCATAAGCTAGACTTGATTAACGCGGTAAGTGTTCGGCAAGGCAGCTGAAGCGCTGCATTATGGGATCTGTAGTTTATTGTGTTACCAGCACTTCATATACCCGGGCCATTAATAACAATAATACAGTATATAAAATGATCTCACGGGCCGGATATAATTACACGCCGGGCCGGATGTGGTTCGCGGCCCTTGAGTTTGACACATATGGACTACATAGAACTTGAAAAGATATATTTTTTCGAATGTGATCGCACAATTCAGATCGAGTTGACGCGCACTACAGTACATCGAGCCCGCGTGCTATTGTGGTTTTGCCTGCATGCCTCAATAAGTCACCCTCCCCTCGCTCTTACTTTTTTACCGTTCATCTAATGAATACACTGAGTATGGCTTTACCAAAACAATCATTGATTGCGAATAAAGTATCCATTATTCGAGTATGTAGATCGTGATATATATATACATATATACAACCCCAATTCCAATGAAGTTGGGACGTTGTGTAAAATGTAAATAAAAACAGAATACAATGATTTGAAAATCCTTTTCAACCTATATTCAATTGAATACACTACAAAGACAAGATATCGAATGTTCAAACTGATAAACTTCATTGTTGTTTTGCAAATCTTCACTCATTTTGAATTTGATGCCTGCAACACGTTCCAAAAAAGCTGGGACAGGGGCATGTTTACCACTGTGTTATATCACCTTTCCTTTTAACAACACTCAATAAGCGTTTGGTAACTGAGGACACTAATTGTGGAAGCTGTGTAGGTGGAATTCTTTCCCATTCTTGCTTGATGTACAACTTCAGTTGCTCAACAGTCCGGGGTCTCCGTTGTATTTTGCGCTTCATAATGCACCACACATTTTCAATGGGAGACAGGTCTGGACAACAGGCAGGCCAGTCTAGTACCCGCACTCTTTTACTACGAAGTCTCGCTGTTGTAACACATGCAGAATGTGGCTTCGCATTGTCCTGCTGAAATAAGCAGGGATGTCCCTGAAAAAGACGTCACTTGGATGGCAGCATATGTTGCTCCAAAACCTGTATGTACCTTTCAGCATTAATGGTGCCTTAACAGAAGTGCAAGTTACCCATGCCATGGGCACCAACACACCCTCATACCATCAAAGATGCTGGCTTTTGAACTTTGCGCTGATAACAATCCGGATGGTCCTTTTCCTCTTTGGCTCGGAGGACACGACGTCCATGATTTCCAAAAACAATTTGAAATGTGGACTCGTCAGACCACAGCACACTTTTCCACTTTGCGTCAGTCCATCTCAGATGAGCTCGGGCCCAGAGAAGCCGGCGGCGTTTCTGGGTGTTGTTGATATATGGCTTTCGCTTTGCACGGTAGAGTTTTAATTTGCACTTGTAGATGTAGCGACGAACTGTGTTAACTGACAATGGTTTTCTGAAGTATTCCTGAGCCCATGTGGTAGTATCCTTTACAGAATGATGTCGGTTTTTAATGCAGTGCCACCTGAGGGATTGAAGGTCACGGGCATCCAGTGTTGGTATTCGGCCTTGCGGCTTATGTGCAGAGATTTCTCCAGATTCTCTGAATCTTTTGATGATATTATGGACAGTAGATGATGAAATCCCTAGATTCCTTGCAATTGTACATTGAGAAACGTTCTTAAACTGCTGGACTATTTGCCCACGCAGTTGTTCACAAAGTGGTGAACCTCGCCCCATCCTTGCTTGTGAACGACTGAACCTTTTGGGGATGCTCCTTTTATACCCAATCATGACAAACACCTGTTTCCAATGAACCTGTTCACCTGTGGAATGTTCAAAACAGGTGTTTTTTGAACATTACTCAACTTTCCCAGTCTTTTGCTGCCCCTGTCCCAGCTTTTTTGGAACGTGTTGCAGGTATCAAATTCAAAATGAGTGAAGATTTGCAAAACAACAATAAAGTTTATCAGTTTGAACATTAGATATCTTGTCTTCGTAGTGTATTCACTTGAATATAGGTTGAAAAGGATTTTCAAATCATTGTATTCTGTTTTTATTTACGTTTTACACAACGTCCCAACTTCATTGAAATTGGGGTTGTATATACCCGCGTATCGCAGCGGAGAAGTAGTGTGTTAAAGAAGCTATGAAAAAAAAAGGGAACATTTTAAAAATAACGTAACATGACTGTCAATATACAGTAATTGTTTTGTGAGTGTTATTGAGTGTTGCTGTCATCAAGGATTTGATTATCATTATTTCTTTCAATCAGGTTCGTATTTGTAGGATGTGTTGTGTTCAAGTTACATTCTGTGTTTGTCAATCGTTGTAAAGATAACAGGTTTCATTCATCGATTCGTTTCTTACTGCATCAATAAACAGCTCGTCTTCTTCTTTATCTGAGACCTGACACACTGCATGCACAGGTTTTTTTTTTACACTGTCTTCCTTTAGCGGGACATTGACTTTTTCCACCGTGTGCTTTGTTTCCGCAGTAGCTGCACTTATGAATATGCTTGTATGTATCAGACGCTTCATATTTTTTTGCTGCCTTTTCAATTGTGTAATTCGGTTTTTGTTCAGCGCTCTTTGGAACTGTTGCTTTTTGTCTGTGCACTGCGTCAGTTCATGTGAGCCGCTCGGTGTACATACATCGAAGTTTCCCAGCTGTGCTGGTGCCATGTCGTGCTATGTCCACGGCTGTATTTAATGTTACCCAAGTCCCGGCACTTAAAACTTTCTCTCGCAGTTTCGCTGAGTTTGTGCCAAACACCACCCTGACCATCTCATCTTCCTCTGCATAAGCACAGTCCTTCACCCGTGAATATTTAGCGGCAGTGTTTCTATTGGATTGCCGCTGACGGACGGCCTTATATGGGCAGGCACTAAATTACAAACGCCAGCGGCAGCGTGTCTATGAACTTAATTTAAAGTTTAGGTTTACACCGTGCTTTGTTTCCGTAGTAGCATCACTCATGAATATGGTTGTATATGTCACTCGCTCGCTTCTTATTGTTTCGCTGCCTTCTCAATTATATAATGCATGTTTTCTTCAGCGGTTTTTGGAGCTCTTCCTGGTTTTCTACGTACTGCGTGATTACGTGGGAGGCGTGATGATGTCACACGAAACTCCACCCCCACGGCTTTCGAGCTCATCTCCATTACAGTAAATGGAGAAAAACAGCTTCCAGTTATGACCATTACGCGTAGAATTTCGAAATGAAACCTGCTTAACTTTTGTAAGTGAGCTGTAAGGAATAAGCCTGCCAAATTTCAGCCTTCTACCTACACGGGAAGTTGGAGAATTAGTGATGAGTGAGTGAGTGAGTGAGTGAGTCAGTCAGTCAGTCAGTGAGGGCTTTACCTTTTATTAGTATAGATACCAATACACTTGATAAACCTGAGCAGAAGGTTCTTGATAAATCGCTTATAGTTTGGGGAAGTAGTTTAGGCACAGAAACGATACAAACTGTACCTCGTACAACAACTCATTGGCCCTCTCTGTACTGACCTACAGGTAAAATTTATTGGTGGTTTGACAAGAGCCTGCAAACGGATGAAGAATTATACCTGCTGATGTGTTTCTATTTTACATTTTAAATTTATTTATTTATTCATTTATTTCTTAGTCTTACCTTAATCACTGAAAATAACATGTATTTTCAAAATAACTGGGCATCAGAATAATATTTCAAATTTCACTCACATTCTATTTCTTTCTCTCATTCTCTCAATTTAGATAGTTGAAATGGATCACACACTTTTTTTTTCCTTTTACTATTTGATGTAGCTCACTGAGCTCTGGAGGCTATAATTGTAAGATTTACATTGTATGCTCTCTCTGCCATTTTTCCATGGTTCCCTCAGAATGCCCCTGTCCTCCAAAGTCCACCCCTGTTAAGGGTTGGGAACCACACTCCTGCATCTGAAGGACCATACATTCAGCAAATACTAATTGCAAAAATATTTATAAACTCTAATAATTTAGTCAATCCCCTGATATTAAATCTTATTTCTACAACTTCATCTAATTCAAATTACCCTGCATTGTGTTGATTGAGGGCGGCACAGTGGTAGCGCTGCTGCCTTGCAGTAAGGAGACCTGGATTCGCTTCCCGGGTCCGCCCTGCATGGAGTGTGCATGTTCTCACCGTGTCTGCGTGGGTTTCCTCTGGGTGCTCTGGATTCCCCTCACAGTCCAAAGACATGCAGGTTAGGTGCATTGGCGATCCTAAATTGTCCCTAGTGTGTGCTTGGTGTGTGGCACCCTACCCGGGATTTGTTCCTGCCTTGCATACTGGGATTGGCTCCAGCAGACTCCCGTGACCCTGTGTTAGGATTCAGCGGGTTGGATACTGACTGACTGTGTCGATTGATTTCATTTATTAATTTTATATATTGCAATACTGGGATTAGGAACCAAATTAATCAGGGATACAGTCTGTACAGCATCCATTTCATATCACTCTCGACACCCATTACCAACCCAACTCAGAGAGCTGTGTGACTAGCAAACACAATCTGAAGTAGTCCCTCATACATACTTTCCACAAAATATGTTAAACACAGAATGTGCTAATTCCTGTGATTTACTTTTCTTCAATTGTATGAAACCTAGAATTAACCAGTCAGTTTTAAATTAGTGTCTGACGTCATCATTGCCCTGTTAATAGTGGTTATGAGGCGTCAGATTTACAGCTCTTTGCATTTGTGTACAGTGTGTTGGATAAAAATGAAATAATTTTTAACCAATTAAAAAATAACTGTGATACATTAAAGATATACAGCTGTAGAATATATAACTGCCCTACTGTTACTTTGTATCACATCTCAGGTTAAATCTGAATCTATATTGATTTTAAACAATGAATTAGCCTTTGATTGGACTCCTGTTCAGTTTTAGGGTAGAATGTCTCCTTTGTGCATATTATGCACAAATTCCATTTGGAATGTTTGGTTACCCTGGGGATCCTGTGTGATAAACTAAAATCCTGATCCTATCAAACTTTTACTGTGCAGCACCCTATAGCCTTATACAAAAAAAAAAATTAAACAAAAAAATGTTTACCAATTGGCACGAATTACATGACTTCATTATCCATACGCTGACCTACTTCACTGATCAGTTCAGCAGTAGCTTTCATTTAAATAATCTTATTTAGTTGGGGGCAGTCAAAGTGGCGCCCCTGTGAAGCTGATCATCTAATGTGAGACCAATTAAACTGCAATTGGCTAGGATTAATCCAAGCAAGTCTGATTTTCTCTTTGGTCGGAGAGTAGGGCTTTTCTGTGTGAGGGTTAAGAACCAATGGGCAATCAACCAAAAGTACAATGCATAGAATGAATCAACAAGGAAAAGGAACACACATGTTTTGAACCTCACAAACAGAAGAGAAGTTTGTCTGTCTCATACTTGTGTTTTATGTACTAAAACAAAATGGGAAAAAATAAAAGAAGGACAGAGATTCCTGCTGAACTAGATGCAGCTGTTAACCCTTCAAATAGCACTGGCTCTATGCCATTGGCAGTCAGGAAAAGGGGCAAACATGACTGTGCAGGAAGCTCGGTGCTCAGCTGGTAAATGTAACATGGACAGTGATGTTAGTCGTGTAATTTGACATGGTGAAGCAACAAGCTCAGTGACTGTGATCAACACATTTGACACACCCCATCTATCTATCTATCTATCTATCTATCTATCTATCTATCTATCTATCTATCTATCTATCTATC
>JANRMT010062804.1:18052955-18080235 GCA_026402145.1 Polypterus bichir lapradei | reverse complement strand
GGCAGCACCAATGCTGCTGAGTGAAATGAACGTAATGGTGATGATTGTGGTGCCAGCTAAGAGACAGACAGACAGACAGACAGACAGATAGATAGATAGATAGATAGATAGATAGATAGAGTATAATACACACAGCAAAACCATATAAAGTAAAAATTAACATATACAGTAAGTGCAAGGCCCAGCACTGTGCACGGAATATAATAATGATATAACAACATAAATAAATGCTGTCCCTAAGTCAATGTGTGTGTTGTAACTGGCTAAGATAATGAGAGGCAATTTTGGAAGGGTCACTACATAGTCTGATGGCTGCTTGCATAAGGGAGCCCTATGAGCAGCTTTTAGCACACGCTGGTGGAATGAGCCAGTGTGGCTAAAGGTGCTGCAGAACAACAGATCTGGAGGACAATGGGCAGCATTCAGTCGTACTGGGCTGTAATCGTCTTTTGTGCAACTGCCTTCCATGAGTCCAGAATTAGTTCTACTGTATAGTACAACTGTCCTTCCTGATAATTTTAACTGGCATCTGGCATCCCCTGAACCAGTGTTTCTTCATAAGCAGACCACATTACCCTGGCCACTATGGACTGCTCCCCTTAGCGTGGTGTATACATTAACAGGACAAGTGTCTTTCAAAGAAAGAAAAGTCTCCTGTGGATCTTTTTGTACAGCAGGTCTGCATTATCAACTAATTCAGTCTGCTGTTTGGGTAATCCCCCATTTATTTATTTCCTGTTATGTCTAATGGCCTTATTGGAATCTGCAGTGTTCATGAATACAAAAGGTGATGCAAGACTGGCTACCAGTCAGGCATTACGTTTGATTTGAATCCAGAAGTTTTTCTTAAGCACATTCATTACATTTTGGCCCAACTGTTTCCTGTTGAACATTTAGGAGGACTCTTCTGCTGCTGGACAGCTGCCCCTTCCCTGGCAGATATGAGTGCACTTTTACGACACCCAAAAACTCTGCTGTGCTGATGGGACCCAAAGCACGCTGTGGAAACACAGAAACAAGGATAAGCTATTGGTTGAACAGTCTCCCTAACTTTTTACATCCCATAAAGTAAAGTGGATTGTGTATTGGCCAGTACATGCTAATTCCTCATAAAGTGTCAAGTGATGACTGTATATATGACTCATAAAATTTACTATGGTGTGGTGATTAGCGCCCATTTTCACAGTAGCAAAGTTGCTGTAGATTTAGTGCACTAATGAAGGTGGCACAGATGGTCATGTGTAATAAGACCTTCTGTGGTTTTAAAAGGTCTCACCCTATTTTCCTAGTCACTTGCCATTAGTGACTCAATATTGCAGAAGTTAGCCTTCTGAATGAATGCAAAAGAATAAGGCAGCTGCTGCTTTTGGTTTCTACAGTATACCATTCGGATTCTCATGCTGTATGATCCTAAAATGCTAAAGTTTGTAACCGATTGCTGTCTGAATCAGCTGGTCTCAATATTTAGTTACGGTGAACACTATTTAATGCATTAAACTGAATGATAGAAGACTGCATTAGCTTATATTCCCTTCATTTCCACACAGGTACCTAAAGTTGTATGTAACACCCCTTCCCTCCTAAATGCCGTGTTACTGCTGCCTAAGGCGATCCTGGGAAAAGGCCCTGAGTTTCTTCTCCCAGGTCTGTCTAATATAAAGATATATTGAGCCTCTCCTGTCGTGAATTGTCTTAAGGAATAACTATTTCAGTTTACACAGTTAACTAGAGAGGTTTAGTTCAAACCAAACATATGCTTAATTATACGCTTTTAATAACAAAGGCAGAGCATACAAATGAACTTAAATTAGAACATTTACTGAATAAATAAGACAACCTTTTAAACAATAATGACAGTAATGATAATAAAAACAAAAATGATAACTTTAGCACTATTTCATCCATCCAACCCGCTGAATCCAAACATAGGGGTCTGCTGGTGCCAATCCCAGCCAACGAACCAATCCCGGGCAGGGTGCCAACCCACCGCAGGACACACACTAGGGCCAATTTAGAATCGCCAATCCACCTAACCTGCATGTCTTTGGACTGTGGGAGGAAACCGGAGCGCCCGGAGGAAACCCACGCAGACACGGGGAGAACATGCAAACTCCACAGAGGGAGGACCCGGGAAGCGAACCTTGGTCTCCTAACTGCAAGGCTAGGCAGCGCCACTGTGCCGCCCAGCACTATTTCAACTTACAAAAAATATATGCATGCTAAATTCAACTATACATATAAGAGCCAATAAATTATTCTTAACAATTATTAAGCCAAACATTGGTAAAGATAACAATTTCAGTGTCAGGTCAGATGACTGACTAACTGCAATTTATAAAAATTAAATGTCAACTGTAATTCAAAGTCATGAATTTAATTAATAAGTTACCATTGTATGGGCCCACACAAGCGCAAGCATCAACACGGCCCTGTTGTTGGCCGGTATCTGTTGCTTGTAAATGTAGTGGCCATTAAACAAGCAAAGGGCCCATTCACTCCCATGAGCAAAAAATAAATGAATATATAAATAAAAAGGGTTACTGCTGTCAACATGTCTGATAAGCAATTCGGATGAATGAAACAGTCATACACCACTCAGAGATCCAGCATTTCACAACAGCGTCTCTCCTGTGTGAATTGAAGAATCCAGTCCTCTCAAAAGGTTCTTCTGCTAGCAGGTAAGCGTCCCAAACCTGTCAATTATGGCGTTTTTTCTTGTTCCTAGCTTTTCAATATTTTAAGCATTCTCTGAGGATATCTTATTAAACGAATGTAAACCATACATTCTGTGAAGCTCAGCAAGTTACTTATCTAATAACTTTGAGGCAAAAGAAAAAAAATCTCTTTTCTCTATTTCCTATTTCTGTTCCTTTCTTTTAGTTTCTTTCAAGATTGTAGGAGATCTACAACTAGGGTTACCACTTTTAATACAAAAAAATAAGGGACGCATACTGCAGCGGGGGCCACATCCCTTGGGGGCCAAGACCACAAATACGGGACGAGTATTTTAAAGGACGGGTGGCAACCCTATCTACAACTCCATTATCATGCATGCTCTCCCCATCCCTTCCTCCTTCAGCCACATTGCAGCATTTTCCCATAGCCCGCCCCTCACAGCAGGTGATTGGATGCCGCTGCCCCACTGACCAATCAGAGACACTTTAATCTTTGACAAGACACACACCTACACACTGGATAGCTGCTGGACTCTGCTGTGCATAGTAAAGAATGGTTAAAGAGACAGTGGTCAATTAACTATGGCAGTCCTGAAATCCAGCTGAGCTACTTGTATATTTGGGATTATATAGTGAGTCAGCTGTGGGATTTTAAACCAAAGGCTTTGTGATTTTAAGTCTAATTAAAATTAAATTAAAATTAAAAGTAATTCAAGTGAAGTCAAGTTGGGGAGCATGCATTGGTACATTACACAACGAAACAACTTGGGATCCTGGTTTGCAACCCCCCAGGCAGACAGTCCAGTCCCACCCTCCGGAAATGACCCTCTATCTGCCGCAGCGAGGTGTTACGTGGGTGACCCCTTGGTCTGGTCCAGCCACTTGGTTCCGCAACAATGAGGCTCTTACGAGCCGGATCACCCTCAGGGAAATGTACCACAATTTTAAGACTCCTTAAATATAAATCTCAAAAGACTTTAAAATGGATATAATCCTATCATATTGTAATATTACAATTTTTTCAGTCACTGGAGCTGCATTTAGTCAGATTTGTGGTATTCTGCAATTTTAAAAAGTAGAATTTTCTCACTTGTTTAAACACTAGGAGTAGGTACAGTTTATGTACCTGGTATCTGTACAAGTTCGATTTTGATATCCTCATATTTTGGTATTATGCTGTTTTACATCATCAATCAATCCATAGCTGAAGTAGTCAGGATCACAAAATGTTGTTTGAAACCACTAGCTTTTCAGGTCACTGTGTTCTGAAGCCTTACTGACATGGAGAGCTAAACATTGTCAGATCTTCCTATCTTCTCTGCCTTCACCATTGGGGTATGTATTCCGGAGTATACCCACCTGGGTCACATTCTTCTTAGCTATTTCTCTTTATCTTGATGGAGTCAAATTCTGTTAGGTCTCTCTCTTGTGCTACTTTCTGGATCGGTCAGCTGTCTTTTCTCTACAAATCTAATCTCAGAGCAATGTTGACAACAACAAGTCATTTAAACCAACAAGCTTCTCTAATTCTCTAAAATAACATGAAGTTGACATTTCAAGTTCTACAAAGTCCAACTGCCTGCCTTACTGCTTGGTAACTTACATGGAATCTAACCTTGTCAACTATGTCAGTCCCTAATCTTTCACCGGTGATGCTTGAAATTGCTAGTACAATTTAATTTAGTACTGTACTCTGTAAGCACAGTTCCAGTCTCCAAATTCTATGAATTGGCCACTATGAAATTAAGTTTTTCAGTCACTCCTGCTTCTTTTACCATATCCTCTCCACTTCCTCCATCAACCCCCTTTATTCTATTAACCGCTGGTCTGTCAGCTTTTCATATTTTGCAAATTTTGCCATTGGAAAATTATTCTACAGTCTTTCCAAGTGCTATACAGTTTTACCTAGATGAACTTTTGTACTGTAATTTTGTTTGTATTCTGCATATTTCCCTCCAAGAGTCTAATGCTGTCAGCTCTCTTTATCCTATAACATTTGCTGCTGGAGTCTATCCTGGTAGACCTTTCATGTCCAGCAACTTTTATTTTCTCAATGTTTTCTCCATATTCTGTATGGCTCTCCGTGGGTTCTGTATGGCTCTCCGTGGGTCCTGTATTTTCAAGTAGATGGCATCTTTTACGGTTCTGTCACAATAACTATAGATACTGTCGACTCTTCATTTCTTATTCTATTTACAACTAGACTGTATAATCCTGTCCTAACTGGCTGTCTGCACTTTTGAACTTTCACCAGTAGAATCCAATCCTGTATGCTATCAGCATCCTGCGGACAAAATGTCTGAGAATGAGGTAGAATGGAAGATCTAAACACAGTCTTTTTAATGGACAATTTAGTCCTTGATTATAGTAAGAGCACAATGCATTTTACTGCTGATTACAGGTCAGTTCATATCAGCTCCACGTGTTTTCAAAGCGTAAGAATAATATACACGATAGGCAAGAAAAATATTAATGGCACATTATTCACACGTTGAGTTGTAGCAGTGTTAATTCCTGTCAGCGAAAACCTCTTCTTCTTCTTCTTTCGGCTGCTCCCGTTAGGGGTCACCACAGCGGATCATCTTCTTCCATATCGTCCAGTCTTCTGCATCTTGTTCACCTGCATGTCCTCTCTCACCACATCCATAAACCTTCTCTTAGGCCTTCCTCTTTTCCTCTTGCCTAGCAGCTCTATCCTTAGCATCCTTCTCCCAATATACTCAGCATCTCTCCTCTGCACATGTCCAAACCAACGCAATCTCGCCTCTCTGACTTTGTCTCCCAACCGTCCAACTTGAGCTGACCCACTAATGTACTCATTTCTAATCCTATCCATCCTGGTCACACCAAATGCAAATCTTAGCATCTTTGACTCTGCTACCTCCAGCTCAAAATGAAATATTTTGTTAAGCAAAAAAAAAAAAATTCATTAACTAAAACTTAAATAAAATGAAAAATATCAAAACTAAAACTAAACAAAAATGAGAAAATAAAAATCATAAGCGAAATGAGTTTATGTAATTTTAATTTTGATTTTCACCACACTAGTCTTTGTTCTTAATGTACATGAAAGCATGCAGCTGTCAGCAAACGTATTAAATATTATTTAAAACTTTGAAGTCATAAATGTGGTTAGAAATGAGCATTGATTCAGATAGATAGAAAGATAGATAGATAGATAGATACTTTATTAATTATACTTTATTAATCCCCAAGGGGAAATTCACATTTTTTTTTTCTTCACGGCATGTGCAAGTATTAATCGCTGTTGGCATCTGAATCTGTGGCTTTCATTGGTCATTTCATCCATCAGTCAGCTTTCCCTTCTAGAACTGAGAGTGAATACAAAAGTCCCATCTCTTGTCAATGACGTACTCTGTGGATTTCATTGGCCATAATAGACCATCAGTCACAGATGTTCCATTGTCAACGAATGGCTGGCAACTTTCACTAAAATTCAATGAAAAGGCACTTAAATTAAAATGGGCCACATGTTACTTTGGATGATTCAGCAAATCATTTGAAAATTAGACCCATGAAGGATTTGTCAAGCTTGAATAGCCATACTCGTTCTTTAATTTCAGTCAGTATTTAAAAAAATATCATTATACACCAATGAAGGTAGGAATTTCAGCCATTCAACCTTTATTGGAACAGATATTGCTTGGTTATTGATGGTTCCTTTGCAGTGACAGATTATACAGATGTGTATCGTGCAGTCAATGGAATAAAGTGAGCTGACGTTACACGTATGTGTTTGCTTTTAATCAGGTTATTAGCACTGGTATTTCAATGTGGACGATGCAGTGTCACAGTGTGAGTTCTTGTCACAATATCTTGATGAGCTGCACAATGTTATATGCTTCAGCAGTAGCAAATGGATGAACTGCAATAGTCTTAATATATTTAGAATGCTGCAGTATTGTAAAGTTTTTAACAGGGGATCTCAATGTCCCGTGCTTGGGAGCTCATCAGCACTCTTAATTCTGAAGTACTCCATTCTGTTTATTTTAACAAAGTTAATGTACCAAATCTGCTCTATATTGAAATAAATTCTCGGGATGGATATTTGTGCAGCTAACTTTATTTAAAATCGCCGTGCTTAACATATAGCTAGTAGTGGTAAAGCATTAGAACTATTTGATTCATTGCAGATTGCAATCTTGGTATATCATGCAAATAAAAAAGGAGGAGTTTGCATCTCTAATTGAAACGACCCTGTCTGAGTGTTTACTTTGCAGTAGTGTGGAGGTCTGACTGGTGTGGCACTATATAAATAAAATGTATTATTATATCTAAACAGGGCAGCAAACGAATAGCTATTAAATGGATCATGTTGTCCAGCGTTTTGCTGTGTAACCAATAACAAAATCCGCTCTTATCCTATTCATTGTTCCTTATCACTGTGTGTGATTTTAGCTATATTTATATTCCTACATGTAAATGTTCAAAAATTGTGTTCTTTCTTCATGGCTTTCTTCTTTCATCCTTCTTATTTCTTAATACAATTCAAAACTTTATATTTTAAATATTTCTTAATGTTTGTAACCTGTGTTATTAATGTCATCTTTGCTTTTGTTTTATTGCATCTCTCTGACTATTTGTGAAGCTTCTTAGGCATTTGAAAGGTGCTATAAAAATAAACTTTGGATATTATTTAATAGCTAGATATCTAAAGTGCCTCACAGTTAGGAGACCCGGGTTCGCTTCCCGTGTGAAGTTTGCATGTTTTCCCCGTGTCTGCGTGGGTTTCCTCTGGGTGCTCCAGTTTCATCCCACAGTCCAAAGACATGCAGGTTAGGTGCATTGGCGATTCTAAATTGGCCCTAGTGTGTGTCCTGCGGTGGGTTGGCACCCTGCCCGGGATTGGTTCGTTGGCTGGGATTGGCACCAGCAGACCCCTGTGTTTGGATTCAGCGGGTTGGATGGATGAAATAGTGCTAAAGTTAATGTCCCTAATGTGTGCTTGGTGTGTGGGTGTGTGTGTGCCCTGTGGTGGGCCGGCGCTCTACCCAGGGTTTGTTTCCTGCCTTGCGCCCTATGTTGGCTGGGATTGGCTCCAGCAGACCCCTGTGACGCTGTAGTTCGGATATAGTGGGTTGGATAATGGATGGATGGATAGCTAAACGCTGGGTTGCAGGGTGGTGCATTAGGCAGTAGTGCGGTGCCTTCTGATAGTCTGCATGTGGGTTTCTTCTAGATACTTATGTTTCTTCCCACACCAAGCATCGAGGAGGAATCTGTAGGGAGGCAGGTGTCTGAAATTCTAAGGGGGTGATGATATTTCAGTTGAAAGGGAGCCATTAGAACTGTTCAAGTGAAGCTTTACTTTTACTATCAGTTCCAGTAACATCCATCCATCCATTATCTAACCCGCTATATCCTAACTACAGGGTCACGGGGGTCTGCTGTAGCCAATCCCAGCCAATACAGGGCGCAAGGCAGGAAACAAACCCCGGGCAGGGTGCCAGCCAACCGCAGGGCACACACACACCCACACACCAAGCACACACACTAGGGACAATTTAGGATCGCCAATCCTCCTAACCTTAATGTCTTTGGACTGTGGGAGGAAACCGGAGCACCCAGAGGAAACCCACGCAGTAAAGTAATAATTAGTGATGAGTGAAACAGCCAAGTTTAATTTCAAACACTTTCATGAAATTTGATGCAATAACAAAACATTAAATTGTTGCAAAATCACAAAACATTAAATTCACTAAAAAGAGTCTTTTTTTTCCAGAATTGTGCAATGTAGGTAATCGGCAGCACTCCAGTAAAATATATTATATATTATGGCTTTTGTTCAAATGGCCACAGAAGACTGAAGTGTGTTTTTTTAGAAATGCAACATGTTGCACATTTTTCTGGTACAAAGAGACACCAAAACACACTGCTGTGCGCATTACTATGTTTTCTCAACTGGGAAAATGCACTAAAAAGGAATTAGCTCATAAAAACACTCCTCGACAGGAACAAAACACTTTTATTCTCATCTCAAAGGGTTTGAATTTCATGGATCACAAAACAGATGTTTTACTCAAACTTTCATTGCACATTTAGTTTTGCCTGAATTGCAGACTCATTGCTAGAAAAAAACACATACACTAACATTTGGTATTATAAAATCAGTCAAATTCTTAAGTGAATTCATTGTTATTTCATTATCCTATTAATACCCTGTACTCAAACAAAACATATGATTGTATCTTTCACGTCACTCTCCTTAACAGATCCAAACATACTTATAAATATTATTACAAGATGTAAACATGTTATGCAGGAAATATGCTCACTTGGTGCACAACAAAGCCGTTTCAAAATCCATCAGCCTTCATCCTCTTTGTTTAACGAGTTAACTGTTTTCTTTAGTCATTTGTTGGACATTACAATTCTAGTTTTCGCCTCATTTCCACACCTTCCATTGTCTGTAATAAATGAATAGAAATAATAAAACTGCTCCATGCCCATTGTGTTGCTTCTCATATTTCCTCCTCTCATTTGCTGCTTTCTTGTGAGTTCATCCATTTTCACAATGGTCTTCAGTTCCTACATGCTGCTTGCTGTGCTTTGTAGATCTTCCTCATAACTGACCACCATCCTTTAGCTGTCCAAGAGCCGGTATGTCACTGTTTTCATGTTCTTTATTCTTGGGGAATAGCCAAAGAACTTCTTCTGTGCAGGACACAGACTTTATTTGCTGTGATCTACATACAGTGTTACCGTGACTGTTATGCATTTCACCTTACAGTGCCCTTGATATGCCCGTTAACTGATCTTCATATCAGAAGTATCATTTCTACCGGCCTATAAGCAACCTAGTAATAGCGGAGCAAAAAGTTAAACATGTCTTAAACAGAATATGATGAATGTGCTTCACACACACTGACAACAGCTGCTTTACATTTAATTTTTTTCACTTCTTGTTGACATTCATCATTTAAAAAATGAAATGATCATTGTGGGGCGACATGATCTTTTTGAACTGAAGCCATGGTCTTGAAGTACATATCAAAAGTATTTCTGTTTATCTGCTGACGTTACAAAGCCGATTCGCTAAACATTCAGATGTGCATCCCTTGATGAAGAAGTCTAGTCACATCTGCCCCCTTTGCTCTTTCCAAGATGAGCTTTGCTCAATGTGTGCTCCTAACTGGACTTGTGTTATTTTTATTTTTTTCAGAGATTATGAATGATGTCATCAAGAAAGTGAAGAAGAAGGGAGAATGGAAGGTGAGTTAAAGCATGAGTTAATGGTGAACATTAACATGAGGACAGTGTCGTATGTAGATGATGAGCAAGTAAAGAATGAAGCAAGCACATCTGGAGAAGGAATTAATGAGTATGTGAAAGTGTGGGTGAAGGTGTAGGTGTGACACAGATTGAAGAATCAAGCCAATGAATACATGTGAATGAACATCTAAAGCAAATATAAGGAGTGAGTAATGGAGTGAATGAGTATATTTGTTAAAGGAGGAGTGCGAAAAGCAAAAATGTGAATGAATTCATGGGTGAGAGAGGGATGGCATAAACAAGTAAATATAGATGACTGAGAAAAAGACATGGGGAGCAATAGATGGATGTGTGAGGGCTAAGAGAATGGAATGAGACACAGAAGGTACTGTTAGAAATTAAAGCTTCTTTCACTGATTGCAGGTTCTGGTGGTTGACCAGCTGAGTATGAGAATGCTGTCATCATGCTGCAAGATGACGGACATCATGACGGAAGGGATTACTAGTGAGAAGGCTGTTCTTTTAATGCCCCTGTTTTCCTTGTTAAAATGCTTGCCTTCTTTGGTCTTGTCACCGTTGGCAGAAATGAACGGATTAGCTGGTGTCTAGTAGCTTATCACACTGACAAAAATAAAACACACAAAGCATCCTGTGGGAGATTAGTGGCAAACCAGTAGTACACAGAGGGTGATATGTATGTAGAGTACATGCATAATTTGTTTGACCTGCTCTTGGGGGCCTGCACATATAAAAACCACCCACACTACATGTGAAGAACCTGCCCACATGCTGACAATGAGTTGTGGCCTATATGTAGTTTCTGCAGACATAGTGACCCAGCAGTGTGACCTACACATGGGGTACCTGTACATTTAGGGACCGTGTAGTGTGGCCTTATTGAGCATGTGGTGGAGCTATCATGTAAGCAATAGCATGTCTGTCCTTCATATGAATTGAAGTGTGTACGCATTTTTTGACTGCATAGTCTGGTCGCCATGTGTGGCAACTTCACAATTAGTGAGATGGAAGTGTGTCCTGTGTATAGGGTACATACACAACTGGTGATCATGCAGTGTGGCTTGCTGATTGAGCACATGCACATACAGTAGAGTTTCTTTACATGTAGTGTGCATATAGTGTAGCTTTCTTGTATGCACAATAACTGACCATGGAACATGCAAATGAAATACCTGCACATTTCCCAACCTGGGAGTGTGCCTTTCATGTGGAGGTTGTGCATATTTTGCGATCTTGCAGTCTGGAATTCACATGGACTTGCCACATAATTGTTGATCCTGCAGTGTGGCTCGTGTCTCAAGTGTGTGAATATTTCATGGCAGCGTAGTCTGGTTGTCATGAGGGGCGCCTGCACAGTTAACGACCATTAATAATGGGGTACCTACACAGTTAACAAACATGCAGTGTACTGTACATTTTCAGTGTCAGACCCTGCAATACAACATGCAGCTAATGGCAATATAGTATGGCTTACATCAAGGGTTACTACACCTAGTGACCCAATGGTGCATTCATTTCATGGAATTCTGCTTGCACATTTTACCAATATAGCTAGTGAGCTTAAAATATGGCCTGTATATTGCATGCCTGTGTAGTCAGTGACAAATCAGTGTGGCCCACTTATGATGTTTTTGGTGGACAGTCCTGCAGAATGTGACTACTTGTTTGACTGTGGTTCACTTTGTAATTGACAGTTGTTGAAGATATCAATAAACGGAGAGAGCCACTGCCCAGTCTGGAGGCCGTGTACTTAATCACTCCTTCTGAAAAGGTAAATAGAGATTTGCTGTCTTAGGCTAAACTCTTAATTTTGTGTTTTCGAACAGTTTGTACTTTTTATTCTCTATAGTACTTTCTAGCCCTAGGCTGTATAGATTGTATACTTGATTTTGCTTTTCATCACATCTTAACCCTAGTTCCCTTACCTTCTCTTTCTATCCTCTGCTTGCTTCCTTCTCACTTTTTTACTCTTTTATTCAGTTCAACCCTGTTTTCATAGCACAACACAGGCCTACCAAAACAAGGAGTTTAAAATATGTGGTTCCAGGGATGTCACACCACCATACATGCATCTACAATTCTTACAGCACTTGAGCCTGCTATGAGACACTAAAAGTCTCTGTCTCATGATTCTGGACTTGACTAATTTTTTTCCTTGTGAATATGTTTTTCTCGTGTTCGTACGGTTATTATTTATTTTTTAAACAATTCATTTTTTTTGTTTTTTTAACTTCTTGTCACCCTATTTTGCTTTGCGGTGGCCATTTTGTGTTAGTGGTTGTGACAGAGATCAAATTAGGAAGTTACATATGTCTTGTTAAATTTAGGTGCTTTCCCACCATAGGAACTTTGTTTTCCAGAACCAATGAGCTCCTGGACAATGTAGGCCCTGGGCCACTTGTAGTCCATGGCCACTTTTGTGTGTTGCATTCCCTGTGTACAACAGGATCTGAAACATTTTGTAAAATATGTGACATGCACAGAAGAGTGATGCTGTATAAAGTGTGTTGCTATTGGGAGTCAATGGGGACACCTGAAACTTATTACTTTGAAGTGATCACAACTTCATGGGGGAGATTATTGCTGTGTTACAGTACACCAGGAAGGCTGCTATGTAGAAATAAGAAATGCACCATGATCGGGACTTCACGGGGGGCACCCTCAAATTATTGCTTTGAATTGATTGGGACTTCATGGGGAGATTTATTGCTTTAACTGCATGGCACGATGCGCAATGGAGGTAGCTATAAAGGGTGATGAGGTGCGAAGTCCAGTGCTCCATCTTCACAGATAACTCTTCAAAGTCCAAACTACTAACAGATTTGTAAGATGGTCCCAGTGCTTGTGGTCAAGCAATTAACACAATTCATTGCCCGAACCCCTCTCACAATAGTTCTTGTATGGACGAGAAGTATACTGTATACCCTGGAATAGGAGCTAAAAGAAGTAACAAGAATTACTTACCAGAAACTACAAATGTCCCAAGTTCTTGCAATGGGAATGCTACAAATGTTTCTGAAATGTCCCTGGCTTTTCAAAAAAGTTCCTGTGCTTGGAAAGCATCTCATGTGACAGTTAAAAGATTACTATAATTAAATTATATGAGCTACGAGTTTGTTTCCATTATTTCCTTAGTTGACTTCATGGCTCCAGACTTATTGTTTTTGTTTTTTAAATACAGTTCATGGTATAAATTGGTCTGGAGTCTATCCCAGCTAGCTAGCACGGGCCAGGAACAAACCCTAGAATGGGGCCCAGTCCATCACAGGTTGAACACACACACACACACACACCAGGAGCAATTTAGCATTGTCATTTCACCTAACCTGCATGTGTTTAGACAGTGGAAGGAAACTGGAGCACCCATACATAATACAAACTTGGGGAGAATATGCACACTGCACACAGGTACGACTTGGAACATGAACCCAGATCTCCTTACTGCGAGACAGCAATGCAACAACTGCCCCACTCTGCTGCCCCTAGTCAAAAATTTAAGTGCAAAAGTAAAGTATGTAACAAATTAAAAATAGCTTGGCTTAATGTTAGAAGTATCAAAGATAAAACAAATGAGTTGAAGTTGTGTGTAACTGAGCATAATTATGATATTACAGCAATAACAGAAACCTGGCTAAATAACAAAGATGGGGATGAGTATAATATCGATGGTTACACATATTTCAGGAAGGATAAGACAGAAAAGAAAAGGAGAGGGTTTACTGTCTATGTTAAACAGAATTAAATGCATGTCTCCTTCAGTTGGACAAGGAGCCACATCTTAGTGAGGATGTCTGGATTCATCTGGAAAGCACTAGGAAAAGAAGCCTTATTTTTAAGAGAGTGCTATAGACACCCAATGCACAACTGTGAAATTAACATTGGTAGGGCAAATTTTGAGCTGATATGGTAATGTCTAAAAAAGATAAACTGGGGTAAACATTTAAGTTTAGAAACAGTACAAGAGCAGTGGAACAGATTTAAAATGTTTTACTATAATGCAGGACTGGTACATCCCAAACTTTGTAATAAATAGAAAATTGAAAAAAGGCTGTGTAGTGGGTTAGTAAGGAGTTAAAAAAATGGCTGCAAAGGAAAAAAACAGCTGTATATGGTGTCTTAGACTGATAACTCCAATGCTAATTCTATGGCATATGAAAGCATGAGGGCAATAATCAAGAAGGATATTAGGGAATCTAAAAAGCAGATAAGGCCAAAGATGACACAAATACATTCAGTATTTTAGAAGTAAAAGAAAAGTAAAGGAGGAAGTGAAGTGTATCAGGAATTGTTAAAGGGGAATTAAAAAATTCAGTAGATAACATCCAAGCAGTAACAAGGGCTACTAAGGTGGTACTGAATGACTTGTAAATTATAAAGTGTAAGTACTGCTTAGATTAAATAGTCTGAAATCAAATACATCACTAGAACCAGATAATATTTATCCTAGAGTGCTAAAGGAGGTTAGTGAGCACATATTTTTAGGAATTCAATATGCACAGGGAGAATTCTGATGGGCTGGAAAATGGCAAATATTATCCCGTTATATAAAAAGGGTGATTGGGCTGATCCAAACAACTATAGGCCAGTAAGCCTAACATGCATCATGGTTAAATTAATAGAAGGAACTAATAAGGAAGAGACTGAGAAACACATCAAAAGAACAGGAGTTTTACAATCAGCAAGGGTTTAGAAGAAGGAGGTCATGTTTTACTAACATGCTGGAATTCTATGAGGAGGCAACAAAAGGGTACGATCAGAGTGGAGCATATGATAGCATTTGATAAGGTACCACATGAGAGGTTGAGCATCAAGCCGAAAGAAGTGGAAGTTCAAGATGTAGTTTGTAGATGGGAATGGAATTGGCTAAAACACAGGAAGCAGAGAGCTATGGTGTTAGGAACCTTCTCAGAATTTCAGTGATGTTAAAACCTCAGGGGTCAGTGCTAATATATATAAATGATTTAGATAGTAATTTAAATAATAAGCTGGTTAAGGTTTCAGAAGATAACAAGCTAGATGAAGGGAAGATAATCTGGAATCTAGTAAATCATTACAGAGGGACCTGGACAGCATACAGGCTTAGACAGATTTGTGAAAGAAGAAATTTTATATAAGTAAATATAAAATATTATACACAGGAAGTAAAAATGTTAGGTTTGAACACATAATGGGAAGTCTGAAAATTGAGAAGAATTCAGGAGTCTTAATGGACTTGACACTGTCAAGTGCCAGACAGTATTCAGAAGCCATTAAGAAGGCTAACAGAAAGTTAGGTTGTATAGCAGGACGTGTGGAGTACACACATGTCCAATGGGGGTTATGGCCATGCATTATGCAATGCTGAGACCTCATCTGAAGGACTGTTTGCAGTTTTGGTCTTCAGGCTACAAAAAGGACATAGCAGTGCTAGAAAATTCCAAAGAAGAGTCACTAGGCTGATTCCAGGGCTACAGGTGAAGAATTATGAAGAAAGATTAAAAGAGCTGAGCCTCATCAGTTTAAGCAAAAGGAGATTAAGAGGTGACATGATAGAATTTTGCAGGGAATTAATACAGTGAATCAAGAGTGTTACTTTATAATACGTTCAATAAGAACATGGGACACAGTTGGAAACTTAAGGGTAAATTTCATATAAACATTAGAAAGTTTTTTTTCACACAGAGAATCATAGACACATGGAATAAATTACCAAATAGTTTAGTAGACAGTAAGGCCTTCAAAACTAGACTTGATGTTATTTTGGAAGAATAAAGTTGGCTGAATGGCCTATTCTTGGCTACATTTTTTAATGTTTTAAAATACTGTATATTGTAACAATAAATAGCCCAGGCTAATTTCTAGCCTGCTATCCTTGAACTGGGTTTCCTTAGGGACTCTGATTTCCTCCCACTCTCTAAAGATAGGTCACACTTTCATAGTGCTCTGTTAGTGGTAGGTGAGAGACTAATAAAATGTAAATAAGAGTAAAACAACAATAAACTACAAAGAGATAAATACAACTTCATACAAATCTGACAATAAATAAATACTCCTGCACACATATGTCTTTTGCTTTTTTTGCTGTGCAATACAATCTTCTCTTGTACTGTACAGGCTGGACATACCAGGTAATCCATTCAGCCATCTGTTCTAGTTGGCTCAGAGAAGAACTGGGAGGTGTCTTAATATTTGATGAATTTTAGCAGCTCTCTCCTTCCACTTCTATATTCTGCCTTAAATGATGTCCTTATCTGTGTGTAGCTCTCCCACCTGCTAGAGTGGAGGGACCACATAGCAGTCCTGTTTTCTGTTTGACCCCATTGGCCTTCCTCTTGAAGTCTCCTTTGAAGACTTTTTTCACTGAACTCCGTTGAACATCAAATAGTTCTTGACCATCTCAGATATGCTGGTGTTGTTTTGAGAATGCCTTAATATTTGACCTTTTTTTCACTTTTTATTACCATGTGGTAATGGTACAGTGGTAGTATTGTTGCCTTGGAATAAGATGATCAGTGTTCTCATCTTGGAGCCTTCTTGGATCCATATGACTTTCCTCTGGGTGCTCCAGTTTTCTCCCACATTCCAGAGACATGCTGGTTAGGTGGATTGGCAACGCTAAATTGGGCATAGTGTTTGTGTGAGACTGGTGCCCTGTCTTGTGCCCTATGATTACTGGGATAGGCACCAGCCCCCCCACAACCCCACTCAGAATTAAGTGGGCTTTGAAAATAATATGGTATGGTATTACCTGGCTTCTCGTATCACCTTTATCCATATACTTGACTGTCTCCATTCTAACTTTCCTCTTTTCTTATTTTTCTGATCTTAAAACTCAAAATGCTCTCTGTGTTCTCTCCACAGTCAGTACAAACATTGGTTGGTGATTTTAAGGATCCCCCCTCTTCAAAGTATAGGGGAGCACACGTCTTCTTCACAGACTGTAAGTATGATGAAATGGCTCACAGCAAGGACCATTACTGCCCTATCACAAATAACACAAAGCCCTGCTCCCTTACTGTTGAATCAATGAGACATGTGGGCAACCAACGACTAACTGCTTCTATTATTTTGAATTAGACCTTTTGTGCCATGAGCCCTCTCTTTGTGAATTGTCTATTAAGAGGGAAGTTGTTCCTTAGTATTTTAATTTTTGCATATATTTACTGAGGGTGGCTTACACTCACTTTTCCTTAAATAAATATTCCTCAGAGGGGTCAGATACCTCCTCTAGTACAGTGATTCAAAACCTTTTTGAGTCACAGCCCGCTTTAACAATCTGATGAAAGCTATGGACCCCCTTCCCCAGAAATATTCACATAAACACAACTTTGCATGCAATGAATATAATGTACTTTATTTATCGAGATTTGATTGTCTCATAAATATATGACATACACATATATTATTAAAATTTAAAGTAAACAATCTAAAAAACCACTCCTTTTTTATGTAAAAAGAAATGGCCACTCATTATAATTATGAAATACAATCCTCTTGTGCAAATTAAAAACAGATCTACTGCTACTACGTTTTCTACTACCATCACTACTACTATTACTACATCTACTCTAAATCAACAGTATATAGTGAATATAAATGTTAATTTTTATCTGACCCTCACAGACTCCACGAAACCTATTCATGGACCCCCTCGGGGTCCACGGACCTCAGGTTAAGAACCCCTACTCTAGTACATCTCTTACAAAACACACCGTAGTGAGGACAGTCATTTTCAAGTTGTTCTGTGATTTTATACTCCCTTATGAGTTTTTATAAGGCCACTCACCCCCTGCAGTTATTAGTGCACATAGTTGTTCTCAATTTTTAAATTAATGATGAGTATTTCCTCTTACTGAGTCTATCCCCAAGTGTGTTTTATGCACTGGATTTACCCCTGTGAGTACAGCAGCTCCTTTTTTTTCTCTTATTAAAATACCCAAGTGATATAGTAAAGATTACTTGCCCCACATCTGCCTTGCATGAGGATACTCCAGTGAGAACAGTTACTTTTTCTTATAAAATGTGCAAATGTGAAGGCAGTTGTGTCACAACTTTTCTCCAAAAAATTGTTTGATTTATGCATTTGCCTTGTCTGGACTGCTGCTTTAAATTATATCCTTTGGAGGAGGAGTTGCCTCATTTCTCCTGTCCATAAACATACCCAATATAGTAGAAATTCCTACTTTTATAAGATATATGCCCTTAAGATTAGTTGTCTCACAGAATATTTCATTTTTCAAGGACTCATCTGCAGCTGCATGATACATGTAAATCAACAGATTTATGGAGGTTTTCCTTTGTCTTTTCACAGCCTGTCCAGACCCCCTGTTCAATGAGGTGGTTAAATCTCGAGCTTCCAAGATGATCAAAACCCTAACTGAAATCAACATTGCTTTCCTCCCGTACGAGTCTCAGGTGGGTGCCACGGGAGCACTGGAATTGTCCAGAGTGCTGAAGAGAATCAATCAGTCAAACTCAGTGAGGGAAGCCCCTTCCTCCAAGACACTGGGGTTATTGAGGTCACAACAGGGTCAATCCAAAGGTCTGCATGTTCAAGATAGGAGTGTCTCCCTGGGGAGGTATTCATGTGGATGAGCATGCAAGCAATGATCAGCCATTTGCTACTCTTCTTCTTTGGCTGGAGTGCATTCCATGCAGCAAATATCTGGTTTCAAACTGCCAGGCATTGGACTAGTACTATTATGGTGACCCAGCTTCTGTCACAAATGATTAATGCCACAAATTCAGTTCTGCAGTTTAGCTGACTAAAAATCCCTCCCAGATGACCCACTCTGCCCTTCATTGATCGCTTGATAAATGCAAATCCTGAGCCAATCAGGAAGCACACTCTGCTATCAGAATGGAGGGAGTCCATCTGTCACAACTGGCTCAGTGGCCATCACATGACTACAGACAGATGGGAAAATGGAGGAGGGGAGAAAGATTTAGAATTAAAAGGAATGTAGCTGGTGGTTTTTGTTTATGCAGAGGTTATTCTGAAAGTAGGAGTATTTCATATATTGTATGAAATGTAGGATACATTAGGAATGCTCTGAATGAGCTTGCAATAGGCTAAAATAGGAGCAACCCAGAAATACTACAGGTGAGGTAAAATATGAATGTCCAATAATATTGGCAACCAGTAGACTGTAGTAATAGATTTGGGCAGACAAAACAAGGGGTGTCTCATAAGTTGAAAGGATGCAAAAATTGCAGCACAATATACTCTAAGATGTAAAGGCAGGAGTAAGCATAAAATAATGCATCCAATCCAAATTTTAGGAAGTCTAAATCAGATGGATACCAAATGAGTTTACAGGAAAACTGTAAACCGGGCATCTGAATCATAGACAGACTAAAATAGGGGTCTTATATACAGTATGAGCTGCAGACATAGAAAAATCAGGTTGTTGCAAATAAGCTGCAGACTTAAACAGCAGAGGGGGTGGACATTTCTGATGCACAAAGTCAAGAGGCTGGCATAAGATAATAAAATGTGCAGCATATGTCCAGTGTCCACAACCGGACTGGAATGTCCAATGATAAAAGGCAACAAAAAACACAAAAAAGAGGGATATAAGGCCTAGAATGACAGATGAAAAAAGACAACAAGATGAACATAAAAAGAGGGATGTAAGTTACATCTGTTGAACAGAGGCTCATAAATGCATGATGCGATCAAAAGAAATGGATTTACCATTGCACCATTACGCCTGTTTTAATAAACAGCCATTATGCAATACTAGTCTTAGATGAGCTGCAAGACAGTTAATATACAGTCATCATAGATGATCTATGAGCACACTAATATATTTGACCTATAGTTAAAGTATAAAGTAAAGATGCACAGTTTTGAAGCACAGCATGTCAAGGAAATATTTCAAGGCAGTTCTATAATAATTGAATTTGGACAGAACTAAAATAGGGCAACCCCAGTAAATGAATTTAGAATATCTCAGTGAGATTGGTTTTTGGAGATTTTTTTTTCTTAATGTAACCCATTTAATATAATCTGCAGGTTTATTCCCTGGACAACTCTGATGCATTCCAGAGCTTCTATAGCCCACATAAAACTCAGCTAAAGAACCCCGTGATGGAGCGTCTAGCAGAACAAATTGCAACTCTCTGTGCCACCTTGAAGGAGTATCCAGCAGTGCGATACCGAGGGTGAGAAGATAGAAATATCCTCTCTAAGATACGAGGCTGCTTTTTAACCTGTCTGACTTTTGTTCCTCTGTCTATTCCTCCTCCTTAAGAGAGTACAAAGATAATGCCACTCTGGCTCAGTTGGTTCAAGACAAGTTGGACGCCTACAAGGCTGATGACCCAACCATGGGAGAAGTGAGTTTAAGGGTGATGTTGGCGAGGGTTGGTGAAGTTAGAGTATCTGTGTCATCTTTGAACTCTCTGCTGAAATGTCCAGGGATACCAAATAGGTGGCATCACTTTGAGCTATTAGTAAAAGTTCTCTTTACTTCTGTTTCTCTGCAGGGACCAGACAAAGCCCGTTCTCAGCTGCTGATTCTGGACCGTGCCTTTGATCCGGTGTCACCAGTCCTTCATGAACTCACCTTCCAGGCCATGAGCTATGACCTGCTTCCTATTGAGAATGATGTCTACAAGTAAGAAGAGCCTCTTCATCTATCTCCAATTATTATGCACATGTTGTCTTGGTGTCCACTCTAAATGGACAGTAGATAGGTCTGGAGCAGTTATCTACTGTATATTTCTGCACACTCTGTTGATTGGCACATCTGTTTGTGTCCTAATGGCCAAGACAGAATGCTTTCCAACCCACCTTCTCTTCATGAATGTGAAGGATAATGGAGCCTCATTAATAAATAGCTACCAAAGTCCTATCATGTGGACTCACCACACTCATTTCCAAGTTTCATTTCCTTTTATGTGGTTAGGTATGAGACAAGTGGTATGGGGGACTCAAGAATGAAGGAGGTGCTGTTGGATGAGGATGATGATCTCTGGATGGCCCTGCGACACAAGCACATTGCTGAAGTCTCCCAGTGAGTAATGCAGAATAGACTTTTGCAATAATTTACATGGATGAAATAGGTGAGGAGGATGTTTTTCTACTTTTCGAATTACCTTGTAGTGTTCATGTTTACAAATACCAAGTGTTCTTCTTTCAATACTGACTATTCTCTGAGCTAGGTAGAAGAGTCATCTGCCAGAATGTCCAGCTGATGCAACCCAGTTACTGTTTCAGACAAAGAAGGCTTCTGCTAGGGGTTTGAAATATTTCAAATCAACTAAAACAAATTGAACTGTCACACGTTGAGAGAATAGATGGCAAAGTGGTTCTGTTAATACTGACCAGTTATTAACCAAAGGAAAGAAAAACTCAGCTGAGCCATACTGTCCAGCCATTACTAACAATTGTACTATATATTAGAGACTTTTATTAGATTGGCCAGTCAATACTGACCAGTCATTTGAACAGATTGTTTTTTTAGAGGCTTTTGCCAAGATTTTCAGGTAATACTGAACACTTACTAGTTCAGAGAAGTGCCTCTAGCTAGGCTACCTATCATGAAGCCCCTCTTAAAATATCTGCTCAATTCCGATGAGTTGAGACAGGAAAGGCCAACTCAAATTACCTGCCACTCAGTGAGACAAGAGGGGCTTCTGTTTGGATATCAACTCCATTTTTTCCTGTCACTAGCTCAGAAAGAAGAGCACCTCTTCATCTTTCTAGTGTTGTGAAACTGAGTGATACAATCTACTGCTGTGTTGACTAGTTAGTGCTGATGAGGAATTTGGTGAAGCTGAAGAGGCTTCTATTGACCTTGAGACTCAATATAGACTGGTGTGGCCAAAGTAAGTTTTAAGACTGCCAATTGTCAGTTTGACACATTGACCTTCTTTTTTCTTTTTCTTTTTAGGGAAGTCACCCGCTCTTTGAAAGAATTCTCTGCGAGTAAGAGGATGCAGACAGGAGAGAAGGTGAGTGGAGGGCTGGCAGCTCTGCTCATTTCTCTGCTAGACAAAGCTCTTGCTCCTTCTTAAACAATTGTCTTTTGTCTTTCTAGACCACCATGAGAGATTTGTCTCAAATGCTGAAGAAGATGCCTCAGTACCAGAAGGAGCTGAGTAAGGTGAGAGAGTATCTGTGGCTGGTGGTAAATAAAGACATTTTGTCAAGGCAAAGCTCAAGTTCTCTTGTATAAAGGAAGAGCGCTAGATAAGCAGAAAATAAGTGTGATAACAAAAAAATAAGACAGTGACTTGGACTGCTTGCCTTTTTTAGTACTCAACTCATTTGCACCTGGCTGAAGACTGCATGAAGCACTACCAAGGTACTGTGGACAAGCTCTGCCGTGTCGAACAGGCAAGTCCAGATTTAATCTTCTTTAACCTTAGAAAAATGTCAACTCATTTCATCAGATGTATCAACCCAAGTCATTATGAGGTCAGATTTACACATGTGAGTCCTTAGATAATTATTTCATTTTACCCGAGTCCACAAGAGCTGTTTCCTGAATAATAACATATTCACTTGTTTATTTAAAAGCTTATGTGTCCTTATTATGGGCCTTAGACAGTCAGGTTTACTGACCGGAGCTCAGTGAAGTTTATATTCTCTCCTCTGTCTCCTTACTTATGGATCCATTTGGAGGCTGAGTCTATGTGACTAAAGTCTCAGGTTTACCCATCTGACCTCTCAGTAAATTTTCCTTTTCCTTCTAAACACCTAAGAGATTAGGGCTTCTTATGTGATGCTCCCAGAGATCAGTTCACTTTACCCAAATCTAGAATATATTATCAGTACTTATTTTAGTTTTTTCATTATGAACCACCAATCACAGTTTTTCCACTAATAATAAAGGTGCTGTTTTCTTTCACAGGACCTGGCAATGGGCACAGATGCGGAGGGTGAGAAGATCAAAGATCCCATGAGGGCCATCGTCCCCATTCTCTTGGATGCCAATGTTTCTACTTATGACAAGATCCGCATTATCCTTCTGTACATCTTTTTAAAGAATGGTATGTCAGTGAAGCACAGAGTTAGGGTCCTTGGAGGCAAGTAGAAGGGTGCTTCAATGCCAAGCAGTGGAGATTTGTTTCACTCCAAACTGCCTGGTACTTCATTGGAACTGGGCTCTCCATGTGATAGTCCTTTGAACTGGCTAACTTCCTCTACATTGTCTCTGTTATATATTCCTAGTTATGGCTTTTTGCCTTTTTTCTTTCACAGAATGTACATAGTATATGCATAATTTACAGCAAGAGATAAACAAATATTTTAAAGGTCAAAAGAAAAACCAAAAAAAATTGATAGTGACGCTAAAACAAACAGCAAGCAATGTTTTGAGCACTACTCTAGTAAAAAGATGATAATAGAAAATTTAAGAACCCTCAGTGATAGAAAAGGAGAAATCTTGGAAGATGAGATAGTAATACTAAACAAACTGAACAAACATTTCATAAGTAAAAACAAGATCAGAGTTCATAGCTTTTTAAATAGAGTCATGATGTACAAAAAGCTCACAATGTGTTGATGACTAATAAAATTCTGGACCTGATGGGATTTTACCAGTTGTATTAAAAGAAATGAATGATGCTATCTATAAGCCTTTATTAGGCATATTTCAGCAGCCAGTTGAGAAAGATGAAGTACCAGAGGACTAAAAACTTGCAAATGTGACTCCAGTCTTCAAAAACAAAAAGGATCTTTGTAATTACAGACCAATTAGTCTTACTTCTCTGCCATGCAAAATTATAGAAACTATAATAAAAAATAAAGTAGAAAACTGTCTCTATGCATGGGTTTATGAGAGGACGATCTTGCCAAACCAATCTTTTACATACAACTTAATTTACTTAGGCTCTCAAAAATTCTTTGATGCAGTCCCACACTGACGATAAATTCTAAAACTAGAAACTGTAGGCATCAGACGTTACCTACAAAACTGAATCTCAGGTTAGTTAACCAGCAGTAAACAAAAAATACAGATAAGAGGAGAATGCTTCATGTGAAGTGAGGTCATCAGTGGAGTCTCTAATGGGTCTGTCCTTGGATAGTTAACTTTTCCGATTTACATTAATTCCATTGATTCCAGTATAATTAGTAAACTTGTGAAATTTGCAGATGACACTAAATATTAGAGCAATGGCAGACAATGGCATTGGCAAAAACAATTCAGAAAGACTTGGACAACCTTCAGAACTGGACGAACACTTGGAAAACCCAGTTTTATACAGAAAAGTGCAAAGTGCTACATGTGGGCAAAAGGAACATCAATTATAAATACAAGATGAGAGACAATCTCCTACATGAAAAATAATTTAGAGGTTGACACAACATTTTCGTGAACTAAGCAATGTGCAGAAGCAAATAAAAAGGCAAATAAAATGTGAAGCTATTTAGTTAAAAGTGTTGAATATAAATATGCTCAGACTATAATGCACTAGTGAGACAGCATCTGGAGTACTGTGTGCAATTTTGGGCACTATGTTACAAGAAAGACATTGTAACACTTGGACTTGTGCAGAGGAGAGCAACCAAGTGCAAGGGTTAAGGACATGCCATACTCTGACAGACTCAGAGAATTAATTAAACCAGTTTAGTCTCAAGTAGATTAGACTGCATGGGAACTAATCCAGGTCTTCAAAGTACAAAAAGGGTACTGTATTGACAAAATAGATCCAGCAGAATTCTTTCAACTTAAAAGTGAATAATGTACTCAAAAATATACCAGTAAAAATTAATAGGAAGTGCATTTAAGACTGAAGCTAGAAATCATCCCTTTATGCAAAGAGTTGTGGGAATCTGGAGCAAACTACAGAGCCATGTAGTTGAAACAGAAACCTTGACAACCTTTAAGAAGTATCTGTGGATCAGATATGGAACAGTTTAGTTACTGTACTAGTCAAACAAACAAGCAAATAGACTGAATGATCTTGTCTCTTTTATCAAATGTATGTTATTATGTTTATAGTAGTCCTTGTTAGTTAAATCAGACTTGTCCACTGTCAACAACCAGGCAACCCCAGGTCTACTCACTTGGTTTTGTCTCTCTCTTTGTATTGCAGGAATCACAGAAGAGAATCTGAACAAACTTATTCAGCATGCCCAGATCCCACCAGAGGATAGTGAGATTATCACCAACATGGCACACTTGGGAGTTCCCATCATCACTGATGTGAGTTCAGACTTTAGACAGAGAGGCTTTTTATCTGGTGCCTGCTACTGCTGACTCCATGCTGCTGTCTGCTTGGTACTTATTCATGTATCTCTCTTCCTCCTGTCGTATTAGTCTACACTACGTCGCCGTAGCAAGCCAGAGCGCAAGGAACGTATCAGTGAGCAGACATACCAGCTCTCCAGATGGACGCCCCTAATCAAGGACATCATGGAGGTTAGACATTTTGCACAATGTACTTCATAGTATGCATTGACAGATGGTCAAGAAGTTCCAAGGAGTGGTAGAAGATAATGTTGGAAAGACTGAGCAGTCAGCAGTGGGTTGTATTGCTCTGTCTGCTTTACAGTACAGCTGAGTTGAAAGTTAAAAAAGCTGAATGAGATCTCATTTATAACACTCTTCTGGTCACATCTACCTGCCTGCCCTGGATTATAAGTAGAATTCACTTTTACTCATCTGATTGTGATATCATAACAAACTGAAGTGCATTTGTTTGGAATTTTTATCAATAATCAACATCAAACAAACAAACTATAATATCAAATTTAAAACCAAATGCTTTATATTCATCATCAAACCAACCTTTTACAATTCAGGGTCTTGAAGTGGCTGAGCTTTACTTGTCAATGTAAGGCTTAAGGCAGGAAATAACCATGTACGGGAACCACTTGATTACACAGCACACAGAGTGCGTCATGTTGTCACGCTTAATTATACAAGGCCTATCAATTGAAACTGAATGCTTTTGGAATGTGGAAGGAAATCTGGAATCCCTCAATAAAACCTACACACTATACATATATATATATATACTTATATATATATATATACTGTATATATCTATATATATATATATAAAGGAGAGTTGGGATCCGAGAGACTGTGTTTGTGTGTTTGTGGAGGGATGGAGAGTTAAGTCGGGTGGGGGAGTCACGTGATCATCTCCCCTCCCATTCACGTCATTTCATCCACTTCATTTCGCTCCGAGCTGAGCTCCACAGCTGACGCGGTCTTGCTGTTCTTTTTCCTTAGTGTTTAGTCATCTCTCCTTTACTGATTGATATAAAGGAGAGTTGGGATCCGAGAGACTGTGTTTGTGTGTTTGTGGAGGGATTGAGAGTTAAGGCGGGTGGGGGAGTCACATGACCATCTCCCCTCCCATTCACCTCATTTCATTCAATTCATTTCGCTCTGAGCTGAGCTCCGCAGCTGACGTGGTCTTGCAGTTCTTTTTCCTTAGTGTTTAGTCCTCTCTCCTTTACTGATTTACTGTTTACTAGACGCAGTACTTACTGAATAGTATTTTTTCCTTTAGTGTTTCTACTTAGTGTTTCTTAGTGTTTAGTAGACGCGGTGTGCCAGTATTCCTGGCGGTGTACTGTTACTTTCTACTTCGTTTTTGTATTTTAGTATTTAGTAGACTTTTACGTTATCTCATTTACTGTTGTTTTTTACTGTTGCTCCCGGCGGTGTTGCCCTTTTTTACTTCATCTCATTTAGCGTTGTTTCCGGTGGTGTTTTTCCCGTTTCTATTTTTTATGTAGCATGTTCATGAATTAGTCATAGAGAAAATTTATATATTTTGGCTCCAGGAGGACAAACCAAAAATCTTGTATATAAAGAAGTTCTATAAGTCGCATGTAGATACATAATGATGCCAACTGCAGCGACTGCAGCGAAGCGCACGAGGTCTGCTAGTATATATAAATATATGTTTTCTCTCTCCCCACAGCACAGTACCTGAGCACAATTCACAGTCCTTTACTTTTCTTTTCTTTTCTTCCTCTCTCTTCTGTCCTTCCACCTCCACACCCTCTCCGGAAAACTTTGTTTACCTCCTCCCGACTCTGGCTCCCTGAATGGAGTGAGGTGGCTCTTTTTATTCAGGTGCTGGGAGTGTTCCAGGTGGCTCTTCATTATTAACTGGAATCACTACCAGGTGTGGCAGATGTCCAGGATAAGGCTTTGCAGCTCCCTCTGGCTGTCCCTGCAGAACCCAACAGGGCTTTACAAAACTCCAGCTCTCAGCGTGTCCTGCGGGAGTCCGTGGTGCCACAGCCACCCAGGAGGGCTGCCTTCTAGTGTCCCAGACGAAGTATTGCCTCAGGGATGCTCTCACACCCTGGTCCTTACATCCCTTTGGTGTCCCTGGCCACCCATCACAATATATATATATATATATATATATATATATATATATATATATATATA